>CM029022.1:75231112-75563986 GCA_016801055.1 Panax notoginseng
AAGGTTGGACGGATACGGGAATGCCAAAGAAGAGATGATTGCCTGGTATGGACATCTCACTCGAAAGAAGCACGAGCGGACAGCTTCTTCCAGCTAACCAGCGAGTAAGGAAAGGTCAGTAGGGAAGAGCGAGTCTTTCAAGGAAACACAAGACAGAGTGCAATTGCATCGATTAACCTCTTTGGGTTGGGGAACGGTAACAGATTCCTAGTCTGATAGAGTCTATTGTGCGCGTGAGAGCTTTCTATGCTTAGCGCTAGGAAGGCAAGTCACTTTAAAGAAAAATAGGCTCTTTCCTCTTTGATTGAGACTAATAAGAAGCAAGGATGGATTAGAAGCCATTCTATCTATCAAGTGATAGCTATGAAAGAGAAGGATGGGGAACCGTACGGTAGTTCATGACTGAGACTAAGCCAGCAAGAAGTGAAGCTAGCACTCCCTTCCAAGTGTTACATCTTCGAAGTGAAGAAACGAAGTGAAACACAGTCTATGGGGGTATACAACAAATAGGGGCGCTACCGGTCAGAGGTGCTTTTTGCCAAGCCTGTGTTGTGGGCTGGGCTTAGGGTAGGGTTACTTCAATGGGTTCTAAACATTATGTTTCCCTGTGGAGGCGATTGGAATGAGGCGACCACCCCAGAGGGAGGTTAATAAGGAGATAATATGATACGCCATATATTAGTTGTTGAAAACGGCTCCTATTCTTCTACGTACTCGAAGACAAGAGCAGCAGCTCCACCTACTACATATAGTAGTTCCTTTGTGGATCGGATCCATATAAACATTTCACGCTGATAATTGCGTAGAACGTGTCACCTCTCTGAGGTCAGATGTGAACCGATTAGGGTGCTCACAAGGGTGCGCATAGGAGTATCATGAACTACCCACCACTACCAGATGTGCCAATCTCTATCCTATTAATCCGGCGTGAGCTCCGTTCAGTTTATAAGAACGACGACGAGCCATAGTGAGGCGAGGCAGAGTGAGGGAGACGACGTTTAATAGTTGTGAGCTCGCATTACTATCCTTATAGTACCCGGACATACTATAATCCTTATAGAAGATAGCAGCCCTTCCCGAATCACGATATTTGACCAACGACTAATACTGGTGGCTCATTATCAGTCGACACTAATGTAGATTGCCTTCTCTACCCTACCCTCGCAGCGAAGAGAATCACTTCATGATCCTGATGACAGGGGGGTACCGCTTGATGAGCCTGGGGATTTTTAGAGTGATGACGATGGCCCTTAGTGGTTACACTACCCGGGTGATCAGAGGGACATTAGTCATGATGATGATGACTTTCACATTGACCCTGGATGCCAGGCCAGGAGTTGACCCTTGGTTCTTAGATAAGAGCGGGACACCTAGATATTCCTATGACCATGTTATTGAGTCGGAGCAGTCTGACACTGAGAGCTTTGGTGAATATGTCGGCAAGCTGATCCTTGGATGAGATAAAATTTTCAACTGCTTGCGAGCAACCTTTTAACAAACAAAGTGAAAATCCATTTCTATATGCTTAGTGCGAGCATGAAAGACCGGGCTGATAGATACGTGGCACCACAAGGTTGTCACACCAAAGTATAGGAGGAGAGCGAGGTATGCCAAGCTCAGAAAAGAGAGATTGCATCCAACATAGTTCAGCTGTGGCTATAGCAAGACCGCGGTATTCGGCTTCAGTACTTTACTTCGAAACGGTCTTTTGTTTCCTTGAGCTCCAGGAGACAAGATTAGAACCCATATGGACACTGTACCCACTAGTGCTGCGTAAGTCATCTGGACATCCAGCCCAATCAGCATCTGAATATGCACTAAGTTGATGAAGTGAATTTGGGCTTCTGTTAAGGCCAAAAGTTATAGTATGCTTGAGATATCGAATAATACGCTTGACGAAGTAGGAATTCTACGATTGGAGATATCCTTTCATCGACTTTATCCAATACGGGATACTACCAGATGACTCGAACGAAAAGGTAAGTATCCGAAGACGTGCTCCTGCGGTGTCTGTCGGACCAAGATGCAGAGGTCATTCAAGAGACCCATAACGGCATTTTTGTGCTCATCAAAGGACCTAAATTGAAAGACAGAATCCGGAGATTGGGTTACTATTGGCCCTCCATGATCAAGGATTGCATTGACTATCCCCGCCGGTGCGATGCCCGCCAGTTTCATGGTGACGACATCCCCCAGGCTTCAAACGACCATGATGGCACGGTTGTGATAACTCAATGGAACTTTTGAGGGAACTTTGGAGTGGAGTTCCGAGCTAAAGTGACTTTGTGGTCCCCGGTTGGTACAAAAGTAAGATGGTTAATCTTGCCAGTAAGGGCAAAGTTCGGATTGAGCTTATGGTGACAGGTGGGCGAGAGTGCTACTGTTACAAATGCAGTTGGAACTGCACTGCAATTCTTGGCTGGTTACGCTGAAGTAAGAGGTGGGGGGTGTGCTACCGTCACGAGTAAAACAAGAGCTAATATTTGGCTATCGGGCTTCTAGCTCATTCGATTGCATCTAGGTCTAGTCAAATTGAACTAGTTCCCGAGGAGTTCTAAGCTTAGTCGATTGGGGCTATCAGATAGAGATTCCTTACTTACGGTTCACTGCCAAGCGGACTTAGAGGCTTTGCTTCCTACGCACTTCTCTCCATCCATTCAGTCAAGCTAGAAGCTGATTCGGAAAATGAAAGCAAGATCAGCCTTCGACTGAGGGTTAGCTGCCTTTCCAGAGCCTATGAGCTCTTCGCCTATTCCCTCTTTCTCGGGGATCTACTCCGGCTAAGAAAACTTGCTACCAGACTGAGAGTGGGATTTCGAGCCGAATCAAAGAACTGAAGACGTTTCCAATACCGACAGCAGCTCCAGCTGAAGCAATTGTAGCAGCTTCGGCATCTTTTGATCTTGGACATCTCTTTTGTTTGGAATGCTTTCGATCTCCACGGTTCATTCAGTACACGGAACACAAAGGAAATCTTTCTATTTTCAATAGTTCATACTTCACTTTTCTTCTCGTCCCTTCACGTTGTTTTGACTTGGTCTTAGGCTACCGGTGCCCTATTAGTTAAGCTCTATGAGGACCTTTGGGCGGAGCTTTCTCAATACACAAGCCTAACTAAGAGAAGAGTGGAACTGAAAGCTCTCTCTATATAAGCAATTTTTCATTATGAACTCTCTTCCGAATCATTCTCATTTCTTATTCTATGAACCCGCAAAAGAAGAGTCCAAAATTAGGAACTAACAAGATCATCCCATTTCCTTGTTTTACCCGACTCCTGAGCTTTAGTTCCACTTGGCCTTCCCCGAATCAGACGGATTAGGATCTTAGACTACCGGTGACCTGCCTAGGAATGGGCGGAACTTTCTCAATCAACTTCATTACCAGTCTTGACTGTTCAATTATAGGTACCCGACCCTAGTTCAGAGGGTACATTTTACTCAAAGTAAGTACGAGGAGGAACGCATAGGTACCCACCGGAGAGAAAGATTCTCACTTTCAACAACCCAAGCGGGAAATAAGGGAATATGTAATATTGGAATTCACTACTGAACTGTTCTTCACTCAACGCCTCTTCCTTGAACATGGTTAGCTTCGCTTTCATCTACCTTCCCGTCGCGGGCTAAGTACTAACTAAGGTGAGTTTACTCTCCCTTGAGTAGAGATAATTATAACTTAGCTTTCAATTGATCTTCCCCACTGACAGACTGAAACCGGCCTAAAAGCAGCCGTTCTCATTCCCTTCAAATCAGTGGCTTCCTAGCCCATTCATTACCTTCCTTTCCGTTAACTATTGAGTCGATTTCATCTCCTTCGACAAAACAGCCTTTCTATACGAAAGACTTACCCTTAGATGCATTTTAACCCTGAGCAAGGGACAAGCCAAGACTTGTCTGATCGAATGCAATAAGCAAATGAATTGTGTGCGTCATCCATAACGAAATCGAGATTCTTCTTTCATTTCATCAACAAATGAATGATGGATTGTTATGTGCGCGCCGTGCCCCCCTGACTTTGGTTGGAGCGCTTCGCTTCGCTAGTGACAGTTGTGCTATTCCTTCGCTGAAGAAGCCCCACTATACTAGATTGTTGCTGTGCTGCTGGCTGAGCCGCTTCTCTTCTCATTGTGTCCGGTAGTGCCCAACGGGCTATTCAATTACTTACTGACCTGTCTCAGTCGTTGAAACCTCGATTCGATACCTACAATGAATTGCGAGGCTAGGCTTAGGTTCTGTTTTGGACAGTTAGGCTCTGCAAAGTGTAGAGGAGAAAAAGCATAATCCTAAGTATGGGGAATACTCGAGACAAGGGGCTGCTACCCTTGCTTTCTTTACTCGTTCGTTGAGCTCTTAGCTTTGCTTCTGTCGGCTGGATTGGTTATGCTATGCTTTTTTTCTACTATAGTATGCTAGAGCTTGCAGGCCGAGCCTCCTCATTCTGCTATGCCCGGTGGTCTAAAGCACGGTTCAACTGCGGTGTGTAATGTGATGTCTGAATTCCCCATTAAGGGCTGACTCCGCCAGGCAAAGGCAAGGCAAGAGGACCACTACTGTGATGTAATTGATGATCAGTGGACTCTTCTTCCTCTACTACTGAGACTGACCGACCTGCTAAGAGGGTGGTAGAGGCATTTTAAAGGATATCGGGGGAAAGAGAAATAGAACCTAGAAGGAAAGGGAAGAGCTCTTCCTTATTATATATATAAGAGGCACGATTCCTGCTTAAAAAGAGAAGGGCTACATTGCTATACCTAAATCAGTTTGACTTAATGCTTGCACTTGGACTTTTCTCCCAAGCTTCCTTCTATGTTGACAGAAGCGGATAGGCAGGCAACAAAGAAGAAGAAGAATGGCTAGGGACATGGTAGTAGCAGTCTATCTTCGATCCGTCTTATTTTATTGCGCTTCAGCTTCCTTCCCCTGATGGAATCTTTCTGCTCGAAGCTCTCTCTTCCTAGCACACGGAAGAAGCAAGACCGGGCGAGAGCTCGTTCCAATCACAAGTCCTACTACAAGTCGTTTAAAAACCTTTTAAAAAACCACTTTGTATAGGGCGGGTATCACGCTCAATAGAACCATACTTTCATCACAACGGGGAGTAGCAGTGTGAAATAAAGGCAAGATAATAGTGTAACAAAGGGAGTAATAAAATAATATCAAAAAATGAGACTCTTTTTGTGAGAAATAATATATATAACATATATATTTACGTATGAACTTATAAAATAATAAATTTGATAAATAGATATTTATTTGTACATACTAACTTATCAAAAAATAATACTCCCCAAGTTCCTTAAAATATGAAGTTATTGGGTAAACTTTGTATTCCTTAATATTTGACATTCTATGATTTCTTGGAGAAATTGATCACTCATTTTCCCAACTTATCCCTAACAATGAATAAACCACAATTTTCAATACTCCTCTCTTCTTCACATATACCCGTGCAGCCACCTACAATCCTCCCTCTCTTCTTTTTCTATCTTTCCCTCTCCCTCTCCCTCTCCCTCTCCCTCTCTCTCTTTCTCGCTCCGTCTAGCGCACACTCTTTTACAATCAGAAAATAGTTTTGCGTGTTTTTAATTGCAATATTCAAATTTCTATTTCTAATGGCGTCCAAGGTTGTTTTAGGTAGTTAGTAGCAATTCTAACGAGTAAATTGGTTTCTTAATATATGTGCAAAGTTTTAAAATATCATATATTAAGGAACAGAGAGAGTAATAACTATTAACGAGGAACAGGAAAAAGATGATGTATAGAAGTAGGATGAGAATTGATTTATAACTTTTTAGCTTATTTTATTATGTTTATGTACATTTTAGTGTTTTAAAAACTTATTGTTAAATACTATTTATGAGAGTATATTATTATTATTACTTGGTCACCAAGTATGCTTGGTGTCCACACATACTTGATGCCTACTGATGAGTGAGTTTTATACCCATGAATTGAGTGCGTTTGAACTTAATCTTTTGGATGTTTTTAAGTGTTTGTGTCTATTCATGCATGTTTTACGTTGTTTTGTAGAAATTGGGACAAAAGTTACTTGGACCGACGTTTGGGGTTGCTAGATTCGCATTTTCGGCTTGTCATTTAAACAGCATCCACTTCAGGGCCAATTTCAACATTGATCCGGACCTTATTTCGAAAATCTTAAAGAATGAAAGTTATAGATCTACGTCTCCTCTTTCCGGAACATCTTGAATCATCGAAATCGGAGTTCGGACGAAGAAGTTATGGCCATTTTTCCAAAGGACGTCGGAGCAAAAAATTTCCAGAAAAGAAGCCAGCGCCGGGGCGCCCATTTCAAGCATATTCCCAGTGCCGGGGCGCTACGAGGCAGTGGTGTAGCGCCGTGAACAGCGCTGAGGAAGGGCCTGGTCAAGCTTAGACGTGTTTTGGGACGAATTTTGACACTTTATTTACTCCAAATTGGATTGGGTTTGTTCCTAAGCTAAAAATTAGACTTGTAACCTATAAATACATGATGTAAGGCATAAAATAAAGGAAGATTACATAGATGAGATTAGATAGATTAGATTAGAGATACACTCCATTAGATTAGAACATAAACCCTAGTTCTTATTAGTTTTGGAGATTGAAGAAACTAGAAGACCATTGAAGAACAAGAGCAGGACCTCGAGAAAGATGGAGATTTGTTGACAACAGATTTATTCTTCACTCTAATCTTACTTTTATCTTTTAATGTTTATTCAATTGTGGATTCTTGGTTTTAATTCATTAATCATGAACTAATTCTTTTATTAAGACTACAAAATGAACCTTTTATGTCTACGAATTAATTATTCAATTTATTCTAATTATTTATGTCTAGGTGAATTGTTTATCATGTATTGCACTTTTTGATTAATTATTTGGCCAATAATTACCGTGTTACTCTAGAAGGATTCGGGAGATGAAATTTAGGGTTGAAACTGGACATGATAACATGTATGCTTAATTATTTGCATGAGATGAATAATTAGGGTTATGAATTGAATAGGAATATTTATTCACTGCATGCAACAAATTGGGAATTGGAACTTAATGGGTTTAATTTAATTATTTTGCATAGGAATATCGCAGGATTAATTTAATTGAATAAAAATTAACTGATCACTTGGAAAAAGGCTTTTAACACTTAGAGTTCTTGTTAACAATTCAAGAGGCATAATAATTGAGTTAGTTGGATAATTGAATTATAGTACATAATTTGGGAATATTGTAGTCTTAATCTTTATTTATTTGAATTCATTCATATAGTCTTAAGCTTTATTTAATTGAATTAATTTCTAAAGACATCTAGTTTATTTAGTTAATTTAGTTTTCTTAATTCAAAAATCTTAAATCAATTGTTTAGCAAAAATTGATTTGGTTAAGAATTAGTATTTGGTAATTTTTATTAAATAATTCCTCGTGGGAACAATACTCTACTTACACTTTATTACTTGTTGACCGTGTATACTTGCACGAATGTTTTGATTGCGAAATCGATCAACAAGTTTTTGGTGCCGTTGCCGGTGAATTAATTTAATAATTTTGTCGATATTAATTTTAATCAAATTAATTTTAATTTAAACGTTTCTTATTTTTATTTTTATTTTTTTATTTTCTTTAATTCTCTTTCTATTTTTTTCTTTCTTTTCATGTACCATGGCGGAATTTAATTATCAATGGCCATATACAAGAATGACTCAGCCAAGGGGAGCGGAGATTGATGGACTCGCGACACTTTCTACATTATCAGCACAGATTGAGACACTTTCGAGGAGGTTAGACGCTTTTGTAGCTCAACATCGTCAAAGTGTGGCGGTTACTTGTGATTATTGTGCTGAAAATCATCTGAGTCATCAATGCGCCATCAATTTCGAGCCGGTACAGTATGGTGGTGATTACCCCAACAATTATACTTATCCCAACAACTATTATCAAGATTGGGGGTATCACCTAGATTTTTAATGGAGCCATACGTATCAAGATCAATTTTATGCTCCAAATCTAACATACTCACCGGAGTTCTCGTGTCCACCTCCACTACAAGAGGAAGAACATTCCAATTTGGAAGAAATTATGTCCAAGTTCATAACTTCAAGTGAGGAGAGGAGGATTAATCAAGAGATATCGAGTCAAAATTTTGTGAACCAGATGGAACACCTACTTAATACCTCGAACATTTGTCCTCCATACACTTGGCCCTATGACATGGATTCGGAGACTGATGGTGAACCCGAACCAAGTCTACAACCGGATGTGACAAATGATATAGATGGTGAAAGAGATGAGACACTTGGGGGCCAAGAAAAGGAGATCGGCAAAAATCTAACTTTGAGTACCAATGAAGATGACCCGATTTTAATAGTGACCCACGTACCTTCTCCACCAAAGTTCAAGAATCCGGACAGTTTTGCAAAACCATGCCCAATTGGCAGTAATGTCGTCCGCAAAGCTCTTTGTGACATGAGAGCTAGCAAAACTTTAGAGCCATGGTGGGACGAGAAAGGGAAGATAGAAGAGGAAGCTGTTGTGTTTGACAAGCATCCATGCCATAATTTGATCACAAACACAATGGGCAAAGCACCTAGTGGTTTGCCGTACTTAATGGGGATCCTATCTAAAAAGATCATGCTAGGTGACTTAAATTCAATGGCCATTACAATTGGGAACCTACCAAAAGAGACATTGTTACTGATGGACGGAGGGTTCCTAAATTTTCGAAGGGGAATTGGATAGAGAATTGAAGAAGTCAAGCTGAGACTATAAAATAAGCGCTTATTGGGAGGCAACCCAAGTTTAATTTTTATTTTTAGTTTTAATTAGGTTTTATATTAGTAGCTTTGAATTTGCATTTATTTAGGATTTAATAAAATTGTTTCTATCATGGTTTACAAGTTATTCAAGTCAAATTCAAGTGTGGTGCCCGATTCATTCCAATGTACCTAACCTATTCTTCAGACTTCGCAAACAATGAGATAAATTGCTATATGTCAAGGAAGTCCTCTCTTTTAATTTTTCTTATCTTAGCCATTGAGGACAATGTCTGTTTTAAGTTTGGGGATATTTTATCATGCTTAGTATTTACTTGGGCAATGTTTTAATGGAATTTGATTTTGGCCAATGATAAGTGGGTGGTTGATATTGTTAACTCTTGGAGAATTGATGAGCATGCTTAGTCTATATTTTAACTCATTAGTTGGTTTTCACATTACTTGCAAAATTTTTAAAAAATTTTACACATCCATTTGTTTAACTAGTTGGGATTGACATTTTTTGGCTAAATGCTTATGAAAGATACCATTGCAACTTGAGAAATCTTATTTGAGCATCATTCGAAGTGAAAATTAGGCACTGCATAAGTTTAGGGGAAATCTTGGGGTATTTTTGGAAAAAAAAATATTGGAACCTTCCCGAGTTGAATAATTGAAGCATGTGGTGGGTCGAGATGGAGCGTAAAATGCACTCCCCATAAACACAGGCACGAGATGGAGCGTAAAACGCACTCGTTCAATGAAAAGTGAAAAACGAGATGGAGCGTAAAATGCACTCACTCAATGAAAAGTGGAAAGTGAGATGGAGCGTAAAACGCACTCACTAAATAAAGAAAAGAAAATATGTATGTTTGAAATACTTGGGAAGGGTTCATATGTGCTTAAAAGTTTGAATATCCGATTGATCCTCAAGAAAAAAAATTGTGCTTTGTCTATTTTAGCGGTGATTGATGTGATAAGAAGTTTTGAGAGTTGTTTTGAAAATCTTTTATGAGTGTTGGTTGATCTTAGCTAAATCATGACTAGTTTGAACATATGGATGCACACACGCACTTAAAGGATCACGAGTAGATGTGAAGCTAATGAAAGTTGTTGAAATTTTAGACATGATATTGTTTTGAAATTTTCTACCGGTTAACATTTACTGTAATCTTTGAGGTCATTGTGCGAATTCATATTGATTCATTGTATGGGTGGATCATTGCTAGAGGATGAATTTTTTTAAATTGTGTTTTTGCTTGAAGATAAGCAAATGTTTAAGTTTGGGGGTATTTGATGAGTGAGTTTTATACTCATGAATTGAGTGCGTTTGAGCTTAATCTTTTGGATGTTTTTAAGTGTTTGTGTCTATTCATGCATGTTTTACGTTGTTTTGCAGGAATTGGGACAAAAGTTACTTAGATCGACGTTTGGGGTTGCGAGATTCGCATTTTCGACTTGCCATTTACACAGAAGTCACTTCAGGGCCAATTTCAACATTGATCCGGACCTTATTTCAAAAATCTTAAAGAATGAAAGTTGTAGATCTACGTCTCCTTTTTCCGGAACATCTTGAATCATCGAAATCGGAGTTCGGACGAAGAAGTTATGGTTATTTTCCCAAAGGACGTCGGAGCAGAAAATTTCCCGAAAAGAGGCCGGCGCCGGGGCGCCCCATTTCAAGCATATTCCCAGGGCCGGGGTGCTAGGAGGCAGTGGTGCAGCGCCGTGAACAGCGCTGGGGCGCTGGGGAAGGGCCTGGTCAAGCTTAGATGCGTTTTAGGGCGAATTTTGACATTTTTTTTACTCCAAATTGGATTAAGTTTGTTTCTAAGCTAAAAATTGGACTTATAACCTATAAATACATGATGTAAGGCATAAAATAAAGGGAGATTACATAGATGAGATTAGATAGATTAGATTAGAGATACACTCTATTAGATTAGAACATAGTTCTTATTAGTTTTGGAGATTGAAGAAACTTGGAGACCATTGAAGAACAAGAGCGGGAGCTTGAGGAAGATGGAGATTTGCAGACAACAGATTTATTCTTCACTCTAATCTTACTTTTATCTTTTAATGTCTATTCAATTGTGGATTCTTGGTTTTAATTCATTAATCATGAACTAATTCTTTTATTAAGACTACAAATTGAACTTTTATGTCTATGAATTAATTATTCAATTTATTCCAATTATTTATGTCTAGGTGAATTGTTTATCATGTCCTGCACTTTTTGTTTAATTATTTGGCTAGTAATTACCGTGTTACTCTAGAAGGATTCGGGAGATGAAATCTAAGGTTGAAACCGGACATGATAACATGTATGCTTAATTATTTGCATGAGATGAACAATTAAGGTTGTGAATTGAATAGGAATATCTGTTCACTGCATGTAACAAATTGAGAATTGGAACTTAATGGGTTTAATTTAATTATTTTGCATAGGAATATCGCAGGATAAATTTAATTGAATAAAAGTTAACTGATCACTTGGAAAAGGGCTTTTAACACTTAGAGTTCCTGTTAACAATTCAGGAGGCATAATAATTGGGTTAGTTGGATAGTTTATAGTACATAATTTGGGGATATTGTAGTCTTAATCTTTATTTATTTGAATTCATTCATATAGTCTTAAGCTTTATTTAATTGAATTAATTTCTAAAGATATCTAGTTTATTTAGTTAATTTAGTTTTCTTAATTTAAAAATCTTAAATCAATTGTTTAGCTAAAATTGATTTGGTTAAGAGTTAGTACTTGGTATTTTTTCTTAAATAATTCCCCGTGGGAACGATACTCTACTTGCACTTTATTACTTGTTGACCGTGTATAGTTGCACGAATGTTTTGATTGCAAAATCGATCAACACCCACACATACTTGGTCACCACTCAACTAGTAGCCTTATGGCTTTAATATTCTTTGTAACAAGACAACAACAATATTCAATATATCTATTTTATCTCTAACATGATATCAGAGCTAAGTTGATCTTGACAATCAAATAAAATATTCTTTCTTCCGCCGTTGGCGGCTAGCATCGTTTATTATTTAACTTCATCTTAAAGAAAAAATTAAGTGGTTAGAGTTCAATTTTAGTTTTTTTGTTGGAGATGTAGTTTGAGTTTTGTCATGCATTGCTAAAGTTGGTGCTCTAGTACTCCGTTGCTCAGATTTGAGGTTTCTTTCCGAAGATGCATGTTCCTTGTTGCATGTTATTTTTTGTTAAGGGTAATATATCCAGAACTGTTAATTTCTTGGGTTAACATATGTAAATGGTTGATTGGAAAGTAAGGATTGCATGGGACAGAGATTTCAAGAAGGAATGTGTCCTTCGATTTTGTGGGAGGCTAGAGAGTCCTCCGTTATTTCAAGAAGGCAAGGAAACCTTCGTAGTTTTTTTTTAAGGATAAAGAGTCCTTCACACTTGTTATGGGAGACGAGTTTTCTCCGTTATTGCAGGTACATGATATCCTTAGAAAGTAGATGTATGAAGTTACATACCGAGGGTGAGAAATCTACAACATAAAAAAAATCAATCTTTTTTCTATGCAAATTGAAGAGATCGTGCAATGTTCTAAAAATTCTCACCTAGGTCCCATTAATCCCCGCCTAGGCGCTAGGCGGGGTCCTCTACCGTCTCGATTTGGCTGGAGACCTAGGCCCCCGCCTAGGCAGAATTAGACTTTTATTTTGAAACTTTACAATACTTAAAATGAATTTGTTAAGCATTAAAAGATTATTTTTTCGTAATGTTTCATGTAAAATTTAAAAAAAATTACATCTACTATATACTTACTATATACTTTGTATAACAAGTATGTACAATAAAAAAATAAAAAAATAAGACCGCCAAAGAAAATGCCTAGTCCACCAAGGGAAACGCCTAGGCACCGCCTAGGCAACCTACTCGCTAGGCAGGCTCCTCAACTGCCTAACGATTTTTAGAACATTTCTTCGTAGTTCGTTTGAGTCTTTTATTTTTAAGGTTATGTTATGTAACAAGTTGTAAGTCATGCTATATAAGACTTCCAACTTAAGGGAGAGTATTAGAGTATATTATTATTTAGGCAAGGAGTCCTTCGTAGTTCATTTTTAGTGTTTTATTTTGTTATGTAACAAGTTGCACGTCATGATATAAGAGTTCCAACTTGAGGGGGAATATTAGAGTATATTATTATTATTATTACTTGGTCACCAAGTATGCTTGGTGCCCACACATACTTGGTCACTACTCAACTAGTAACCTATATATAAAGCTTTAGTACTCTTTATAATAAGACAACAACAATATTCAATACATCTATGTTATATCTAACACAATTCAATTACTGTGTCCCAATTTTGCGGTTCTCAAAAAAGTTATTGATGGCAATTGTTACTTTTTGAGATGGTCCAATCTAGCTGCTACATGGACCGGTCAGGTTACTTAATAAGATGTCTCCAGCGAAGTCCTATGAGATGGAAATTTCCCATATGCGAATATATCAATCATTGGGCCTCCTTGAAGGACATAAGATAGTTATCTTTTTCCTAGACAGCATGCTCAGAGCTATTTTGACAAAAGACGGTCTGAGGGAATGAGGAAACATCATTGGCAATCGCATTTGTATCTGTAGGAGAAAAGGGGCGAACCTCACTCAAGGGGCACTTTAGTTGTGCACCATCTCTCCCATTATTCAATGATTGAATAGTTCTCACTCCCAGGCCTACAGCTTTCCCCAGCTTGAACTTTAGTTCACAGCCTTTCCTTAGGTCAATCCCTTTATGAACAGCCTCTTCTGATTAACTACCTGAACCACAGCCATAGTTGTTACATATCTTTTGGGTGTTCCTTCATTTAGAGATGAGAATTTTAGGTGGGAGGTATTCATGACATGGGTGTAACTTTGCCTCTATTGTGTCCTTTGAATAAATTGTGTGCATGTATTTCGTGCCCTTTTGCAATATAGGTGAATACATTGTTTACTTTATAAAAGAAACATATTTAACCATTTATATATACATTATAATGAAGTAAACAGAAGAAAGAACAAATAATATCACATTAACAATTTACTGGAAGGGGTGATACAAGGGGAAGGGGAGTAAGAAAATGCATACATAGGAAGAGATGAGAAATAGTACTTGCATCAAAAAGTAGAAAAATATGCCAATACTAATGCAATAAAGGCCCCCAAGATCTGCAAGGAAACTCACTGCAATTCTTAAGAAAATAAGATAACATTAGAGAATTTATTTAAGAAGATAACCTCAGACGAAGATAACATTTTAGCAGTTATTCAAAAATCTAACCTAAGATATGAGTATTAACAGCTAGTCCGGCACTAATGAAATATATCATCATTTATAAAAAACAGGCAAAACTTATGTGGTACTTAAAGGTCTGAGAAGTTCGTGATTTGGATTTGAACCCACCTACAGGCTACATCACTACTGTCAACTTTTTATTTTTGGACAAGTTAAATTATATTGAAACCTCCCAAATGAGGGTTAAACCCGTGTACACAAGACGAATAGATCAAAAAGCATAGGAAGGAAGAAAAAATCTTATGCCGAAGAATAGATCTATACACTGCCCCTGTTCATAAGTTTGTGCTTAACACATACCTGTTGTCCCCCGCAAACAATCAGCCAAATCTGTTCAAATCACACCAGCACCCCCAAAAATATATACATGAACCCCCGAAATGGAAAGAACTCAAGAAATCCACGAAAGAAACATCCTAGCCTGGAAACACCTCGTGCAACCAAATTTGCTGGAAACTCAACCTTAGGTATCTCAATCGAAGGTACTACTAACGCTAAAATCTATAGCTAACTCTGTTTCAACTTTAAATTGGTAGGAAAAGATAATAAAACACTGGCCCAACTACCTATCTGTGTCCACCAGAGCATCCATATGCACTGAATGCTTCAGCATCAGATAAACATCTTAGTTAATTGATTAAGTTCTAGCATTATGTAATTAAGTTAGACATTGTGAAATTTTCATCTACTCATCTACTGGCAAAGAAAACAATTAGCCACTTAAGATTGGTGTAACGGAACCTCATTATGTCTTGTATTACCATCCCTAATAAGAAAATAACATGTATACTAAATAGGGCAAGAAACTGGAGATGAAGGGAAGTACTAAAGGGACAACTAAATGCAAATTTCAAACACCCAAGGTTAAGTTAATTTCATACCAAAATTCAGAATCTATCAGCATTACATTATAGCTGGACTCTCCTAAATGTTTTATTTAAGTAAGCATTAAAGAGATAACTCAACAAAGCCTTTTTATCTCAAGCTAGTTGGGGTATATGCTGAAAACAAATCCCACATATAGCGAAGAAAAGTAAATCAAGAGTAAAGAAAGGAAGAAAGGAAAGAGAAAGGTTAAAAACATAATTATAGACAACACAAGGAAAAGAGATAGAGAGAAATAATTAAAAATAATAATAAAATATAGTAATAAATTAAATAAAAATAATAACTAGTAAATAAATATATAAATAAAAATAATATGAAAAAACCATCAAAGAGTGTTGCAAGCTACTCAGCCTCTAGGAATTAAACTCCTCCACTCCTTCCTATCCAAGTAAGTCTTGGTCTATCCCTCCCTCTTCTTACATCTTCCTCTTGAAACAATATACCTTTCCTCACAGCTGCGTCTACAGGAGGACGCTGGATATAACCAAACCATCTAAACCGACCGATGTTCACTCATCTTCACCTAAATTGCTGCCAATCCAATCTTTTTTCAGATGTCCTCATTTATAACCATGTCCAACCTTGTATGTCCACACATCCACCTTAACATTCTCATTTCAGCAACTCCTATCTCATGCACATGTAGCTTCTTGGTTGCCCAACACTCAGCTCCATATAACATTGCTTGCCTCACCGCCAACCTATAAAACCTTCGCTTCTACTTTACCGGAATTTTACAATCACACAATAATCCTGATGCACCATGCCACTTCAACCATCCTGCTCAAATCCTGTGATTTATATATTCTCATCATTATCTCCTGTCTTGAGCAATATTGATCCCAAGTACTTAAATACATCCTTTTTAGGCACCTCCTACCCTGACATATTCACACTGCCTGCATATTTTCTTCTAATATCAATGAACTCACACTTCAAATACTTTGTCTTACTCCGACTTAATCTTAATGCCTTCCTTAGTCTCATCAGTTATAACAATATCATCAACAAACAACACATACCAAGGTACCTTATCCTGGTTTTCTTTTGTTATCTCATCCATAACTAAGGAAAAGAGATATGGGCTTAACACTAATGTTTGATGTACTCCTATATGGGCTTAACGTTGATGTTTGATGTACTCCTATGGTGATTGGAAAGTTACTTAACGTGTCATCACAAGTCTTTACACCATAGTTGTCACGGCGCCACGGCGAATCATGGCGGTAGCCGACTGCCAGGACGCATATGCGACCGCCATGACGTCCGTATGGCGATAAGTCGTTTACAATGTGCAATTTATATATTATTTATTTTACATAACAAACATGTTGGCAATAAAATTTTATATACATTAAAAGTCAAAACATAATACTATGGAATAACATTAAAAACACAATTATGTAAATACTTAGCAATAACAATTAAAAAATAAAGCAGATAAATTATACCACCATAAATCACATCAAGTAGATAAATGTTACATATGAATGGATAAAATGTAAATAGTACATATATAAAATATAAATAAATACATATATAAATATATATACACATATATATTTATATTATTATAATATATTTATATTTATATATATAATTTATTATTATTATTATATATATTAATAATATTTATATATTTATAATTTAATAATAATTATATTTATAATTGTTATTTATAATTATAATTATTTATTATATTTATTATTATAATTATATTTATATGTAATTATATATATATATAACCATCTCCATCAGTTAACATGACAATAAAGTACATAGGAGCCAAGCAGTACGCAGCCCAGTCGATCGTCTCGAAGAAGTCGATCGTCTCGAAGAAGCGAAGCCTCTCGCCCAGTCGTAGCAGCCCTCGCAATCTCCCTCCCAGTCGCAGCAGCCCTCGCCTCTCTCTCTCTCACGTCGCAATCTCCCTCTCAGTCGCAGCCTCTGCGAGTCGACTCGGCTAGGGCATGTTTTGGAGATCTGCGATGTCATTTTTTTTTAACCCAGTTCAGATTTGGGTCGATCATACCCACCAAATCGCTCGACCAGCCGGATAGTCATCCAAGTCGGCGCGGCGTCGACTGTTTTTGCTAGGCGCTCGCCTTTCAGCCATCGACCAAGTCGCACGCTCGCCTTGCAGGTCTCTCACCGACTGGACGCCTTGGCGTCGCCTAGGCGACGCCGTAACAACTATGCTTTACACAAGTAGTTGCTCCATACATGTCCTTAATCGCATCAACATAATTCGTAGACACTTTTTTGGCACAAAGTTGAAAGGACAAATGAACATAAGCGTTGTTCTTGATAAGGTAAAGAATCCTATTAAAAGATCAAGATCCAATAGGTGGAGTTATTGCAGAAACAGATTTCCAGCTTTGTAAAATTGTCCACCCAAGCTCTAGCAATTATCAGTATAAAAAGAAACTGATTTAAGTATTGTTTTTCTAAGTCTTCACGAAGTAGATCTTGTTCTTGTATCTTCCATGCCTCTATAGTCCGCAAAGTTGAATGTTGAAAGGAGAAAGCGTAATATATAAATAAATAAAGAAAATATTCGATGTACATGCTAGCCTTTTGAGATGCATAGAAGGGGACACTATCCCATAGAATGGCAACATTTATTGACCTCCCCAAAGTAGTCCTTGCATTTCTATCTATCTATACGTAAAGGCAAATCGACCTCCCACAAAAAATCTTTGAATTTCTCGCTTTCCAACACCCGACGAAATGGCAAATAAAAGTGCACCTCCACAAAAAACTTATTATCTTACACGTCTAAATGCAATAAAGCTATAACAAGAAGGTCCTCCACATCCACATTAGAAGAACAAATAAAACATTCAACTACCACCATAGTTGTCATGTCGTCGCCTAGGCATCCTGGCGCTGAAGCGTCGACTTGGGCCAGCTGCCAAGGTGCTTTCCTAGGAAACTTAGGCTTCGCATCGACTTTTCTAATGACCCAACCCATTACCCATCGCTTCAAAGAGGGAGATTGTGACACTCTCAAATCCAGGTTCCTTGAACCTCGAATTCGGTGCTCACGATACAACATACACATCACATCTATCTACCCATTCTTTACGAATTACATCATTCATTACAAATTACATCATTCATTACATTGCTTTAATACAAAACATATCATTATACCAAGTCTAACTAACCTTTACAATACATGTCTAATAATACAAAAGATTTATATCAATATATAACATAATAATCAGTACACAAATGACACTATTCGGTCGCCTTCTATTTGCCTTTGTCCTTCCTAGAACCTTCGGCTACCTCGACTTTAGCTGAAAAGTTTTATTTTAAGCAAGGGTGATCAACTAATTTGCCCAGCAAGTGTAAAGCATACAATAAACAATACATCATGAACAAAGAAGTCAAAAATTCTGAAGTTTCAACAGTATTCAATTGATTGTGAAGAAATAGAAATACTGCATTAAATTCGATAAAGAAGTTTGTTCTCAAATTTCATGTGATCACTATGGATCGTGAACTCGTAGAGGAATTATCAGTTAATAAAACTGAATACCTCAAGAGTATTAAGTTAATCACAAGGATTAATTATACTCTCTGCGAGTACATAAGGTGATCAGCCTCATTGTACCCTATATTATGCATAATACTCAAACATAGCGCGCAGGGTCGGAGGTCCGACAATAAAGTTCCCTTTTTTTTAAAGGTTGTTCATCTCAGTCTTAAATCATGAGTCCGTACAACAATATGGTTTGGATTGATTTCAAAGAAATGTTATGATTTCAATATATTATATCAATATCAGTCTAGCCAAAACAAGTGACATAGATCTTCATTAACAAATCAGTTCACGCATAATAGAACGTTTCATGCTTAACAATTTAATATTAGTCTAGCCGAAACAAGTGGCATTGACATACTAAAACAATTCAGTCATAATCGAATTTTAAAGATAGCTTGAACACTTGTAAAAATATAAAAGATTTGTACAAGTTTTAGAGTTTACACAATGTAAGAACATTGAGCAATTTAGAACTTCTAACATCGTGAAACAATCATAAGAACAAAGCCAAATGAATTTAAGAACTTGCACACAATGATCATTGTACAAGGTTAGAAAACTTGTATTCAATATGCAAATCAAATGAAGTGAAGAAACTTACATCTCATAAAGTTTATACAAGAGTTAGAAACTTGAACAAAGTAATAATTTGTACAGGTTAGGAAACTTGCACAGAATAATATCTGAGAAAGTTCAGGAAACTTGCCTATCTCGTTGTCTACAATTAATGTTAGTAAGTCGTTACTCAGATAACCTACAACATCCATAAAAATTCGCTTACGCATTACCCTTTTAATAACATCGCTGGTAATTATCGTAACCAAACTTGATAATCACCCTATTGACTTAATCGGAACGTAAACATTTCCCTTATATTATACTTGCAATACTTTCATAAAAATATGCAATTAGCATCTATATAGATTCATACGCCATAATCCAACACATTCTAGTCGTTAGGAATTATTTCGATAATTCCCGACTTCCCGGTAATTAATTGTTTAACATTTAGTAACTCTATTTCTCTCATTAGGCCTCCTTAACCACTTTATTATTTTTATCCTCTTTTGGCCATACATACTTGCATATATTCCACACAAAAATATTTTTTTTGCAATTTTTCAATTCCTTTTAGTATTTTTCAAAAGCCCGTTTTTAGTTCGTAACTTAGCAAAATTAACTATCCTTTTAGTATTTTTCAAAAACCCGTTTTTAGTTCGTAACTTAGCAAAATTAACTATATCGTGCTAAACTCTGAAAATTTCCAAATCTTACCACAATCTTAAACATATTAACATGAAGTTCCAGTTTAAATTTCATGATCATCGGAGTTATAGAACTCAAATTATAGCAGTTTTTGTGTCTAAAACCCTAAAATTAAAATGGTCATAACTCAGTCGTTCGAAGTCAGAATACGTTCATCTTCGGACCAGGACTTCCTTATATCATATATTTTCATGTCCTAAAAGGCCTGAATTATTTCATTGTCTAAGTGGTCCAAA
The DNA here is from genome assembly GCA_016801055.1 of Panax notoginseng. Lineage (NCBI taxonomy): Eukaryota > Viridiplantae > Streptophyta > Magnoliopsida > Apiales > Araliaceae > Panax > Panax notoginseng. The sequence continues at coordinate 75,251,109 of CM029022.1, forward strand.
CAGGGCACGGAAAAATTAGGGCAGTAGGGTTCTTTAGTTTTTGGGTCTGGACTGTTTTAGTAGAATCTGTCCCCACCAAAATCTACAAGGGATAATCCGGAAATTCCAATTGGAGGTGTTAGGGGACACATATATCTAACTTTGGAAGTTGACCACACTCTCAAATTCAAAATAGGTTGAGAGAGATGATCCTTCAAATTTCAGTCTCCGTTTTAGGTTAAAACAGTTTTTCCGTCAGTTAAGTTTTATTAGAAAGTTTTGATGTTTTCATGGTTTTTCATACATATAACACATAGCACACATATATACTCCATCATAATCTCCCTTATAACATTGGATCCACCATGATCCTCCATACAAGTAAATCTCCCACAACAATCAAGCAAAACATAACTTAAACTAAGAAATTTAAAGCTAGGGTTTGAAAACTTATAAACCTTCTTACTAGAGGTTGATGATGAGATGCTTTCCTTGGTTGCTTGGCTTGCTAGCACCACTACTTCTCAGCCCTACTCAGCCGTGGGTCTCCTTCCTTAGCCTTTTCTCTCTCTAAGTTACTAACTCTCTAAAGGAAAAGTACTGAAAATGAACAAAGGCCAAGCCTTTCTATTCCTCCTCTATTTATAGACCTCACGTACCCTTGCTTAGCCCTCCTTAATCATCCAACATACTTGCTAAACATAAGGGTCTAAACCATGAGCTTACTTGCAATGAATTTGTCAACAACAATGATGGAGATATGGAGATTGAGTGAAGAAATCAACAAAGGAGAAAATGAAGCAACTTTGGTCACATTTTTCTTTCATGTGGGACCCATTTTTTTGACCAACATCTCTCCCCCATGTAGGACCCTCAATGTGGACGAATTTCTCCTCAATTATCCTCCAATTTTACTTTTCTTTTACTTCATTTATGACATCATGGTACTATTGCAAGCTTATGTCATCTAATCCTTACATTGGGTCACTAATCTGGGCTTGGTCTTGGGCTTGACTTGGGCCTCCTACCAAGTTTGCTAGGGCTTGATATGGGCTTGGGTTTGAGCCTTAATAATATCTCTATTGGACTACCCGAAATAGCAATGCATTAGGATTTGTCGACTAGGTCATTTACTTAACTTCTTTTTGACTCTTAACAAAATTTACTAGCTTATTAGCATAATTCATTTAAGCCATCATACATTGCCATACAAGGCTATCATTTCAAGCTTAGTTAGTTAGTAATATAAGTTTAACTCAATAAATTCTTATCTATTGACTTTCCTTTTTGTTCCACCAATTCCTTAACTCAATTAGCCCTAATTGACTTAAAAAATCTTTTCGTTCGATCGATAAATTATTACACATATATATACATATTCATACAAGTACTCTATATTAGTCATACTAATTAATCACTTAATGATCATTAATTTTTCCATTTGCCATTCAAAGTCAACATTCAAGTTATGTTAATTCACAACATAAGCTTATCTTATTTTTCCTCAATTAACTTGGTTAATTATTCATCTTGGCCTCCTTGTCATTCCTTAGTCAACTTAAAATAAGTAAATTAGTTAACTTACTTAATTCACATCACATAACATATATTCTCAAGACAATTCCTCATAAAAATTCATTTCATAAATAAATAACAAATATTTTATTAATGTTTTAACTTAAAATAACCTTTATTATGATCCGTAGTATTCTCGGTCATTACGAATCAAAAAAGGATTATGACTTCATAATTGATGATTTTGCTTGAGCTATGATTAGAGACTAGAGTAGAGAGTGGATACTTTTATTTTAACTTGCTATGTGGTGTATTTTTGTTACTTATTAGACTTGTAATGTTTAATAACTTGGTTGATACTTTATTCTAATCAGTGTTCTAAAAATTCCTGCCTAGGCGCTAGGCCCGCCCTTGGCGCCCCGCCTAAGCATTAGGCCCACCTTACGCCTCACCTAGGGCCAAGACGGCAAAAAAAATCCTCCAAAAAATTAGGCGGGGTCTAGGCAGAGGTTTTTTTTTTTATTTTAACAACTACCCAAATCGAATCTTGATATATTTATTTTTCTAATGATTTACCATATTCATAATACAAGTTGTAGCATATCAAATCACAACAAGAAGTAAACAATATCAAGTCAAAATGAATAATTTTATTATAGTTGTAATTCTTTGAACTTGTACCAACTTCAAATTATATAAATGATAATACATTTGTAATATTTAGTTTAATTCAATATAATTCTTAAATTTATGTTTAGTTTATTAAGTTTTAATACTGAATTAAATTCTTGAAATTTTATTATTTAATTGCAATCTTATTTATGAATAAAACTAATACGTTAAAGATATGTTTGAACTTTGAATCTTTATTATAGATTGTTTTGCTTTATATTATTGTTTTGTCTGGATAAATGTAAGAAAATATAAAATTTGACTTAAAATAAAAAATCTTGTCTAGGCCCCCTAGGCACTAGGCCTCCCCTGGCCGGCCGCCTCCCGCCTAGCGCCTTTTAGAACATTGATTTTAATGTGGTGTATGTTTACTTGTTCTACTAGTTTTTAATGTCAAGTGTTTTATGTGTGATTAGTAAGTGTTGATATAATTGAATTTTTAATTGTATTCCATAATGTTTGTTATTATGTTTTGGGTATATAAAATTTCATTGTTCAATATACTTTTTAAATAAAATAAATAATGTATAAATTGCGCACCCTGAACAAGTTGTCGCCATATGAACGCCATAGCGAACGCCTTATTAAATGGCATCCTAGCAGTCAGTTACCGTCGCAACTCGTCCTGGCATTGTGACAACTATACCCACCACACCAAATAAAGAACAATCACAACTGTCAAACCATCAGACAATGAATAAATAAATGAGAACGAGTCTCAATCTGTTGCATACATATAACACGTGGAGATAATGATTTGTAAAGTCTACAAGCCTAACGCATGCCATTAGTACTAAGCCTGTTGTATTATGAATTATCTTCAATTATCTACAATCCATCACTCCTTTCTTCAACTGATTTTCCTTCTTTTTTTAAAACCTTAGGCCTTCTTGAATTTTTTTTAAAATTTCATTTAAGCCTATTAATATAGCGCACATAAACCCTAGCTTATCTCACAACCCCTTACTAACAACTGCTAATCATCTGAATACTAATTCACATCAAACTCAAACTAGAGACAAAACTTTTGAGATAGAAAGCTTCATTGACTATTAAACTCAACTATATGGTGAGTTCAGACTTCAGAGAATTGATATGTATACTTAGCAGGATTCTAAAATGATAAAAAGACAAACCAAGGAAAGAACGTCTACTTCTTTTCTTCTTTTTTGGTTTGCCAAATCAATGAAAGAGGATCTGATAGTAGGAAATTACTCACCAGGCCCCATAATATTTTCATTGTCGATCTCCACGATATAAGCATAGAGGAAATTAACACATATTGTGGTGTTGATAAGTCCATCAGCAGAGCTTTGAAGGGAGGCCTGGAGCGGACTTATCTCACTAAAATATGAACCGGGGATAAACTCATGAAACAGAGGTTGGATGAGTTTTAGATCATGTAAATTACGGTATATTCTCGGAAACAAATTAAATTTTAATATATTTGGATCCAGTCCCCTAAATGTAATTGGTTTATCACCCAAATTGCTTCCATTCTTCACTGTTCCACTGACTAAACTCATACGTCTTTTACTGGCATGATCCTTCATAGTGAGGTTGAACTGGAAGCCAACAGCAGTTGCTGGGTCATTTGGAAGATCAACAAACTGCCACGAAATATATGCATAGTCTTGAACAAGCTGACAATTGATGCACTTAAAAGTTATGGTTGGCCCCTTGGTGGAGTTGTGACAAGAATAGTTAACAAAAGTTGACAATGGCGCAATTCTGTGGTCAATGAAGCTTGGACTCCCAGTAACTAAAGTATCAAGGCCACGCAAATGTGAACAGCTCATACTAGAAATAGTGGTTATATTGAATTCCATTTCATTGGTGAAGGAGGTCAATTCAGGTGCATTTGTTGCTCTCAGATTATGGACCTCAATAGTTCTCTTCGAAAAGAATTGGTAGAGCAATCTACACAAATTAGAAAAAGAAGCATTGGAGTCGCTTCATACATATTTCTTTGTTGACAATAAATTAAGAGGAAGAAGAAAATTTGAATGAAAAACGGAAACAAATATGTACATATTACAAAACGGCCTTCACAGATTACTAAATTTAGGATAGAAATAATATTATTACTCACGTAGTAAATAAACCAATAAAAAGTATCCAACTTGCAATTGAGAAGGTCCCTCCAAGTTCTGTTTTCCGCTTCATAACTACCTTCTGGTCATCCTGTAAAAGGAAGGATGCACACGTAAATATGTAAAAATAAGTAAATGGAAAGCATTATTAAGTTACAGCAGAAACTTTAAAAAAATAAGGAAAAATGAATAAAAAGGCACCGTGATCCAAGATAATGTCGTCAAATGTTGACTACAAACACACACACACACACACAAAAGAGTAACAAATCTCTCTGTGAATATAAAATTTTAATAAACACCTAATCTCATTCCATCGCAACTTAAACTAATTTCAACCACCAGCATTGAGGTTGAGATTGATGCTGACCATATATACTTTTGAAATAGATATAATTAATAGAAGTTTAATATATATCAATTTCTGGAATGCAACAATATAGAAGTCCATATTTGATGTTGGAAAAACATCGCGGAGAGGAAACTTATGCAAAGAAAACACTTGACACAGTAGCCAACCATGACAGGAGCTTGTCTTCGCTAAATTTGCTGTTGCAATTGCCAACAATGGCAGGATACAACAATGCTGGAAATTTACTTGCAGTTGCCAACTATGGGAAAGGGATAGAATGTTCACCACTCCAAAGAACCACCCTGGAGATACAAAATGTACAACCCACCACCCACACCACAACATAATCCATCAACAAGAAACAAGGATGGAGATAAGACACCACTCACTACCCAATGGAATGACCAAAGAGATACAGAACATCAGATTAAAAGTACAAAGCTAACTTTTTTAAATCAAACTTCAGAATCAAAGGAATTTACACACTTGTAGGTACAACCCTTCAAGGCATAGATATTAAAACTAACAAAGATTCTTTAACTATTAAGAGACTACATTCAATGAATGTCTGGAAAATGTTAAAAAGACTTGTAATAAATACATACATGACAAAATTCGTAAAATTCGGGCCATGCGCATACCACAAGGTAAAACACAATAAAATCTTCTACAAAAATCCAAATGTCAAACTGTTTGATGCTTTGGAAACTATACTTCCAAAGCTTTCTAAGTTCGAACCATATAGGCCACACGTGCTGGAAATTCTGTGCAATTACATTTTTTCTCCTCATGTTGGTCCAAATTAGATTTTGGACATATTTGAGACCTTATAGAAAATACAAATATCTCCTTCTAAGAAGCTCAAACCTTAAACCAGCCTTTTTGTTGCAATTTCCAAAACTAGGGTCAGTCTTTAAATTCCTTTTTTCCAGATAAAATAGTCTTTGAATTCATTATGGCCTTAAATTCCAAAACTTCATATTATTGGACAGGGGTTTCCCCCGTCAATATTCTTTAATGTACTTAAATGCCAAAACATCATATTATCTGTCGAAGAGGTGACGAGGTGCTAAGCTACCTGTACTTGATACACGTATTGGTACGGCTATGCATTTAAATGTTAGTTAATCAATCCCTCAAATTCAAAAACATGGAACACATGCAGTGTTCAGTAATTGTCTTCTTCTATTCGCAAAGTAAATTAAGCTTTTATAACGTGACAAGTCCTGGCCATTTCATTCACTTTGAAGCGGTGTTCTATCCTTGCTTAGGTCCGATTAATCCCCGCCTAGATGCTAGGTGGTCCTCTACCGCCTCTATTTGGCTAAGGGCTTAGGTCCCCAGGCAGAACCAAACCTCTACCTTGAAGCTCCAATACTTGAATGAATTTTTTAAGCATTAAAAGATTTTATTTTATTTTTAATTTTTCATGCAAATTCTTAAACTATTACATCAATTATATGCTTTGAATATTATAATAAGCATGTATATAGAAAAATAAATAAGTGAGATCGCCTAAGAAAACCCGTAGTTTGTCTAGGGAAATACCTAGACACTGCTGAGGCGACCTATGCGCAAGGCACCCCCTCCGCCACATTTTTAAACTTGACTAATGACATGCTTACTTGGTTCACACCTAATAAGGGTAACACTTGCAAACATTCAAATCCATCCTTTTACCCATGTATAATGTGGTACAATACAATACAAGGATTTCGCACAACAACAAAGTTCATTTGATATAGACAAGGTAAGAATAAATAGTAGTTATAGATTAGAAAGATAATTATCTTTCCAACCGGATTAAAATAAATATTTACATCCACTACCAAATTGGAGGTTATTTTGGTGTATAAATTAAGGTTTAAAAAATGGTTACTATCTATTGTTAGTGATTTAGAATATGATAGAGAAAGAAAAAGAGCTAATTATCATATATTTAATTGGTCTTACTATTACTAGATGAGATTTACTTTTGAAAATGTAGGACCTTTATGTAATTTGGCTTGAAGTCTAAAAAAAAAGGTTATTTAGCCTTGTTGTAATCTCCTTAGGAGTCGACTACTTGTCAACAATTTATAATTAGGATTAGGTAGGTTACTTTAAGTAATAATAGTAATCTCGTAAGAGTTCCTTACCTTCTAACTTTTAAGTATGTAACCCTAAGACCATGTCTGTTTGCAAGGATAACGCTCAGGATTGGACTATTAATCCCAAGTCTCTTGTTTGAATTAAAAATTGGACTTAGGACTACTAGTTTAAGGATAACAAAATGACTTGGAATGGGGGACTGTAAAATATCATGCCCAACCAAGTATTATAATCCCTACCTTTGGGAATAAAATTGTGTGTTTAAAATTAACCTTTCCCTTTTGTAAAATGTCATTGTATCATATTCTATCCATTTATACTCACACGACTAATAATACGATCTCTTTGTTTATACTAGTAAGGGTATAATACTATAATCATCCAAACAAAATTTTTTTATCCAATTCTTTAATAATCTTGGACAAAATAAATAAAACATGATATTATTTCAATCCCATGAATAATTCTACTCTAAACAAACATGTGAATAATGACTATTTAATTCTAAAATTAATAATCTTGGGATTATAATACTTGAAAATATAGTCCTAGGATTATAATTTTTGCAAACAAACATGGCTTAAAAAAACTCCCATTTGTTAGGCTATATATAAGGATGTAAATTGATAGTAGTAATTTTGGAAGTAAAAATTTTGTAGTTCTGTTTTCTAATGGTGAGATACCATAAATTTCCAAGCATGGTGAGATGCCTTCCACCCATATATGAGATGCCTATGGAACCTTCGGTGATGACTAGTTTCTATATTCTTTCTTTTCTCTTCCATTGTTTAAATTCCCTAGCATACTTGGCACGTAACTTGTTTTTATACTCAAATCCCCACATGGATAACCCACCACTAAGACTACTAAAGAGTTGGTCTTGTTGATTAATTGTTCAATTTGATACATTTCCAACTCTCCTCATAAACGAGTTTGGAACCTAGACTCTTCTGGTAGTTAAGGGTTGTTTGATTAGCACTGAATGGTTGACCGATTCAACCATTCAGTACGTTTATTTCGAATAAAAATCGTCGGAATGACTGAATCGATCAGTCATTCAGACGATTTGGGCTGAATGGCTAATTCACATTTTTTTTGGCTGAATAAATTTTTATTTTTTTTTTACAATATTAACTATTATATTAAGTAAATATTAAATAAATTTACAACAATTTTGAATTTTTTTTAGAGGGACGATAATAAAATTTGTTACATGTCAATTATCAAACAACTTTTTTCATTCAGATTCAGATTCATTCAGTTTTTATCAACCTTTGTCTTCTGTCATTTTGAAGGCAAAGGTTCTATCCAAAATCAAGGCATTTTGTCTCTAGTTTTACAATGTCTTAATACTACTGATATTTTTCAAGTATGCAGACCCTCAACACTCTATCTCCAGACATCTGTCTTGTGTAAGCAGACAAATTGCATTGTCATATTGTTTAGGGTTTGTGGAACTCTACTTTTGACATGTTGGGGGAGGACACACACACCGACTCCCACCTTGATGGAGGATTTGCTGCTTACACGGTTTCACAATTCTAGAGAGCAAAATGATGCAAGGAAGTTTTGGAAGTGCAAAATCTTCTCTGCTTACTAGAATCTGATCTAAGCATAATGGTTGCCTTTTTCAAAATTGCTCGTTACCTTTCTCTTTTTACGAGATAGGATCTTTTTCATTACTTCTTTATGGGCCTCAAGCATGGTCCTTTAGGGGGGATATTTCTGTTAATAATCTTTGTAGAAAATGGAAAGCTGCCTCTTTTCAGGTGTTTTCCTTTCATGTCCTTTAAAATTTATTTAATATCCAAGGGGGGGAAAATAGTCTTCAGTATGTTACTTAAAATTCACCAAGTGGTTAGTGCTATATAAGTTTTCTTATATTTTCAGGATCACATGCATTATAGAAATATTATATTTTTCTTTTAAAGATAAAAGAAGAAATTTTTTATACAAATAAGTAGTAGTCGTCCTTCAACTACATACAAAGTGAACTAGAAAAGTCTAATGAAGCAATATTGATACATAGGTTCCTTAGGTATGGATTTTTTTAACAAGTACTTGGAAGGTTTCTAGCAGAAGAACATTGGTATCTAATATCTATATCAAGTGCTTAAATCCTACTAAGCATATTAGAAATTCAATCATTATCTACTTGGATGGTAAATTGGAAACCATTTCGTGTATTGTATACTCAACTCTTTAGGAGAGATACGGCTCCACTCGATAAGGCTTACTGCTCTTTTCATAGGCTATTGGACTCAAATTTAAGGCTAGTATGATGTTTATTGAACCAAGAGTGATTGAATTTCTCCTTCTAATATCAGGGAGTGATTAGACTTTTAAAAATAAAATTCTATGAATAATCCAATCAGATGGCAATTTTCTTATACGATTATTTGACAATCAGGAAGCTCTTGTCGGCTCTCTAGCCAACTTCAGCAAATTGATGGAGACCATAAAATAGGGTAGGAACAAGATAAGTTAATCACCAGGTTTGGGCTTTGGTACCAAATGATGTAGGACAAGAGTGGAAGTTAGGAATAAAAGGGGCAAAAAGAAGATAATTAGGCTAAAACCTAAAAGCCACAAGCACAAGACTTGAAATTCAACAGCATCAATCATTAAATTATTAATTCGAGTTTATGGGCAATCTAAGCAATCAAATTAAATATGAAAATAGAATCCTAATAATACCTAGTTGTAGAATAGTCTATCTAATATAATAATATACACTAAATAATTACATCACTTTTAACTTGAAACAATAGCACAAAATATTTAATTATAAATTCACCAAATCCTTTTTTCCTCATTTCCCAATTCAATGAAACCCCAGTATCACTCTTTAATCTAAATTGTTATTAAATGCATTTCCTTTTCTATTTCCTCTACTTTTCCTGAGTTCCACGCAAAGCATAAACCTTATCTAAACTATATATTCTTTATGATAACTAATAATCTAGTAGTTCGCCATATATTTCAATGTAGCTATTTTCATACATGATAACCAAAGTACTACCAAAATTGGGGGAAAACAGAATAGAAAAACAAATCAACAAGAAAAAAAAAAGATTAATTACGAGCCAATGGCGGGTGGCAAAACAGATATCCAAGCGACTGATCCACCAACGAATCTTGAACCACACAGTGCGGCCATCACCAAGACTTCCAAACCGAGCAAAGAAACAGAAAAAGAGCCAACTGAGAAGCATAACCAGGGTAGCCTCTAGAAACACAGCCTGCGACTGGGTAAATCTCGTGATAGTATCAAATGAGAATATGTTTGGGAAATTGATGGAATAATCAATACCCGAATCCAAGCTCATCCAATCCTTAACATCCACGCGAAATAAGGAACAACTTCTTGCGGTGGCGTTGTACAAATAGCCAGGGTTACAAGCGCACAGAGTGTTGTTGTACATGAAGGAGTTGCCATTAATGGGACACTGATGTATCTGTGGACCCACAACAGATGTCATTTCCTTTCTTTCTATAAGAGGTTGTTAGAGATTTTAGGGGAAGAACGTGTATTTATTTTTGTATGTATATGTATGTTTTTGTGGTGATTTGGATCTTGGGTATGTTGAATTTGGGAGTTTTATGTGGTATTTGGAGTTTTTTAGAGAGAGAGTAAAGGTGAAGGTGAGGCGTGTGACTTTGTGCAGTCTTCTGAAGAACGAAGAAGGGACTTGGGGAGAAGAAAGAAAAAATGGTAGAGCAAAGAAATATCTAGAGATAAAGAGAGAGATTCCAATCGGATTTTGCTCCTTTCCGTCGGTCCGACCCGTTTCTCATTAAAATCTCTAATCCTCTAAAGGTCAAACTCCAACTAATTTTATGTATATCACTCACTATTCAACAAACTAACATATATAGTTCGTGTTAGATTTAAATCTCGAGTTTATAAAATTTTTGGGATTTTGAGAATCCAAACTCACTTAACAATCTTATCATTCGTCTAAACTAAATACTATATCTGAATTCCCCAAATTCCGATCTATACCATCTAATTTTTGAATCGTCAAAATATAAGCAATATATATAAATTCTCCTACTTACTCCCTCCGTTCCTTAATATAGGTCGTTTTAGGGTTGTGCACAAATATTAAGGTAATAATTGTATAGCATTAATTATAATATCAATTGTCTATATTGCCCTTGTATTGGAAGAAGAGATTGTTATTTATTGGACAAAAAATAGTGAGAGAACCAAAGTTATATTTAATACTTGGGGTAAAACTAAGCAATTAATGCTTACTTGAAATTCTCAAACGACTTATATTAAGGAACAAAAACATTTCTCTAAAACGACTTATATTAAGGAACGAAGAGAGTATATTATAGTACGGCAGCACACTAAATCCTCACTCAAACTATTGATGAGGCCTACTACAACTGCTAACTTGGATCATCATTCAATTCTCATGTTCTCCCCGTTAGCCCCAACTACACTTTTGTTAGTTCCTGGAGGCACGAAAGTTATCTAGAAGGGGGTTGAATAGATATTTTTAAATTTTCTTTCCAAAGAGTAACTTAACAGATTTGTATTAATTAAGCACAGCGGAATATATGTTTTAGTTATCCCCCTTAAGATAAAAAAAAAGGTTACATATCAAACAACAGTTATAGCAGATATAACAATTAAAGAGACTGAAAGTAAATGATACAGTATTTAAGTGGTTCAGAGCACTCAAGACTCATAGTTCACTCTTCTACTTCACGAGTAGGAAATTGTGACGCCCCCAAAATTAGGTATACATCACCCATCTTGGGTCGCCACTTATATGGTACAAAATACAAATACAACTTACTAATACAACTGTCGTGTACAAAACGACAAAACATAAACTGTGAGTTTGAATACAAATATTGTCTTCTAGAGAGTATTCATACTCAAAAAGAGTCCTCATTACAATTATTATCACACTATTACATAGAATAGTGAGGACTACTAATTCTATCATCTAGGACCATCACTCTGTTCCTCGACTAGTCCCAGCTACGTTCTCATTTTCTGAAGAGAACAGTGAAAGAAAGGGTGAGCTCAACTAGCCCAGTAAGAAATATTATGACTAAGATAATGTAGAATAAATTATCATTAGTCTTCAACAATGTTAAACTGATAAAATACAATAGACATCAAGTTTAACTGCAGCGGAACAAGCAATTCATTAAAAGAATCAAGTAGAGAATAAAATCTACTATCTTTTATGATTTAAAAGGTTTTTCAACACTTTTATCGCTGGGACTCAGCTTAATAAATAATCCACATCATCGAATCACCCCTGCACTACGGCCAAGGATATTCTTTAGTATCACGACCACGAATTATCCATGCACTACGGCTAAAGATAATCATGTTTTCATCAACGGTCATGATCATGCCATAAAATAATTCATCTCTGCACTACGGCCAAAGAGAATCCATAGCCATAATCATACCAAAAACTGTCCATCAATGCACTACGGCCAATGAGGACCTTTTTCACATCATTTGTAACATTACGGTCATGATTACACCGAATAATCCCTGGTCATAATCATACCAAGTCCATCTATGCACTACAGGCCACAGATGACTTTCAACATAATATAAACATGAGGATGATGACAATGATATAAGAATTCAATAAAACAAGTTCAAGAATTAATTTATCCAAGAATTAACAACGTCCAAATTGTCAACATGATACTGCTTTGTGGAGTAAAATTCAAGAATGCTTAGAAGAATATTTTCATGAAAAAAAAATACTGGATGAAACGTAATTATCAAGGATATTCCACAAATTTCATGGAGTATAGAAGTCAAAACTTAACCAACTGAGTATAATAAAGAATGGAATAACAAAAGAAATCACCATGCATGCGATAGACCGCACAGACAGGTTATTCCAACAGAATAATAAATAATGGAACCAGGTCCGGCGTGTAGGGTTTCGGCACAGAAACGCACAGCGGAAATTAAAATTTTAAAGCAATTTCTGAAACCCTAAAACAGGATCCATGCGAAAAATTAATTAATTAAGAGGTTTAGAGATTATACCGATTATGAAAACGAGAGTCTGAAATCGACTGCGCCTCGAATCTCCAACGCAATACAAACCGACTGCGTCTCTACGGTATCCACACGAACGCTCCGCGAATCGTCTTACGATCTGCAGAAGAAGGAATCGCGGTACTAGCCACCAAGGATGAGGATTTTCGAAACTATTTTCTCTAGTCTCTCTCTAAGAGCGGCTAGGGTTTTGTTTTGACGTAAAAACCTAAAGTCTGATATACATCATATATATAGCAGTCTGGAGGAATTAATCAAAACATAATATTATTAAAATCCGAATTTATATATATCTTAATTAAGTCTTACTTAATTAATATACCTATATATAAATTATCCTATTAATTTAAATTCATAATTTAAAATTATATCAATCATATTGACATATTTAAATCTTTACAATTTAAATTAATTTCCTTTTAATTACGTTCTTTGTGTGTGACCCTATAGGTTATTATTACGTTGGCAATAACCTTAAAATCATATTATAAAGTTATAAACAGTGAGCGGCATCTAGTAATGCATCACTGCTACCCAAGTAATAATAAGATCGATGATTCGATGCAACCTTTTCGTGACCAATGTTTCAATGTAATTTAATCCTTTTAACCTTAATATCCTAGATTAAACTCGAGTCATGGAATGTGTCATACTCTTCATAATTTAATCTGAGTTTTCTTGATCAATGAGTAGACTATATGAAACAAATCACTATTTGAGCATGGCCATGCATTTCATAGTCCTACTCAATCAAGAGGCCTATGGATATCACCTATAAAATATAGGATGGTTAAATTCCATCTAGATCACTCATATTACTCACACGATTCATAATGAACCCAATAATCACCTTTATAGTCCACCCTATTAAAGGTGACATTTGATGATATCAAAGTACATAAATTCTCGTGTAGTAATATAGCGGTTTCAGGTCGGAGGACCATTACATCATTGTCACTATGAGAATTGCTAATGACACTTCGCATAATGCTCCATATAGAATTCTCATGGTGGGTCTGTCCAGTACATTGTTCTCTAACATGTACCTATGCATTGACTTAATATCTCATATATTTATGACCAATGAGATTTGGTCATCAGTCAATCCACATACTAGTCTCAATGCATCATTGTTGTCCCATCAACAATGATACTCGACTATGGACATTTAAGAACAATGATACTAATTGTAATTATATAATCTCATGTTCAAGTCACATACTTGAAACTATATAATTTGTATCACTATTCTAAGGAATTTTATTATGTTAACAATTATATTACGCAGTAATTAAAACCATAATAAAATTATTTATTTATTCAATCAACAATAATATCAAATGTTAAGCAATTACATCAAATAATTGGCCTCTAGGGCATAAACTCTAACAGTCTCCCACTTGCACTAGAGCCAATCACTCATGTATCTAATACCCATGGAACTAATGTGACCGTCGTGCTTCTGCTGCGACAAAGCCTTGGTCAGTGGATCTGCAACATTATCATCTGTTGGCACTCTTCCTATATGTACATCTCCTCTGTCAATGATTTCACGGATGAGATGGTACCGCCTAAGTATATGCTTGGATCGTTGGTGAGATCTGGGTTCCTTAGCCTGTGCAATGGCTCCATTATTATCACAGTATAGAGCAACCGGATCAACAATGGTTGGAACAACACCAAGTTCAGTGATGAACTTTTTAATCCATACAGCCTCCTTGGCTGCACTAGAAGCAGCAATATACTCAGCCTCTGTTGTAGAATCAGCGACTGTCTCTTGCTTTGAACTTTTCCAGCTAACAGCACCACCATTAAGGCAAAACACAAAACCTGACTGAGACTTATAGTCATCATTGTCAGTTTGGAAACTAGCATCTGTGTAACCCTTTACTGCCAGTTCGTCTTCACATCCATATACCAAGAATGAATCCTTAGTCCTTTTCAGGTACTTGAGGATATTCTTGACTGCTGTCCAGTGACCTTCACCTGGATTCGACTGGTATCTGCTCGTCATGCTCAAAGCATACGAGACATCCGGACGAGTACATATCATTGCATACATGATAGATCCAATTGCCGAAGCATAAGGGATCTTTCTCATACGCTCCTCATCATCTTGTGATTTAGGACATTGGGCCTTAGAGATCTTTATACCATGAGTCACGGGTAAATTTCCTCTTTTCGCCTCTTGCATGCTGAACCGTTTCAACACTTTATCAATATATGTACTTTGACTTAGGCCAAGCATTTTTCTCGATCTATCTCTATAGATTTTGATACCTAAAATATAGGCAGCATCGCCCAAATCTTTCATGGAGAAACATTTTCCTAACCATGTTTTTACAGCCTGTAAGGAAGGAATGTCATTCCCAATAATTAATATGTCATCAACATATAATACTAGGAATACAATGTGACTCCCACTAACCTTCTTATATACACAAGGTTCATCTTCATTTTTAATAAAGCCAAATTCTTTGACTGCTTCATCAAATCGAAGATTCCAACTCCGAGAGGCTTGCTTTAATCCATAAATGGATCGCTGCAGCTTACATACCTTTCCAGCATCCTTTGGAATGACAAAACCCTCAGGTTGTGTCATATACACATCCTCAAGTAGATTTCCGTTAAGGAAAGCAGTTTTGACATCCATCTGCCAGATTTCGTAATCATAAAAAGCTGCAATAGCAAGTAAGATCCTGATGGATTTAACCATTGCCACTGGAGAAAATGTTTCATCATAGTCAACACCTTGAATTTGTTTGAAACCTTTTGCTACCAGTCGGCCTTTATAGGTTTGTACATTACCATCCATGTCGGTTTTCTTCTTAAAAACCCACTTGCACCCGATTGGTTTTACCCCTTCGGGTGGATCAACCAAAGTCCATACTTGGTTAGTATACATGGAATCCATTTCAGATCTCATTGCTTCAAGCCATCTCTCAGAATCTGGTCCATTCATAGCTTCTTGGTAGGAAGTAGGCTCATCCTGATCTATGAGCATCACATCACCGTTTTGAGTCACAAGATATCCATAATATCTCTCAGGCTCTTGGCGTGTCCTACCAGATCTACGAATTCCTTGTGTAATTTGAGCAGGTTCACTTTCCACAATTTCTTGTGGTTCCTGCTCACGTTCCAACTCAGGTTCAATGATATTTTGTGGTTCTCGAATTTCTTCGAGTTCTACTTTCCTCCCACTGTTTCCTTTAGAGACAAATTCTCTTTCTAGAAAAATACCAGTTCGAGCAACAAACACTTTATTCTCAGAAGGTTTGTAGAAATAATACCCTTTTGTTTCTTTTGGGTATCCCACAAAATTACATTTGTCAGATTTGGGTCCGAGCTTATCAGAATCTAGACGTTTTACAAACGCCTCGCATCCCCAAATCTTCATGAACGACATACTAGGACGTTTCCCAGTCCACATCTCATATGGTGTCTTCTGAACCGTCTTTGTAGGAACACGGTTAAGTGTGAATGCAGCTGTCTCTAGGGCATGACCCCAGAAGCTTATTGGAAGATCTGCATGACTCATCATTGATCGTACCATGTCCAACAAGGTTCGATTCCTCCTCTCAGACACACCATTCCATTGTGGTGTTCCAGGTGGAGTGAGCTGTGATATAATACCACACTCCTTTAGAAGGTCATCAAAGTCTTGGCTTAAGTATTCACCTCCTCGATCGGATCGAAGGGCTTTTATGCTTTTGCCAAATTGGTTTTGAACTTCATTCTTGAATTCCTTAAACTTTTCAAAGGATTCGGATTTGTGTCTCATTAGATACACATATCCATATCTACTGAAGTCGTCAGTAAATGTAATGAAGTAATAAAACCTACCTCTTGCTAACGAACTCATGGGTCCACATACATCACTATGTATAAGTCCCAATATATCGCTAGCCCGTTCACTGTGTCCAGTGAAAGGGGCTTTAGTCATCTTGCCTAATAAACAAGATTCGCATTTTTCATATGATTCAAAATCAAATGAATCCAAAAATCCATCTTTATGGAGTTTTGATATGCGTTTCTCATTTATATGGCCCAAACGACAGTGCCAGAGATATGTCGGATTTGAATCATTTGATTTAAATCGTTTTGTGTTTATGTTATAGATAGGCATTTCTAAATCAAGAATATAAAGACCGTTAAATAATTGTGCAACACCATAGCAAATATCATTTAAGTAAAACGAACAACCATTGTTCTTAATTATAAATGAAAACCCTTTCTTGTCCAAACAAGAAACAGAAATAATATTTTTGTTTATAGCAGGCACAAAATAACAATCTTCTAATTCTAAAACTAGCCCAGTGGGCAAAGATAAATGATAAGTTCCTACGGCCAGTGCAGCAACTTTTGCTCCATTCCCAACTCGTAGGTCAACCTCTCCTTTCGCCAAAGTCCTACTCCTTCGGAGTCCCTGCACATTAACACAAATGTGAGAACCACATCCAGTATCCAATACCCATGATGTAGAAGTAGACAAATTGACTTCTATAACATATATACCTGAATCAGAAGTCGTACTTCCTTTCCTTTTCTTCACTTCTTCCAAATAAGCATGACAGTTCCTTTTCCAGTGTCCAGGTTTTCCACAGAAGTGACATTCACCTTCTTTAGCCACCCCACCTTTAGGTTTTAAAGCCTGTTTGGTTTTGGAATTGGGTTTGGCAACAGACTTAGATCCTATCTTCTTTTTGCCTTTCCAATTTCCCTTAGCATTCCCCTTTTGCACCATCATTATGGGAGCGGGTCCTGCCTTTTTCATGTTGTTCTCGGCAGTTCTTAACATGCTCAACAACTCAGTAAGGGGTTTCTCAATTTCATTCATAAGATAGTTCATAACAAATTGAGAGTAGCTGCTGTTCAAAGATTGTAAAACAAGATCAGTTTGGGCTTCCGGAGTGATTGGAAAACCCAACCTATCCAGGTACTCAATATACCCAATCATTTTCAGCACATGTGGACCAACTGGATCACGTTCACCCATCTTGCAGTGATACAACGCTTTGCTTGTATCATACCTCTCCTGTCGAGCATGCCCTTCGAACAATTTCTTGAGATGCTCGATCATCTCATAAGCATCCATTAACTCATGTTGCTTCTGAAGCTCAGCGTTCATGGTTGCTAGCATGAGACAACTCACGTCCAGAGCATCATCTTGATGCTTCTTGTAAGCATTATGCTCCGCACGTGGTGCAGTGACAGCCGGTGCTGCAGGAATGGGCCCATCAAGGACATATAGCTTACGCTCTTGTTTAAGGACAATCCTCAAGTTCCTGTGCCAGTCAAGGAAATTAATCCCACTCAGCTTGTCCTTCTCAAGGACTGATCGTAGTGAAAGACTACTCGTGTTGTTGTTGTTGTTTGCCATTGATATCTACAATTTATAAGTGCCAAAATAATAAGTCAAATTGCAGAGTTGATATTATGTAATTGATAATAGTACATTCAAAATATACCTCCCACTATTTTATTCAAATTAATAGCCCTCACCATTAATTCGGAAAGCATTTTCTATTAAATCTTTCTAGTGAGCCAAGATCCATATTTCATTATGACTTAAGTTAGCTTTGGCTAATCTCTTAAAACATAATTATTTAGGTAGACAACCCTTTGTCAATTATATCATATATAACTCCTGGATAGTTTGGTAAACAACAATTGTTTTTAGTCCATCTAATGGTACCTACCAAACTCTATGCCTCTAAGTCCACAATCCTATTGAGATAACTTAGTTAAGTCGGCCCCAATGATTTTAACAGTTTGGATATCACAATTATCCTATCGCATCTTACCTAGATAAATAGGGTACTTTGCTTTGGCAAACCTACATCTATTGATCAAGGTCTTGATGAGTGTTATTCATTGGAAGGCATCTGATTTAGACTTAATAATTTAATGAGGGATTAATTTAGATCTCACCAATTTTAATCTTATTAAGCATGCACATTATTTATCATATCATATCGCATACAAACATAAATAAAGTGCAAAATTAAATGTGTCACAGTTATGGCCCAATCCACTGTCAATCTTTTCAAGCTAATGAAAGATTGAAGGTCAATCTAAGGTGGTAAAAGATCTTAAAATAAATAGCCTCCTTGGATCTTCCTCAAGCATGTGCCTCCTCTCCATCTTGACATCTTCATCAATTACAGATTATTACATGACATAAAGAAACCTCGAGTTACATTCGAGGGGATTTGGATGAGAAGAGAATATTACATCAGAATTTATAGAAAGGCACGACATGCAAGCCGTATTTCAAAACCAAAAACCACTAACCTATGGGTCAAAAGGCCATAACTGTGCACCATGCATATCACAATAAGCACATAACAATTTATATATAATTAAAGAAAATAATATATAACATATAGGGGACACGACCATCGTGCGCTACGACGGGGGGGTCCAAGGGGGGGTCTCCCCCCCTGGCGGTGGTCCGGCTGACCGATCAGCCGGCGGGTGGTCTCGCTGACCGGTCAGCGAGCGGGGTCGGGGGCAGCGCCCCTGGAAAAAATTTTCGAACTACAATCTGTATTGCAGAATTTTTCCATAAAATCTCTGAAACAGTTTCAGAATCATACATTTTAATCCACCAAAACACCCATAATAACAAATCATATAATACCAGTTTCGATTTAATCATATTAAAACGAATAACAGTACACCCAGAATTTATCATATATTTCCAGTTTCGATTAATCATATTAAAACGATTCTTCATGTTTCTAATCCGATTAGAACAGTTATATTGTTATTCCATCGATTAAAGATACGATTAACATTATCATCATATATATTACCAGAATATACATACAACGGAATATCATATATTCAATTTCATATCGGTAAACATGCATCATCATATATCATATATATCGAATACAAGTAAAACACGTAATCTAAATTAATCGTTTCGCAAGTAGCTTTGATACCACTGTAGGGTTTCGGCACAGAAACGCACAGCGGAAATTAAAATTTTAAAGCAATTTCTGAAACCCTAAAACAGGATCCATGCGAAAAATTAATTAATTAAGAGGTTTAGAGATTATACCGATTATGAAAACGAGAGTCTGAAATCGACTGCGCCTCGAATCTCCAACGCAATACAAACCGACTGCGTCTCTACGGTATCCACACGAACGCTCCGCGAATCGTCTTACGATCTGCAGAAGAAGGAATCGCGGTACTAGCCACCAAGGATGAGGATTTTCGAAACTATTTTCTCTAGTCTCTCTCTAAGAGCGGCTAGGGTTTTGTTTTGACGTAAAAACCTAAAGTCTGATATACATCATATATATAGCAGTCTGGAGGAATTAATCAAAACATAATATTATTAAAATCCGAATTTATATATATCTTAATTAAGTCTTACTTAATTAATATACCTATATATAAATTATCCTATTAATTTAAATTCATAATTTAAAATTATATCAATCATATTGACATATTTAAATCTTTACAATTTAAATTAATTTCCTTTTAATTACGTTCTTTGTGTGTGACCCTATAGGTTATTATTACGTTGGCAATAACCTTAAAATCATATTATAAAGTTATAAACAGTGAGCGGCATCTAGTAATGCATCACTGCTACCCAAGTAATAATAAGATCGATGATTCGATGCAACCTTTTCGTGACCAATGTTTCAATGTAATTTAATCCTTTTAACCTTAATATCCTAGATTAAACTCGAGTCATGGAATGTGTCATACTCTTCATAATTTAATCTGAGTTTTCTTGATCAATGAGTAGACTATATGAAACAAATCACTATTTGAGCATGGCCATGCATTTCATAGTCCTACTCAATCAAGAGGCCTATGGATATCACCTATAAAATATAGGATGGTTAAATTCCATCTAGATCACTCATATTACTCACACGATTCATAATGAACCCAATAATCACCTTTATAGTCCACCCTATTAAAGGTGACATTTGATGATATCAAAGTACATAAATTCTCGTGTAGTAATATAGCGGTTTCAGGTCGGAGGACCATTACATCATTGTCACTATGAGAATTGCTAATGACACTTCGCATAATGCTCCATATAGAATTCTCATGGTGGGTCTGTCCAGTACATTGTTCTCTAACATGTACCTATGCATTGACTTAATATCTCATATATTTATGACCAATGAGATTTGGTCATCAGTCAATCCACATACTAGTCTCAATGCATCATTGTTGTCCCATCAACAATGATACTCGACTATGGACATTTAAGAACAATGATACTAATTGTAATTATATAATCTCATGTTCAAGTCACATACTTGAAACTATATAATTTGTATCACTATTCTAAGGAATTTTATTATGTTAACAATTATATTACGCAGTAATTAAAACCATAATAAAATTATTTATTTATTCAATCAACAATAATATCAAATGTTAAGCAATTACATCAAATAATTGGCCTCTAGGGCATAAACTCTAACACGGCGTAAACGCACAGACAGGATATTCCGACAGAATAATAAATAATGGAACCAGGTCCGGCGTAACCGCACAGACAGGACCGCACAGACAGGTTATTCCAACAGAATAATAAATAATGGAACCAGGTCCGGCGTAAACGCACAGACAGGATATTCTGACAGAATAATAAATAATGGAACCAGGTCCGGCGTAACCGCACAGACAGGATATTCCGACAGAATAATAATAAAGACGGAACCAGGTCCGGTGTAAAACACACAGACAGGATGTTCCAACAGAATAATAACAAGACGGAACCAGGTCCGGTGTAAAACACACAGACAGGATGTTCCAACAGAATAAAAATAAAAACGGAACCAGGTCCGGTGTAAAACACACAGACAGGATGTTCCAACAGAATAATAGAAGAATGTCACCAAGTATAGGGTAGACCGCGTATACAGGTTATTCCAACAGAATAATAAGAAATGGAATAACAACAGTTCTCTTCATGAATAAGAAAGAATAACACCCCTTACCGTAAAAGAAACTGGATATAAGAGTAGGGAAGTAGCATAATACTTTTCTATAGTTTCTCTATAATTTCTCTCTTTGGAGTTTCAGTGAATTTGTAAGAAATAATGAAGGAATGAACTTCTATTTATAGGAGAATAGAAAGGCACTATTCATGGATGAAATAATTTTACAAAATTATTTTTCAATCAACTAACAATTAAGTCAATCATCTAACCAATAAAATCACAACAAAAATTAAAATATAATACATATATATAAACACATGTTTTCATATTATATAAATCAATATTATATATACACCACTTAATTTTTCTCCCCCATAACCAACATCAATCCCCCACCCACCAATAATCAAATTCACTACACTCTTACACATCACTATCACACTACCACTTTTCCACCATTTTCCACTCACATACATCACTTTCACTCTTCCTTTTCTCCCACCACTCTCCACTAACAAATATAATATTATATATATACACACACATCACAATCTTATATATATAAACTCCTTCCCCATACGTAACTCTCTCCCACCCCCATTTTTAAAATCAGTTTTTTAACACATATGGGCCCCACATATGGTCCCCACATGTGGGCCCCACCTTTAAATAAATTCTACCGATTATTTTGAAAAATAGATAAATGGGAGTCTATAAAATAAGCAAAATTGAGTAACTTCTCACATAAGCATCAATAATCAATACCGTGTGCTACTATGCAACCACGCGTATTACTGTACTTTTACTACCAAGTAGTTCAACAGTATTAACGGTAAAACTTTCGCCGTTATTTTCATAAAAATATTTTTGTCGTTTTTTCTCAATCCGACAATAATTCGGTTGTGGGGTCCACCAATGATTGTGTTATCGTACGAATATTCCCCGACACAAAGAATATTCCCTGACCAATCGAATATAATATGACAACTTGCATACTTTACAAAATTTATAAATACTACCCACAACTATAACATTATCTCAAATCCACACCATAATATTAAAAAAATATTTCGAGAAAATTAAATATTTATTCATAAAATCTGGGGTCTCACAATCTCCCCTCCTTATGAAATTTCGCCCTCGAAATTTACGTGCGTGCCTGGTATGCCGAACAGGTGAGGATACCTTGACTTCGAACTCTTCAGGTATAACCTTTGAGCGTTGAATATGATCCTTCTTATGCAAGATGTTAACACGTATCTCCTCATACGTTAAATCTTCTGTTATCTCGTCCGGTTCTAAATTAATAATATGGTTCGGGTCGTCCACATTTTTACGTAAAAAAAAACGTTCTGAACACGCAACATACTTGGCGGTAAAACGAGTTTATAAGCCACAGTTCCTACTTCATCGAGGATTTCAAATGGGCCAATTAAATCGAGAGTTAAGATTTCCTCTCTTCGTCGATTCTTGCTTTTAGAATAACGCCCTCTTGAACCTTCTTCTTCACATTTATCAGCTCTGAGTATGTAGCTTGAGCGGCTTTAACTTTATCGATTAAAATCGATTCTAATCATATATTCGTTATCTTCACGTGGATTCGTATATTCACACTTGTAACAGCATACGATCTTCTACTCAATGCGTCAGCTACCACGTTCGCACTTCCACGATGATATTGCATGGTACGATCGTAATCTTCAACAGCTCGAGCCAACGTCTTTGGCGCATGTTACGTTCGCTTTAGTTGAAGAAATATTTGAGGGTTTAAGAAATGGGTTTTGTACTGGGGTCAATACAAAATTCGATTTCACGCTCTAGGGGTAAGCTAAGAAGTCTTCAAGAATACGTCAAGAAATTTATTAACAATAGAAATATCATTCAAAACTGTGACTCTCGTCCAAGACTTGGATAACACGTCACATTGATATCTATTAACTTGTCACCGTTATTCACAACGTCCCCTACCGAAAGTCTGGCTTCGGTGCATTCCTCACAAGAAAGTCAACAACTAAAGGATCGGGCTCTTTATTTATGGCTTGATATGACAATGATTGACTTTAGTGGTTTAGTTACTTTGAATCCGCATAACAGGGTGGTTAGGAATATGAAAGTTAACCACCTTACGAAAAGAATGATGAGTAGTTAACCAATCGTTCCTAAAATCACATCAAAGGCAAGTATTTTCAAAGAGATACGATCGACAGGTAACGTGAAAGTGTTGATTTGAACAAGATTTATAAATAGTGGATGTAACGAAGGTTTCTACTATCGAAGTTTCAACCAATAAGTCAAAGTATAATTTCTTCGAAGTCAAATTTAAACGTTGAGCGCAAGCAAGAGAGATAAATGAATGGGTAGAACCGGTATCTAATAAGGTATAGACTTCGCAAGAATTTATAATTAACTAACCCGTGATAACTTCATTTGATTCCTCGTTAGGGTAATTCAAAACTCGATGCTGGATTTCCCCAATTACTGTCGAAAAAAAAAATTACATATCATCTATTTTAGCTTTCTTGGATCGGACTTCTCTTTTCACAATATCAACGCGTCGTGCGGCTTTTACCCATGCATCTTTCATTCTCACTCGTTCAGTTATTTCTTCTTTCAGCTGCTCCTTGACATTTGAATTCTCAGATTCCAGCTTTAATATCATATACTCTGCCAAAGAGTGCTTCTGTTCAACCATCGCACATCGGGTAATACAATTTTGAATTGTTGCATCCCTTTGTTCTACGACCGTCTGTCGTTCTTCAGCCTGCTCTTCTAACTCATGAATACGATTTTGTAATTCTACATTTTGATCAATAAGTTCTTCTAATAAATCAACCTCAGCTTCCTCTTCTTCCTCACTCTCAGTTGCTACCTTTGCGACTAGCTTGAGTGCAACTTTTAATTCCTCAATCACCACATGGATATCTCTAATCACATTAACCTGGTTGGTGATTAGAGGTGTCTCCACGTTCTCATGTGCTTCATTGTTTATCTCAACATTTTCGGATGTCATTTGCAAATACTGTCACAAAATAAAGGTTAATCGACATGTAACATATTATTCCTATATTCTGACCGACCAATTAAATACCAAATAAACTTAGGTAGGTCATACTAGCGAAGGAATTCTCCGTCTCTCCCCTCCTAGTTCTATTCTCACATCTTAGCCAGGGATCATATCCCTAAGCTCTGATACCAACTGTGACGCCCCCAAAATTAGGTATACATCACCCATCTTGGGTCGCCACTTATATGGTACAAAATACAAATACAACTTACTAATACAACTGTCGTGTACAAAACGACAAAACATAAACTGTGAGTTTGAATACAAATATTGTCTTCTAGAGAGTATTCATACTCAAAAAGAGTCCTCATTACAATTATTATCACACTATTACATAGAATAGTGAGGACTACTAATTCTATCATCTAGGACCATCACTCTGTTCCCCGACTAGTCCCAGCTACGTTCTCATTTCCTGAAGAGAACAGTGAAAGAAAGGGTGAGCTCAACTAGCCCAGTAAGAAATATTATGACTAAGATAATTTAGAATAAATTATCATTAGTCTTCAACAATGTTAAACTGATAAAATACAATAGACATCAAGTTTAACTGCAGCGGAACAAGCAATCCATTAAAAGAATCAAGTAGAGAATAAAATCTACTATCTTTTATGATTTAAAAGGTTTTTCAACACTTTTATCGCTGGGACTCAGCTTAATAAATAATCCACATCATCGAATCACCCCTGCACTACGGCCAAGGATATTCTTTAGTATCACGACCACGAATTATCCATGCACTACGGCTAAAGATAATCATGTTTTCATCAACGGTCATGATCATGCCATAAAACAATTCATCTCTGCACTACGGCCAAAGAGAATCCATAGCCATAATCATACCAAAAACTGTCCATCAATGCACTACGGCCAATGAGGACCTTTTTCACATCATTTGTAACATTACGGTCATGATTACACCGAATAATCCCTGGTCATAATCATACCAAGTCCATCTATGCACTACAGGCCACAGATGACTTTCAACATAATATAAACATGAGGATGATGACAATGATATAAGAATTCAATAAAACAAGTTCAAGAATTAATTTATCCAAGAATTAACAACGTCCAAATTGTCAACATGATACTGCTTTGTGGAGTAAAATTCAAGAATTCTTAGAAGAATATTTTCATGAAAAAAAATACTGGATGAAACGTAATTATCAAGGATATTCCACAAATTTCATGGAGTATAGAAGTCAAAACTTAACCAACTGAGTATAATAAAGAATGGAATAACAAAAGAAATCACCATGCATGCGATAGACCGCACAGACAGGTTATTCCAACAGAATAATAAATAATGGAACCAGGTCCGGCGTAAACGCACAGACAGGATGTTCCAACAGAATAATAGAAGAATGTCACCAAGTATAGGGTAGACCGCGTATACAGGTTATTCCAACAGAATAATAAGAAATGGAATAACAACAATTCTCTTCATGAATAAGAAAGAATAACACCCCTTACCGTAAAAGAAACTGGATATAAGAGTAGGGAAGTAGCATAATACTTTTCTATAGTTTCTCTATAATTTCTCTCTTTGGAGTTTCAGTGAATTTGTAAGAAATAATGAAGGAATGAACTTCTATTTATAGGAGAATAGAAAGGCACTATTCATGGATGAAATAATTTTACAAAATTATTTTTCAATCAACTAACAATTAAGTCAATCATCTAACCAATAAAATCACAACAAAAATTAAAATATAATACATATATATAAACACATGTTTTCATATTATATAAATCAATATTATATATACACCACTTAATTTTTCTCCCCCATAACCAACATCAATCCCCCACCCACCAATAATCAAATTCACTACACTCTTACACATCACTATCACACTACCACTTTTCCACCATTTTCCACTCACATACATCACTTTCACTCTTCCTTTTCTCCCACCACTCTCCACTAACAAATATAATATTATATATATACACACACATCACAATCTTATATATATAAACTCCTTTCCCATACGTAACTCTCTCCCACCCCCATTTTTAAAATCAGTTTTTCAACACATATGGGCCCCACATATGGCGCCCACATGTGGGCCCCACCTTTAAATAAATTCTACCGATTATTTTGAAAAATAGATAAATAGGAGTCTATAAAATAAGCAAAATTGAGTAACTTCTCACATAAGCATCAATAATCAATACCGTGTGCTACTATGCAACCACGCGTATTACTGTACTTTTACTACCAAGTAGTTCAACAGTATTAACGGTAAAACTTTCGCCGTTATTTTCATAAAAATATTTTTGTCGTTTTTTCTCAATCCGACAATAATTCGGTTGTGGGGTCCACCAATGATTGTGTCATCGTACGAATATTCCCCGACACAAAGAATATTCCCTGACCAATCGAATATAATATGACAACTTGCATACTTTACAAAATTTATAAATACTACCCACAACTATAACATTATCTCAAATCCACACCATAATATTAAAAAAATATTTCGAGAAAATTAAATATTTATTCATAAAATCTGGGGTCTCACAGAAATCCACTAAGAATATTGATACAATCTTCGAATCATTGAGATTCCTTCACGACCAGTAGTCTTAGAAAGCTAGTTCACAAAGAACTCTTCAAGCCCAGCAGACTTGGAATGTTAGTACACTAAGTAGTCTTCAAACCTAGCAGGTTTGGAAGCTTTGCAATGAGTGTAATTGAGGTTATTGTTGTTGTGCTACTAAGTTACCTTAAACTCAAGTTCTGATGAACTTAGTAGCGAAGCAAGAATTTACTAAATCGTGGAGTGAAGATTTGTCAAATGTTCTTGTGATTTTCTTTTACATTCTTATTACTTTTTTACTTGACATATTCAATATGTTAGCCTTATATAGGAGCCTTTGAAATTTTCCCATTGAGAGACTTCCGTTTGAGCATTTAATGCTTCGGGCATTCTGAGCACTTTGATGTTGACATCCTAGGATGATGTGAAAACTTCTTTTTGATTTGTCTGACACAAAAGTCTACTTTCTCACCCAACACCTCTAAAACGTCACTATCCGTAGACGAGTTGGTAGACACGTTTCTTCTTACTTTTTAATTCTTTGATTCAACTAAAGATGTTGGTGAGGGCATTGAGTTTTTCAATCATATCAATGTTCAAATGTCAGTTGATGATGTCAGACATTTTCGTTTATCAGACTCGATCTTCAACTATTTTGATGCTTACTGACGAGCACTACGATCGTGGTCTTGATGATAAGTGCTTGCAGGCGATTTATACTTGACTGCCTCTGATGAGAATCATAGAGTACTCTACGATTCTGCCTTAGCTTTGACAACGCTTGACTGACTACGATCTTGATGTTTTGAGGACTCCACGATTTAGAGCAGTGCCTACGATTTTGACTTGACTTGACATGCACTTGCCAAATTTCTTTACGATTCTGATAGGCTTGCTCAGCAGACTACGATTCTGGCTTCTGCAATCTCCACGATTTTGTTCTGCCTATCTATTACAACTCATAAGACCAACCTAACAAATTTAATCTTTTAACTACAAGAGACTTTACAAAAAGATAAATATTAAGCTCAAATCAACCTAACAATTTTGATCTTTAATTTAAGTTCTTGTACATATGATCTAAATAAGGACTTTACAATGTGAATGATGCATGGACATTTATTTATTCCAACATCAAATTTAAATATGCAACTCCCAATAATCTCCCCCTATTTGATGTTGACATAACCAAGTAGATTTGCATCTGTGACACCCCCGAATCCGGGTCCTCTGACCCCGGTCCGGTCGTCATGATAAAATACAAACATCCACCTCTAAACAACATACGATAACTAAAATGCGGAATATAATAAACGTACGTCGTTCATTCAAAAGGTGTTACTAGTCCCAAGATTCGATAACCTTAATACAATCTTACAAACATACCCTATAATAGTAATTAGGGTTCATATTACATAACAGTAATTTTAACTAGGCATAAAGTAAAGTCAGCTCCTGGCAACTATTCTACATCTTTCCTTTACCTTTGTCCTTTCCTGAGGTCTCGGGCTTAGCTGCAATATAATTCATGATATAACAAGGATGAGCAACAAGTTTGCTCAGCAAGTTTAAATACAGCAATAAGGATATATCATGATGAATGGAAAATATCTGACAATGAATTCAACAATATGAATATCTGAAGGATTCAACAATATGAATATTAGAAGCAAAGATAATGCTTGCTTTGAGAATAACTGCTAGTATAGTAGACTTTGAACTATAACACTCCAATGGAATCAATAACTAATTGACTCTTTGGTTACTGGCTACAGAATAAGTACTTGAGGGGATCAGTCTCGCGTACACCATGTATACGCATAACATTTAAATCTGCTTTTTGTATCTTATATTAGATACCTGGGGTACTCCCCTATCAAAAAGGGGTGTTCTTTCAGTTTAAGAACGTGACGCCCCCAAAATTAGGTATACATCACCCATCTTGAGTCGCCAGATACATGATACAGAATTCAAATACAACTTAATAATACAACTGTCGTGTACAATACGATAGAACATAAACTGTGAGTTTGAATACAAATATTATCTTCTAGAGAGTATCCATACTCAAAAGGAGTCCTCATTACAATTATTATCACACTATTACATAGAATAGTGAGGACTCCTAATGCTATCCTCTAGAACCATCACTCTGTTCCCCGACTAGTCCCAGCTACGTTCTCATTTCCTGAAGAGAACAGTGAAAGAAAGGGTGAGCTCAACTAGCCCAGTAAGAAATATTATGACTAAGATAATGCAGAATAAATTATCATTAGTCTTCAACAATGTTAAACTGATAAAATACAATAGACATCAAGTTTAACTGCAGCGGATCAAGCAATCCATTAAAAGAGTCAAGTAAAAAATAAAATCTACTATCTTTTATGATTTAAAAGGTTTTTCATGACTTTTATCGCTGGGACTCAACTTAATAAATAATCTACATCATCGAATCACCCCTGTACTACGGCCAAGGATATTCTTTAGTATCACAACCACGAATTATCCATGCACTACGGCTAAAGATAATCATGTTTTCATCAACGGTCCTGATCATGCCATAAAATAATTCATCTTTGCACTACGGCTAAAGAGAATCCATAGCCATAATCATACCAAAAACTGTCCATCAATGCACTACGACAAATGAGGATTTTTACCACATCATTTATAACATTACGGTCATGATTACACCGAATAATCCCTGGTCATAATCATACCAAGTCCATCTATGCACTACAGGCCACAGATGACTTTCAACAAAATATAATCATGAGGATAATGACAATGATATACGAATTCAATAAAACAAGTTCAAGAATTAATTTATCCAGGAACTGATAACGTCCAAATTGTCAACATGATACTGCTTTGTGGAATAAAATTCAAGAATGCTCAGAAGAATATTTCCATGAAAAGATACTGGATGAAGCGCAAATATAAAGGATATTCCACTAATTTCATGGAGTATAGAAGTCAAAACTTTAACCAACTGAGTATAATAAGGAATGGAATAACAAAAGAAATCACCAGGCATGCGCTAGACCGCATAGACAGGTTATTCCAACAGAATAATAAATAACGGAACCAGGTCCGGCGTAAACCGCACAGACATGATATTCCAACAGAATAGTAAAGACGAAACCAGGTCCGGCGTAGAACGCACAGACAGGATATTCCAACAGAATAGTAAAGACGGAACCAGGTCCGGCGTAGAACGCACAAACAGGATATTCCAACATAATAGTAAAGACGGAACCAGGTCCGGCGTAGAACGCATAGACAGGATGTTCCAACAGAATAATAAATAATGGAACCAGGTCCAGCGTAGAACGCACAGACAGGATGTTCCAGCAGAATAATAAGGAATGGAATAATAGAAGAATTTCACCAAGTATGCGGTACTTCGCATAAACAGGTTATTCCAACATAATAACAAAGAATGGAACAACAGAAGTTCTCTTCATGAAGATGAAAGAAAGAAATAATATTCCCTACCTTTGAAAGAAATTGGATATAGGAGTAGTGAGGGAGCAGACTTCTCTTCTTCTATAGATTTTCTCTCTATAGCTTCTCTCTATAATAATGGCTCTAAAGCTTTAGTGAATTGGTGAAAACTGAAAGAAGAATGAGCTTTTATTTATAGGAAAACATAGTTTCGATAATTGCACGTTTTGGGACTCGAAATATTATAGTACAATACCTCTAACTTTTCTTTCATTTTTAATTCAATCATCCAAGTATTATCAAACTTGCACCAACTCCCCTAATAGTAAATCATGTGAATCAATAGTAAAATCATGTGAACAAATAGTTATAATCATGTGAAATAATAGCAATCAATTGCTCATTTATCCGGTTAAATACCCGATTGGTCAATATAACCTCCAGATATCAATTATTATCGAAATAAATGTCGATTTTTGTAAGACCCCGAATTTTATGAAATAAAAGTATTCAATTTTTCATATAATTACTATTTAGTAAATGGTTAAATTGATAAATGTTAAAGTTATGGTTGAAATGTGAAAATTTTTCAAAATAAACAAGTGGTTATAAAATATTCATTATTGTCGGGGAATATTCGTCTGGTCGTGGAATATTCTTTCTGTCGGGGAATATTCGTACGATGGCGCAGTCTTTTGTGGGCCCCATAACGGAAAGCGATTGGATGAAGAAAACGACAAGAGTAAGTTGTTTATAAATAACGGCGTAGTTGTTACCGTTAACACTGTTGGAATACCCGGTGGTTAAAACACAGTAATACGCGTTGTTGCACAGTAGCACACGGTATTGTACCAATTATTGATTTTTACGTAAGAAGGCATTACTCAATAATTGTTATAGTAATTACTGTTCAGTATTTTATTTTATTGATTCAATAATTGCTGCGTTGATATTTTATATTACTGTTGTTTTAATAATTGTCACTACACAGTATTTTCTATTATCGGAGCAATAATTCATATTATCTGAATAATATTATTAGATAACATTATTGGCAATGTCTAGAAAGTTCTGTCTAAGGAGAGGTTTGGTCATCTAATTGCGCGCCAGTAAGGAAGAGATCCTTATTGGAAAGCCCCCTCTTTCCTAGGAACGGCCTGGTTGCCAGTACTGTAATTCTGTAATATTATTTGTGTATAATTAATTATTGATTTATATGATGAGAAAAATATTGATTTTATGTGGATATAGATGGAAAGAAAATTTTTAATGTGACAATTGTTGAAAATTAATATTTTATCTTTCTCTGATAAAATAATTCATTTAAATATATTATTTTAATAATATATTGATGGTGATATTTTTACAATGAATGTGGAATATATGAGTATATGAGGAGGAAGAGTATTTTTGTGGCATTAAATGATTAACACATGTTTTGTGTGTTGGTGGACACAATTCTTGACCGAAAATTTATTATTGACTGTAAAATCGTCTGTTTGTGAATTTCGGTCAATTTCTGTTTGGAATTTGGAAAAACTTTCTTCTACAAAGTTGTAGAGAATTGAATTTTCTATAAAAACTCGCAAGATTTGAATTTTCTGATAAAAGGGCTATTTATTATGAATTATTGAAGTTCTGAAGTTCCGAAATAATTGATTTTTGGATGTTTTAATTATTTTTGTTTAGAAAAACATTTTTTTTTGTATTTTGTGGACATCATTAACATGTGTTATGGCTGAATTCAGATGGTCAAGGTGGGCTAAGGAAAATTTGTTAAATATATTATTATTATATTAAACTTTCTGCTTTGGTGTTC
This sequence comes from Panax notoginseng, assembly GCA_016801055.1. Taxonomy (NCBI): domain Eukaryota; kingdom Viridiplantae; phylum Streptophyta; class Magnoliopsida; order Apiales; family Araliaceae; genus Panax; species Panax notoginseng. The sequence continues at coordinate 75,283,681 of CM029022.1, forward strand.
TAAGCATTTTCCTATAAATAGGGTGCTTAGGTTAGAATTGAAAATCACACCAGAAACTGAAGTTTTCTCTCTATTTCTCTCTCGATATATTGAGCGTATTCTTGTGAGTATTTTGATACTTTGAGTGTTGCTATACGGTGCAAGTTCGTTCAGCGTTATTCCAGTCAGAAGTACTGCTCTTTTGAGGTAAGGGATTGTAAGGGATTGTAAGGGATAGTAAGTGATGTTATTTCTTCTTAAATGATATTATTTTCTTCAATATCATTATGCCAAAGTATTGATCTGAACTTTTTATCAAATTTGAAACTTTTCATGTCGGGGTTTACTATTCATGAGTTACTATTCATGAGTTACTATTCACGAGTTACTATTTACAAGTTACTATTCATGAGTTACTATTCATGAGTTACTATTCACAAGTTACTATTCACGAGTTACTATTCATGAGTTACTATTCATGGGTTACTATTCACGAGTTACTATTCATGACAAAATTGGTTTCTTTTTCTAACCAAATTATAGTTGATTTATGAATATTACTCTTGAGATTAAAACTATATGTTGATCATATTATTTTTTTTATCATATATAACATTTTTATAACCCTAATGATGATATTTCTCTTTGACTTGAGTGTAAAGATGGGTAGATTATTGGTATGATCAATACTAGGGTTCTCTTTGTCCAGTAGTGAAAAGTTGAATTGTGACTGGTATAATCATGACAATTGAATTTATAATTGAATATCTTTAGCTTAAGTGCAAAGGTGAAATGATCAACATGGTTATAATTATTGGTTATATAAATTCTGAAATGATTATATATTTCTTTGAGATAATAATATATTTGGCCTGTAGTGCAAATATGAACTATTGAGGAATATCTTTGGCTTGTAGTGCAAAGATGAGTTGTTGATGAATATCTTTGGCCCGTAGTGCAAAGATGACTTGTTGTTGAATATCTTTGGCATGTAGTGTAAAGATGAACTGTTGATGAATATCTTTGGCCCGTGATGCAAAGATGAATTTATTAGTATGATTATGAACAGGAACTGTGATTTGGTATAACCATGATCTTTGATGTTTCAGGTAAAGACAGGTGATGAAAATTATCTTCGTCTTGGATGCGAAATTTAGAATCACAATTATGATTATGAATTATTCATATGATTGTGGAAAGGAACTATTGATTGATGTTACAGGAATAAAATATTGTTGGTAGACTTTTAACGTGGAGAAGATAATAGACTTTATAGTCTATTTGACTCTTCTAATGGATTGCTCGTTCCGCTGCAACTATGGTTGAAAAGTTTTATCATCTACCATATGTTCTAAATCTCTGATTTATTACTGTTGAAGACTATTGATAATTTATCTTTAGTCATGATATTCTTTACTGAGCTAGTTGTGCTCACCCTTTTGCTTCACAATTTCTTTCAGGTAATAAAAGTGTAGCTGGGTCGAGCGAGGGATAACAAGGGAATAGAACGGTTGTCTATAGATATTGAGGGTGAGGTGAATTTAACTTGGAAGGGTGTTTTGCCACTATCTTACAGGATGTATAATGACATACAACCTCGTGTCATCATAAGACAATGTTGTGCTCATCCACTTGCTGAGTATATTTACGAGCACTACCTATATAATCTTGGTATTTGTTTGAAGTATAATTCTCAATTAGAGACAGTGGAGATAATGATAAGTCAAGAGAAGACTCACCATTGGGAAGAATATGATAGTAACCTTCTTGTTTTTCTTTGGGGTCTATTGGGTCAACCAAGGATAATTCTGTGACCATATGATATCTATCAGAACCTAGAAGCATGGCCTCCCATGTACGAGGGTTTCCTTGAGCACTTCCCAAAGATTCTAATTTCTAAAACAGTTTTTGACTATACCTTTAAGTAAGGTGTCATTGTGACGTGTTATCCAAGGTTGGGACATGAGTCACAGTTGGTATATATTTGTATCCAAACTCACAACATACGTGTTGTCGTATTTTGCACGACAATTGTTTGAATAAAGTTGTAGTTATTTTCTGTACCATGTATTTGGCGACTCAGAATAGGTTGGATGGAATGGACCTGTTTTGGGGGCGTCACAATTTTCACTAACACAAACAATTCCAACATAATGAAACCATTTTTATCAAAAATATAAATTTTAAAATTTCGAAGTTTGACTTTTTTTGAAAAAGTCAACTGTTGACTTTTTGACCAAATAGTGAATTTCGGAAAATTTTGTGTTTATAGACTATTTTTACTAATTTCGACGTTCCGGACTCAAATATCACGTCTGCGTCTCCAAATTCAACTCCGAACAACATTCATCATTAATATTATAACTCATGAATAGTAACTCGTGAATAGTACTCCGACACGAAAAGTGTCCCAAATACCCGAGTGAACAATACTAGAGTGAATAGTAATTTGGGTGAATAGTAACCCATGAATAGTAATTCGTGAATAGTAACTCATGAATAGTAACTCGTGAATAGTACTCTGACACGAAAAGTATCCCAAATACCCGAGTGAATAATATTCGGGTGAATAGTAATTTAGGTGAATAGTAACCCATGAATAGTAACTCATGAATAGTAACTCGTGAATAGTACTCCGACACAAAAAGTATCCCGAATACCCGATTGAAAAATACTGAGTGACTTCTCACATAAGCATCAATAATCAATACCGTGTGCTACTATGCAACCACGCGTATTATTGTACTTTTAACACCGGGTGTTTCAACAGTTAACGGTAAAAACTTCCGCCGTTATTTCTATAAAATATTTTTGTCGTTTTCTCAATCCGATAATAATTCCGTTGTGGGGTCCACCAATGATTATACCGTCGTACGGATATTCCCCGACAAAAAAAAAATATTCCCCGACCAATCGAATATTATATAACAACTTGCATACTTTACAAAATTTATAAATATTACCCACAACTATAACATTATATCAAATCCATACCATAATATAAAAAAAAATATTTCGAGAATATTAAATATTTATTCATAAAATTTGGGGTCTCACAATCTCCCCTCCTTATGGAATTTCGCCCTCGAAATTTACGTACGTACCTGGAATGCTGAAGAAGTGAGGATACCTCGTCAGATTTTAACTCTTGAGGTATAACCTTTGAGTGTTGAATACGATTCTTCTTATCCAAGATGTTAACATGTATCTCCTCATACGTTAAATCTTCTGCTATCTCGTCCGGTTCTAAATTAATAATGTGGTTCGGGTCGTCCACATTTTTACATAACATCGACACGTTAAAAACGTTATAAACACGCGACATACTTGGCGGTAAAACGAGTATATAAGCCACAGTTTTTACTTGATCGAGGATTTAAAATGGGTCAATTAAATCGAGGGTTGAGATTTCCTCTCTTCGTCGATTCTTGCTTCTAGAATAACGCCCTCTTGAACCTTCTTCTTCACATTCATCAGCTCCGGGTTTGTAGCTTGAGCGGCTTTAACTTTATCAATTAAAGTCGATTCTACTCGTATATTCGTTATCTTCACGTGGGTTCCTAGAGTCTTTAACTCTATCTTCATCAGTTGTAAGTCATACGAATGGGTCTTTGTGTTAACAACATCGCACTCGTAAACGCATACAATCTTCTACTAAACGCGTCAGCTACCACGTTCGCATTTCTACGATGATATTGTATGGTACGATCGTAATCTTCAACAGCTCGAGCCGACTTCTTTGGCGCATTATACGTTCGTTTTGGTTGAAGAAATATTTGAAGGTTTAAGAAATGGGTTTTGTACTGGGGTCAATACAAAATTCGATTTTACGCTCTAAGGGTAGGCTAAGAAGTCTTCAAGAATACGTCAAGAAATTTATTAACGATAGAAATATCATTCAAAACTGTGACTATCATCCAAGACTTGGATAATACGTCACATTGATACCTATCAACTTGACATCGTCATTCACAACGTCCCCTACGGAAAGTTCGGCTTCGGTGCATTCCACACAAGGAAGTCACCAGCGAAAGGCTCGGGGCTCTTTACTTATGGCTTGATATGACAATGATTGACTTTAGTGGTTTGGTTGCTTGAATTCGCATAGCAGGTTGGTTAGGAATATGAAAGTTAACCACCTTACGAAATGAATGATGAGTAGTTAACCAATCGTTCCTAAAATCACATCAAAGGCAAGTATTTTCAAAGAGATACGATCGACAGGTAACGTGAAAGTGTTGATTTGAACAAGATAAATAGTGGATGTAACGAAGGTTTCTACTATCGAAGTTTCAACCAATAAGTCAAAGTCTAATTTCTTCGAAGTCAAATTTAAACGTTGAGCTCAAGCAAGAGAGATAAAAGAATGGGTAGAACCGGTATCTAATAAGGTATAGACTTCGCAAGAATTTATAATTAAATAACCCGTGATAACTTCGTTTGATTCCTCGTTAGGGTAATTCAAAACTCGATGCTGGATTTTCCCAATTACTGTAAAAAAAAATTACATATCATCTATTTTAGCTTTCTTGGATCGGACTTCTCTTTTCACAATATCAACGCGTCGTGCGGCTTTCACCCATGCATCTTTCATTCTCACTCGTTCAGTTATTTCTTCTTTCAGCGGCTCCTTGACATTTGAATTCTCAGATTCCAGCTTTAATATCATATACTCTGCCAAAGAGTGCTTTTGTTCAACCATCGCACATCGGGTAATACAATTTTGAATTATTGCATCCCTTTGTTCTACGACCGCCTGTCGTTCTTCAACCTGCTCTTCTAACTCATGAATACGATTTTGTAATTCTACATTTTGATCAATAAGTTCTTCTAATAAATCAACCTCAGGTTCCTCTTCTTCCTCACTCTCAGTTGCTACCTTTACAACTAGCTTGAGTGCAACTTTTAATTCCTCAATCACCACATGGATATCTCTAATCACATTAACCTGGTTGGTGATTATAGGTGTCTCCACGGTCTCATTCACTCCATTGTAAACATTTTCAGCTGCCATTCCCAAACACTGTCACAAAACAAAGGTTAATTGACATGTAACATATTATCCCTATATTCTGACCGACCAATTAAATACCAAATAAACATAGGTAGGTCATACTAGCGAAGGAATTCCCCGTTTCTCCCCTCCTAGTTCTATTCTCACATCCTAGCCAGGGATCATATCCCTAAGCTTTGATACCAACTGTGACGCCCCCAAAATTAGGTATACGTCACCCATCTTGAGTCGCCAGATACATGGTACAGAATTCAAATACAACTTAATAATACAACTGTCGTGTACAATACGACAGAACATAAACTGTGAGTTTGAATACAAATATTATCTTCTAGAGAGTATCCATACTCAAAAGGAGTCCTCATTACAATTATTATCACACTATTACATAGAATAGTGAGGACTACTAATGCTATCCTCTAGGACCATCACTCTGTTTCCCGACTAGTCCCAGCTACGTTCTCATTTCCTGAAGAGAACAGTGAAAGAAAGGGTGAGCTCAACTAGCCCAGTAAGAAATATTATGACTAAGATAATGCAGAATAAATTATCATTAGTCTTCAACAATGTTAAACTGATAAAATACAATAGACATCAAGTTTAACTGCAGCGGATCAAGCAATCCATTAAAAGAGTCAAGTAAAAAATAAAATCTACTATCTTTTATGATTTAAAAGGTTTTTCATGACTTTTATCGCTGGGACTCAACTTAATAAATAATCCACAACATCGAATCACCCCTGCACTACGGCCAAGGATATTCTTTAGTATCACGACCACGAATTATCCATGCACTACGGCTAAAGATAATCATGTTTTCATCAACGGTCCTGATCATGCCATAAAACAATTCATCTTTGCACTACGGCTAAAGAGAATCCATAGCCATAATCATACCAAAAACTGTCCATCAATGCACTACGACAAATGAGGATTTTTACCACATCATTTGTAACATTACGGTCATGATTACACCGAATAATCCCTGGTCATAATCATACCAAGTCCATCTATGTACTACAGGCCACAGATGACTTTCAACAAAATATAATCATGAGGATAATGACAATGATATACGAATTCAATAAAACAAGTTCAAGAATTAATTTATCCAGGAACTGATAACGTCCAAATTGTCAACATGATACTGCTTTGTGGAATAAAATTCAAGAATGCTCAGAAGAATATTTCCATAAAAAGATACTGGATGAAGCGCATTTATAAAGGATATTCCACTAATTTCATGGAGTATAGAAGTCAAAACTTTAACCAACTGAGTATAATAAGGAATGGAATAACAAAAGAAATCACCAGGCATGCGATAGACCGCATAGGCAGGTTATTCCAACAGAATAATAAATAACGGAACCAGGTCCGGCGTAAACAGCACAGACAGGATATTCCAACAGAATAGTAAAGACGAAACCAGGTCACGAAACCAGGTCCGGCGTAGAATGCACAGACAGGATATTTCAACAGAATAGTAAAGACGGAACCAGGTCCGGCGTAGAACGTACAAACAGGATATTCCAACAGAATAGTAAAGACGGAACCAGGTCCGACGTAGAACGCACAGACAGGATGTTCCAACAGAATAATAAATAATAGAACCAGGTCCAGCGTAGAACGCACAGACAGGATGTTCCAGTAGAATAATAAGGAATGGAATAATAGAAGAATTTCACCAAGTATGCGGTACTTCGCATAAACAGGTTATTCCAACATAATAACAAAGAATGGAACAACAGAAGTTCTCTTCATGAAGATGAAAGAAAGAAATAATATTCCCTACCTTTGAAAGAAACTGGATATAGGAGTAGTGAGGGAGCAGACTTCTCTTCTTCTATAGATTTTCTCTTTATAGCTTCTCTCTATAATAATGGCTCTAAAGCTTTAGTGAATTGGTGAAAACTGAAAGAAGAATGAGCTTCTATTTATAGGAAAATATAGTTTCGATAATTGCACGTTTTGGGGCTCGAAATATTATAGTAACCTCCAACTTTTCTTTCATTTTTAATTCAATCATCCAAGTATTATCAAACTTGCACCAACTCCCCTAATAGTAAATCATGTGAATATTGGTAAAATCATGTGAACAAATAGTTATAATCATGTGAAATAATAGCAATTAATTGCTCATTTATCCGGTTAAATACCCGATTGGTCAATATAACCTCCAGATATCAATTATTATCGAAATAAATGTCGATTTTCACTAACACAAACAATTCCAACATAATGAAACCATTTTTATCAAAAAATATAAATTTTGAAATTTCAAAGTTTGACTTTTTCTAAAAAAGTCAACTGTTGACTTTTTGACCAAATAGTGAATTTCGGAAAATTTTGTGTTTATAGACTATTTTTACTAATTTCGACGTTCCGGACTCAAATATCACGTCTGTGTCTCTAAATTCAACTCCGAACAACATTCATCATTAATATTATAACTCATGAATAGTAACTCGTGAATAGTACTACGACACGAAAAGTGTCCCAAATACCCGAGTGAACAATACTAGAGTGAATAGTAATTTGGGTGAATAGTAACCCGTGAATAGTAACTCGTGAATAGTAACTCATGAATAGTAACTCGTAAATAGTACTCTGACACGAAAAGTATCCCAAATACCCGAGTGAATAATATTCGGGTGAATAGTAATTTAGGTGAATAGTAACTCATGAATAGTAACTCATGAATAGTATCTCGTGAATAGTACTCTGACACAAAAAGTGTCCCGAATACCCGATTGAACAATACTGAGTGACTTCTCACATAAGCATCAATAATCAATACCGTGTGCTACTATGCAACCACGCGTATTACTGTACTTTTAATATCGGGTGTTTCAACAGTTAACGGTAAAACTTCCGTCGTTATTTCATAAAATATTTTTATCGTTTTCTCAATCTGACAATAATTTCGTTTTGGGGTCCACCAATGATTATACCGTCGTACGGATATTTCCCGACAAAAAAAAATATTCCCCGACCAATCGAATATTATATAACAACTTGCATACTTTACAAAATTTATAAATATTACCCACAACTATAACATTATATCAAATCCATACCATAATATAAAAAAAAAATATTTCGAGAATATTAAATATTTATTCATAAAATTTGGGGTCTCACAAAGAATCCTTATCATCAATTGGTTTGGATAACTTTTAGAAAACTTCATATACTTGTCTGACCGAACAAAGGTTCAGACTCTATCTGACACAGTTCAAGAATTATAGAACTTTAATTGATGTACAAGTCCAAGACTGTACGAACTCAAGTGCACTAAGTGCGAATATCAATAATATCGATGTGGAATAATTGTAGGGTAATTAAACCACTTAATAGCATGCTTGGAAATAAATTTCAAGCTTAAATGAATAACTTTGAATTCAACAATAACCTGCTCAATGCAATATGAGGAGGATAGGAAACTTTCGTAAAACTCAAAGTTGTGTAAGTTAGGAAACTTACAACACAATAAAAATAGTGTTCGGATACTTGCTCAAGTAAAAGAGTAAGAATTAAGGAACTTGCGCAACCAAAGAGTGAAGTTCAAGGAACTTGCTCAATAATAATTTGAGTAAGGTTAGGGAACTTGCTCCATAATAATTTGAGTAAGGTTAGGGAACTTGCCTATTTGCTTAGCTTACAATATAATTCTAGCTTTAATTAACTTGCGTTGAAACGACCTAACATTAACAAGTCGGTCTTTTCATTTAGTATACGTAAACTAGTATGAGTCTATACTTACAAGAATCAAGTCATTACATAGCATGCTTCTCAACACATTATATGGCATATTGGTCATATATTACAAGGTAAAGAAATCATATAAGCATGCCTTGAATTTCAGAATAAAAAACATAATATATTCATGACTGCAGGATGACGCAGCTGCGCCTGGTCTAAGACTAGGGACGGCGCAGCTGCACTGTCCCCTGGCCAGACCAGGTTTGAGCTTTGCACTTCCTGTTATCAATTCAACTCTAACATACCCCTATACATATACATTAACATACATACATGCTAGAGGTCTTTACAAAAGTGTATAAACATTCTTGAGTTTACTTTTAGTTTGTGACTTTCCATAGAATTCAAGCATAAAGGGTCATGTAATTATTGTGCCTTATAACTTGATCATAGGTTTACCAAAGGAGGTCACTCAATCAGTCAACATACATGCTCGTGGTGTTCATATTGTTTGTTCACAACTAACATTGTTTAACACTTCAAATCATGCTCTAAACTCATGTTTGGTTTAGTTATCATCATGCTTAATACATATGAATCATGTCTAGGAGTATTATAGTCATAACATGACATCTTAACTCTTTAGAATCTAGATATTCATGATGCACCTAGATTTTTGAAAACATGTTCAAGGTTTCCTTTGAAATCCCTTTATTATGAATGATGCGATATACACATACAAGACAACTTTAAAACTCTTATCATGTGTAATTAAGTTATGTTTAACATCCTTCACAATCAGAACTTACATCATGTAGCATTCATGTATATTAACTTTAACATAACAAGCTTTTCCTTTAAAATATTCTCTAACACAAAGCTAATAAGTTTAAATCATGATAAAGACACTATACATCATATATCATGCTCATTTAGTTTCGAAATCAGTCATACGTATGAGCCACTAAGTTCAGAACTTGTGAACATGTATTACTTCAAAGTTTGTTTTCAACACTATACATTTTCTACAAATTTCCTACTAGAATCATCATGTTAGTCACGTCATAACTCATAAGGAAGCCATACAACACATGTTATACCTATTTTTCATGTTTACATAAGTCATAATACCATATCAGCAACAATATAACACAACAGAATCCAGAAACTGATTCTGGGAGCTGTGCTGCACCCTAGTACAAATAGGGCACAGCTGCGCCATGCCTGCACCAGAAGCAGAAACAGACTCTGTTTTGCAGAGCCTCAACCACTATGATTCTTTTTAGTTTAAACATGTTCCAATCTACCATTAAAGAGTTCATACATGTAAACCTACTTCCTAAACACATTATAGTATGCTAATTCACTTTGATTGATAGAGAATTTCAAGTGATTTCAAGATTTTGACAAAACCCAATTCAAGAATACAAGTTAAGATTTTATACCTCTTGGAGCTAAATGAACTAGTTTCTTCCTTCTGAGATTGCTAACCTCTTCTTTGGACAACACACACAAAAACTCAAATTATCAGTGTTTTTAATAGCCAAGAACAAACAACATAACTGAGAATTTGGTCTGCTATTTATAGAAGGAACTTAGACTGGGCAATTATATTGCACTGAGGTTGAACTCATGGAGCATTAGAAGAAAACATTGGGTAATTTAGAGTTGGCCAACCACCAATTTTCTAGCCATCATCACTACATAATTCTAGCCTTTTTGATCTGCTAAGTTTTACATAATAGAGAAATAGCCCACTGTTCATGTACTAGGAGGTCACTCATTTTGGGACAAAAATCCATTCTCAGCAACAAGTTTAGTTTAGTTCAATTTAGTTACTTTATTTTGCAAAAATAGGTTTTAATGTCCAACTGTTACTATATTAGAAAAAATTAGGGATTACTTATGTACTCACATCATATAATCCATGTACATTAAATACACGCAATAAAATAACACAGTTAAGTATTATTGTCCGGGTATTTTCATAATTATGTTTTACTACTCACATAACCACATAATAACATTATTTAATATTAATTGTTCAGTTAACACATTTAATTCCTTTCTCACCTCCTAGAATACACAAATAATTAATTATTTCTTTATTAAAATCACTTATGATTTTATTGTACTACTTGATACTTTATATCATTAGAATATATTCTTATCATATGATTTTATTAATGTCACACCTACAACAAAGTGTTCCATTTCATTTCCACAGAAGAAACTAACTGTCTCAGACTGATCACTGCACAGCTGCGCCATTTTGTACTGCTGGGAGGGTGTTGGGTAAAATCTAATTATGTACAGCACGCAAGTATACGTGGTCAACAAGTAATATAATAGAAAGTAGAGTATCGTTCCCTTAGAGACTGTAATAAGAATTTAAAACTCACAAGTACCAATTTCTTATTAATCCTAATTTTATTAAATTAACCAATTTCCAGTTTGCAACTAAAATATTAAAATGCTTAAAATCACCAAACACTCAACAAACTCTAAAAACTGAATTTTTCAAACAAATAACGAAGAATTAGGCTTCCGACTTCACTTTAAGCATCACTCTGATTATTACACCTTTATTCCAATTTTATTCACTATCCCAGTTTATTAATCAAGAACACGTATGTAGTACTAGCCACCTCTCGATGTACTAATACCATATTAACTTCAATCCACAATTAAGATAGAATCAAGTTAAACACCTTAATTAACTAACTCACTATATCTCTATGTGAATTACAATTAAAGAAGGTTTAAGCTCAAGTTCCTTATCCAATTACATGCGATGTCAAGCATATCTCTACCCTAACATTCATCTAGATTCTGTTCATTCACATAAATCAAGAACTCATGCTATACTAACTACGTCTAGACTCGTATTTCATCTCTCGAGTTCATACAAGTCCACAAAGAATCGTTGAACAGACAATTCATAAATTCAAGCTCAAATTAATATAGATAAACTGGATAATAACTTATTAAACTAAAAATCAAAGATTACATAACCATTGTTCCACTTAAAGATCCGTCTCAAGCCTAAAAAGAAATTAGTTCATCATAAATGAAATAATCACTGAATAAATTAAAGATAACATCTCTCAATTATAGAAATAAATCTAAAGAAGAAGAATAACGCATAACACCCTTTACTTTAGCCTTAATCCGCAATCGATATGAACGTTCTTCAAAATCTTCACTCCGTTGCTCAATCTCCAATTCTGTCCTTAAACTCTGTTAATTGCTTTGCATCCTCCTTATTTCGTTGTTTGTTGCTCAATATATATATCACACCTGAGTTCTGATCGAATTCCCCTATCATATAGAGTCCCAAAGCCCGGCAAGTCCTCAAGTCCACGTTCCAGTAGAGTTTAAATCAACTTAGGAGTATTAGGATTCGGGACCCCCTGCCCCGGCGGGGGTATACACTTAGAAAATGCCCGCCTCGACAGGCTAGGCTACTGTCAACAAGAATGAAGACCCCCCGCCCCGGCGGGGGTGTAAAGGTTAAATATGCCCGCCCTGACGGGCTAGCCCTCTGCAAATTGACTTTGGATAAACTCTTACTTGCTCAAATTTAGCTCCAATGCCTCTCTTTTTCAATCACATGCCACACCAACCACCCTACACATAAAACAACAATAAACAAGTAAAAATAAACATGAAAGCAAGGAATTAACACCGATTAAGCTTGAATTGGACATCTATTCGTGGATATAAAATTCACTTATCAGAGGGCGTAACTGCGCCGGTCCCTGGCAGTGCCAAAATGAGTTAGCTTCAAGCCAGTTTCAATTTCTATCACCACACAAGTTCTATATGATATAATTTAACTTCTATTGTGGTGATATACCCATAATTGAAATGAACCAATATGTTTAAATCCTGTCACTATATTCAAATAGATTGAATATTTAATCATTAAGAATCCTATCAATTCTTTGATATCAACCTCTTAGGGTTAGTCCACTAATTTAAATAACTATTAGTGACTCCCTTTAATCATTTTATAAATTTACATACCCACATAAGGTTTAAATAGGCTCACAAAACAAACTCATAATAATTAAATCACATATTTAATTAATAAGGAGTTTAAAATTCACTGTTATTACATCCCTCCCCCTTATAAAAATACCGTCCTCGGAATTGTAAAAATAAGGTTACTCAAATAAAAACGGATAATTCGCTCTTAATTTCTCTTCTAGTTCCCACGTAGCTTCTTCGACTGCGTGATTCCTCCAGAGGATCTTAACGGAATGGATAATTTTATTCCTCAGCTTCTGTTCCTTCCTATCAAGTATCTGGACAGAAACTTCCTCGTACGATAAGTATTTCTCGACTGGATTGGTTCATAGGAGATAACGTGCTTATAGTTTGGTTTATACGGCCGTAATACTGACACATGAAACACATTGTGAACGTGCTCAAGTTCAGGAGGTAACGCTACCTCGTACGCCACTTCACCGACACGCCTGAGAATCTCGAACGGTCCTATGAACCTAGGGCTCAACTTGCCTTTCTTTCCAAAATGAATCTTCCCTTTCCAGGGAGATACTTTCAGAAATGCATAGCTTCCTAATTCAAAATCTTTCTTCTTGCGATGTAAGTCCGCATACTTCTTCTGGCGATCTTGAGCTGCTACTAGTCGAGTTCTTATCACCTTGATGATTTCTACTGTCTGTTGTACCAACTCTGGTCCCAACAGTCGACGTCCTCCAACTTCGTCCTAGCATAACATAAGGGCGTTCTACATTTCCTCCTATACAGTGCTTCGTACGTCGGCATTCCAATACTGGCGTGAAAACTATTGTTATACGCGAACTCTACTAATAGAAGGTGATCCTCCCAACTACCCTTGAAGTCCATCACACAAGCTCAGAGCATGTCTTCAAGTGTTTGAATCGTTCTCTTGCTTTGCCCATCGGTTTGCGGATGATACGCGGTACTCATTCGTAGTTGTGTCCCCATTCTTTCATGAAGACTCTTCCAGAAGTTTGACGTGAATCGCGGATCTCTATCTTATACAATAGATACCGGCACCCCATGCCTCGAGATAATTTCCTTGACATACAATTTGGCTAACTGATCCAAACTATGCTTAATTTTAATCGGCAAAAAGTGAGCTGACTTAGTAAGACGATCTACAATCACTCATATGGCGTTGTGCCCTTTCTGCGTTACCGGAAGTCCCACCACAAAGTCCATTGTGATGTGCTCCCATTTCCATTCTGAAATTTCTAATGGTTGTAATAACCCGCTTGGTCGTTGGTGCTCTGCCTTGACTCTCTGACAAGTTAAGCATCTACTTACGCATTTCGCAACCTCTCTCTCTTCATGTTTGGCCACCAGAAGTGGTGACGCAAATCTTGGTACATCTTCGTGCTTTCTGGGTGTATCGAGTATCTCGTACTGTGCGCTTCTTGCAAAATATCTTTTCTCAGTTCTGGTACTAACAGTACCCAAATTCGTCCTTCAAATCTTAGCAGTCCAGTGCTATCAATCTTAAATTTCAATTCATCACCTTCAGTCAATCGCTTCTTGATGTTATTGCAATCTTCGTCCTTCTCTTGTGCCTCTTTAACCTTATCCAATAAAGTCGGGCTCGATGTCACTGTAAATAATTGTTCGTTAATCTCCATCGTATACTTAATCTCCAAATCTAGTCGTTCGAAATCTTTCACCAATTCTTCTTGAGTGGTTAACTTCAAAAACTTCTCTCTGCCTTTTCTGCTCAAGGCATCTGCCACTACATTTGCTTTGCCTGGATGGTACAAAATCTCACAATCATAATCTTTGATCAATTCTAGCCATCGGTGTTGCCTCATGTTTAACTCTTTCTGTGTGAAGATATACTTCAGACTCTTGTGATCCGTATATATCTCACACTTCTCGCCATACAAATAATGGCTCCAAATCTTCAAGGCAAAAACTACCGCTGCTAACTCCAGGTCATGAGTCGAATATCCCTTCTCATAATCTTTCAACTGACGTGAAGCGTATACAATGACCCTTCCGTGTTGCATCAGTACACATCCAAGACCCTTGTGTGACGCATCATTACACATTATAAACCCTCCCGTGTTGTCCGGTAAGGCCAACACAGGTGCTTGACTAAGCCTCTTCTTCAATTCTAGGAAACTTTCTTCACACTTCTCTGTCCAAACAAACTTAATTTACCTTTTTGGTAAGATTAGTCAACGGTGATGCTAATTTCGAAAAATCCTGAATAAATCTTCGATAGTATCTCGTTAATCCTAAGAAACTCCTAATTTCAGTCAGCGTCTTCGGCTGCTCCCAATTGATAACCGCTTCTACCTTCGCTGGATCCACTGAAACACCATCCTTGTCGATAACGTGCCCCAAAAACTGCACTCTCTGCAACCAAAACTCACACTTGGAGAATTTTGCATACAACTTCTCCCTCCTTAATGTCTCCAACACTATCCGAAGATGCTCGGCGTGTTCTTCCTCCTTCTCTGAATATACTAGAATGTCATCGATGAATACGACAACAAACTTATCTAAATATGGTTTAAACACTCTGTTCATCAAATCCATAAATGCTGCTGGCGCGTTTGTCAATCCAAATGACATTACCAGAAACTCAAAGTGTCCATACCAAGTTCTGAATGCCGTATTTGGAAAGTCTTCCGGCCTCACTTTTAGTTGGTGATAACCGGTCCTCAAGTCGATCTTTGAAAAGTACTTCACCCCCTTCAACTGATCAAACAAATCGTCTATCCTGGGTAACGAGTACTTGTTCTTAATGGTGACCTTTTTCAACTCTCGGTAGTCGATATAAAGTCATAGCGACCCATGCTAGAGGTCTTTACAAAAGTGTATAACCACTCTTAAGTTTACTTTTAGTTTGCGACTTTCCATAGAATTCAAGCATAAAGGGTCATGTAATTATTGTGCCTTATAACTTGATCATTATAAGAACCCGAATTTTGTGAAATAAAAATATTCAATTTTTCTATTTTGGTAAATAGTTAAATTAATAAAAGTTTGAAGTTAAGGATGATATTTGAAAATTTTGCAAAGTAAGCAAGTTGTTATAAAATATTCGTTGTGTCGGGAAGTATTCGTTTGGTCGGGGAATATTCTTTTTGTCGGAGAATATTTGTACGACGATAACATCATTGGTGGACCCCACAATAGAATAATTGTCGGAGTTAGAAAATGACAGAATTATCTTTTTATAAAAATAACGGCGAAAGTTTTACCGTTAAACTGTTGAAATACCCGGTGGTAAAAGAACAGTAATACGCGTGATTGAATAGTACGGTATTGATTATTGATGCTTACGTGAGAAGTCACTCAGTTATACTCAATTATTGCTACAGTAATTACTACATAGTATCTCACGTTATTTGATTCAATTATTGTCACAGTATCATCTGCATAATATTTTATATTATTTAATCAATAATTGAGACGACAAAGTTATTCATATTATTATTTGTAATATTGATGATGTCTAGAAAGTTCTGTCGAGGAGAGGTTTGGTCACCTAATTGCGCGCCAATAGGGAGAAATCCTTATCGAAAAGCCCACTCTTTCCTGAAAATGATCTGATTGTTAAATATTGTGAGTTATAAGATTAATGATGAATAATTGTTAATAGATTAAAAATATGTTGATTAA
Source organism: Panax notoginseng (assembly GCA_016801055.1). Classification (NCBI taxonomy): domain Eukaryota; kingdom Viridiplantae; phylum Streptophyta; class Magnoliopsida; order Apiales; family Araliaceae; genus Panax; species Panax notoginseng. The sequence continues at coordinate 75,300,032 of CM029022.1, forward strand.
ATTTAAATGATTTGTGGTAATTATTTATTCAATTTTTGATATAAGTAGAGGGATTTCTTATGAGGTGTTTGTTATAAGTTTGGCTTATTATTCTATGAGGAGATGTGCTAATTTTTCAGACCGTTGGTTGACGTTATAATAGTAAATCAATATGGATCGTTGGTTTAAAGTTTTAATTGTAAATCAGTATGGACTATTGTTTTAAGTTTTAATAGTAAATCAATATGGACCGTCCGTTTAAAAGTGAATTAATCTGGGCCGTTCATGAATTAGTTACTATTTAGTCATTTTTCCTATAAATAGAAGCTCATTATTTCATTATTTCTTACGAATTCACTGAAACTCTAGAGAGAGAAATTATAGAGAGAAAGAAGAGGAGTATTCTGCTACTACCCTACTTCAGTATTCAATCTTCTACTAAGGTAAGGAGTGTTGTTTATTTTATATTCACTTACGATATTATTTTTCGTACTCGTAAGAAATATTATCTTCGTTCAATATTCGTAAGGCGTATTATTTGTTGTATTCGTAAGGGGTATTATTTCTTTCGTATCCATGAAGAGAGTTATTTTCTTTCAATACTCGTAAGGGTTGTTATTCCATTCTTTATTATTCTGTGGGAATAACCTGTCTACGCAGACTACCGCATGCATGGTGAAATCTTTTGTTATTCCATTCTTTATTATTCTGTGGGAATAACCTGTCTACGAGGACTACCGCATACCTGGTAAATAACCATTCGTATTCAATAGTTATTAAATTGTGGAAATGATCTGTCTACGCAGACTACCGCATGACAGGTGAAAACCCATTTGCAGTTTCGTATATTATTTCCTTTCATATTCTTAAATCTAAACTTACTATGGTAAGTATTGCTTCTATAATTCCTGAAATTAGTGGAATATCCTTGAGTTTTGCGCTTCATCCAGAATCGTTTCATTGGAATATTGATCTGAACTTTCTTATTAAACATCAAAATATTCACGGGTTACTATTCACTCAGTTATTATTCACTCGAATATTATTCACCTGAGGATTCGGGGTACTTTTCATACCGAGTTACTATTCACAGGTTATTATTCACAAGTTAGTATTCATTCGAGTACTATTCACCCGGGGTACTATTTATGACAAAAAAATTGATTTCTTTTCGGTCCAAATCATTTTTGATACAATATTATTCTTGAATTTTTCTCCACAAAGCAGTATCATTTTGACAATTTGGACATTATTGAATTCTGGATAAATTAAATTATAAATATTTAAAAATTTATCCTTTGCTTTCTTTCAATTGAATTCTTAAATCATTGTCATCATCCTCATGCTTATATTGTGATAAAAGTCATCTGTGCGTGCATAGATGTACTATTGATTGGTATGATTATGACCAGGGATTATTCGATATAATCATGACCATAATATTACAAATGATATGGTAAAAGTCCTCATTGGCCCGTAGTGCATTGATGGACAGTTGTTGGCATGATCTTGACCGTTGATGAAAACACGAATATCCTTGGCCCGTAGTGCATGGAAAATTCGTGGTCGTGATACTAATGAATATTCTTGGATCGTAGTGCATGGATAATTCATGGTCGTGATACTAATGAATATCCTTGGCCGTAGTGTAGGAATGATTCGATGATGTGGATTAATTATTAAGCTGAGTCTCAGCGATAAAATTGATGATAAACTTTTTAAATCATAGAAGATAGTAGATATCATGCTCTACTTAACTCTTCTAATGGATTGCTTGTTCCGCTGCAGTTAAACTTGATGTTTATTATATTTTTATCAGTTTAACGTTGTTGAAGGCTAACGATAATTTATTCTACATTATCTTAGTTATAATATTTCTTACTGGGCTAGTTGAGCTCACCCTTTGCTTTCATTGTTCTCTTCAGAAAATGAGAATATAGCTGGGACTAGTCGGGGAACGGAGTGACGATTCAGATATTTGCATTAGTAGTCCTCACTATTCTATGAAATAGTGTGATAATAAATGAGGACTTATTTTGAGTTTGAATACTATCTAGAAGACAATATTTGTATTAAAACTCAAAGCTCATGTTGTAGATTTAAGTTTGTATTTGTATTTTGTACCATGTATTTGGCGACTCAGAATAGGTGATGTATACTTATTTTGGGGGCGTTATAGTTGGTATCAAAGCCACAGAAAAGAGCCCCGAGCCTTTATCTGGTGATTTCTAAGTCTTGAGATGCACCGAAGCTAGACATTCCATAGGGGACCCCGTGAGTAACGGTGGCAAGTTGAAAGGTATCATTACGAGGTGCTATCCAAGTCTTGGATGCGGGTCACAGTTGGTAGCAAAGATTAGGCATATGATCCCTGGCTGAGATGTGAGACTAGAACTAAGAGGGGAGAGACGGAAAATTCCTTCGCTAGTATGACCTACATAAGTTTATTTGGTATTTATTTTGTCTGTCAGAGTATATGGATAATATGTGACATGCTAATTTCTTTAATTAACCCTTATTTTGTGGCAGTATTTAAGAATGACATCTTAAAATCAAGAGATGAACTCATATAGAGTTTTAAGTAATGAATTGAGGAGAATTTTATGATAGAAATATAGAACTGCAAGATTGTATTCGTTAATTAGAAGAGCAGGGTGAAGAACGGTAAGCGGTTGTGGAACAAAGGGATGCGATAAAGTCAAGTTCAACGACAATGATAACACCAAAGGTTATCCTAGACAAGTCAAAGCCGATAGTTTAAGTGAGAGCGTTTGTCGAGGAATCCGAACGAAGTTATCACGGGTAAGTTAATCATAAACTCTAGCGAAGTCTATACCTTATTTGATACTGGTTCTACCCACCCTTTTATTTCTCCTACTTGCGCTTAACGTTTAAATTTAACTTTGGAGAAATTAGACTTTGACTTATCTGTTGAAACTCTGTTGGGAGAAACCTTCGTTACATCCACTGTTTATAAATCCTATTTGATTCAAATCGACACTTTCACGTTACCTGTCAATCTTATCTCTTTGAAAATACTTGCATTTGATGTGATTTTAGGGATTGATTGGTTAACTACTCATCATGCTAAAATCGATTGTTTTCGTAAGGTTGTTAGCTTTCATATTCCTAACCAATCTGTTATGCGAATTCAAATAACCAAACCACTAAAGTCAAACACTTTCATATCAAGCCATAAAGTCATTCGTTTATTGAAAAACTGATGTCAAGCTTTCTTAGCCTATGTCATAGATTTGAACAAAAATACGTCAGATTTGAATACTATTTCTGTTGTTAGTGAATTTCCTGGCATATTCCCTGAAGACTTCCTAGCCTACCCCCAGCACGTGAAATGGAATTTTGTATTAACCTTAAACCCATTCTAAAACCCTCAAATATTTCTTCACCTAGAACGAACGTAACATGTGCCAAAGACGTTGGCTCGAGCTGTTGAAGATTACGACCATACCATTCAATACCATCCTAAAAAAGCGAACGTGATAGCTGACGCATTGAGTGGAAGATCGTATGCGAATGTGATATTGTTAACACAAAGATCCATTTCGTACGACTTACAAAAGATGGAGATAGAGTTAAAGACTCTAAGAACCTACGTGAAGATAGCGAATATACGATTAGAATCAACTTTAATCGATAAAGTTAAAACTGCTCAAGCTACAGATTCCGAGCTGATGAATGTGAAGAAGAAGGTTCAAGAAGGCGTTATTCTAAAAGCATGAATCGACGAAAAGAGGAAATCTCAACCCTCAATTTTATTGGCCCATTTGAAATCTTCGATCGAGTAGGAACTATGGTCTATAGACTCGATTTACGGCCAAGTATGTCGCGTGTTTGTAACGTTTTTCACGTATCGATGTTACGTAAATATGTGGACGACCTGAACCACATTATTGAATTAGAACTAGATGAGATAGCAGAAGATTTAACGTATGAGAAAATACGTGTTAAAATCTTGGATAAGAAAGATCATATTGGACACTCAAAGGTTATACTCAAGAGTTAGAATCTAAACAAGGTATCCTCACCTCTTCGGCATACCAGGTACGTACGTAAAGTTTGAAGGTGAAATTTCATAAGGAGGGGAGATTGTAAGACCTCGAATTTTATGAAATAAAAGTATTCAATTTTTTTATTTTGGTAAATAGTTAAATTAATAAAAGTTTGAAGTTAAGGATGATATTTGAAAATTTTGCAAAGTAAGCAAGTTGTTATAAAATATTCATTGTGTCGGAAAATATTCGTCTGGTTGAGGAATATTCTTTTTGTCAGATAATATTTATACGACGACACCATCATTGGTGGACCCCACAACATAATAACTGTCAGAGTTAGAAAACGACATAATTATCTTTTTATAAAAATAACGGCGAAAGTTTTACCGTTAAACTGTTGAAATACCCCGTGGTAAAAGAACAATAATACGCGTGGTTGCATAGTAGCACACGGTATTGATTATTGATGCTTACATGAGAAGTCACTCAGTTATACTCAATTATTACTACAGTAATTGCTACATTGTATCTCACGTTATTTGATTCAATTATTGTTACAATATCATCTGCATAATATTTTATATTATTTAATCAATAATTAAGACGATAAAGTTATTCATATTATTATTTGCAATATTGACGAAGTCTAGAAAGTTCTGTCGAGGAGAGGTTTGGTCGCCTAATTGCGCGTCAATAAGGATAAATCCTTATCGGAAAGTCCCATCTTTCCTGTGAATGATCTGGTTGTTAAATATTGTGAGTTATAAGATTAATGATGAATAATTGTTAATATATTAAAAATGTGTTGATTAAAGATAAATGATTTGTGGTAATTATTTATTCAATTTTTGATATAAATAGAGGGGTTTGTTATGATGTGTTTATTATAAGTTTGACTTATTATTCCATGAGGAGATGTGCTAATTTTTCAGACCGTTGGTTGAAGTTATAATAGTAAATCAATATGGATCGCTAGTTTAAAGTTTTAATAGTAAATCAGTATGGACCATTGCTTTAAGTTTTAATAGTAAATCAATATGGACCGTCCGTTTAAAAGTGAATTAATCTGGGCTGTTCATGAATTAGTTACTATTCATTCCTTTTTCCTATAAATATAAGCTCATTCCTTCATTATTTCTTACGAATTCACTGAAACTCTAGAGAGAGAAACTATAGAGAGAAAGAATAGGAGTATTCTGCTACTACCCTACTTCAGTATTCAATCTTCTACTAAGGTAAGGCGTGTTATTTATTTCATATTCACTTACGATATTATTTTTCGCACTCATAAGAAATATTATCTTCGTTCAATATTAGTAAGGGATATTATTTGTTGTATTCGTTAGGGGTATTATTTCTTTCGTATCCATAAAGAGAGTTATTTCTTTCAATACTCGTAAGAATTGTTATTCCATTCTTTATTATTCTGTGGGAATAATCTGTCTACGCGGACTACCGCATTCATGGTGAAATCTTTTGTTATTCCATTCTTTATTATTCTGTGGGAATAACCTGTCTATGCAGACTACCGCATGCATGCTGAATAACCCTTCGTATTCAATTATTATTAAATTATGGAAATGATCTGTTTACGCGGACTACCGCATGACATTTGAAAATCCATTTGCAATTTTGTATATTATTTCTTTTCATATTCTTAAATCTAAACTTACTATGGTAAGTATTACTTCTATAATTCCTGAAATTAGTGGAATATCTTTGAGTTTTGTGCTTCATCCAGTATCGTTTCATTAGAATATTGATCTGAACTTTCTTATTAAATATTAATATTTTCACCCGAGTTACTATTCACGGGTTACTATTCACTCAGTTACTGTTCACTCGAATATTATTCACCCGATGATTCGGGGTACTTTTCATACTGAGTTACTATTCACGAATTACTATTCATTCGGGTACTATTCACCCGGAGTACTATTCGTGACAAAAAATTAATTTCTTTTCGGTCCAAATCATTTTTGATACAATATTATTCTTGAATTTTACTCCACAAAGCAGTATCATGTTGACAATTTGGACATTATTGAATTCTGGATAAATTAAATTATAAATATTTAAAAATTTATCCTTTGCTTTCTTTCAATTGAATTTTTATATCATTGTCATCATCCTCATGCTTATATTGTGATAATCATGACCAGAGATTATTCGGTATAATCATGACCGTAATGTTACAAATGTTGTTGTAAAAGTCCTCATTGGCCCGTAGTGCATTGATGGACAGTTGTTGGATCATGACCATTGATGAACACACGAATATCCTTGGCCCGTAGTGCATGGATAATTCGTGGTCGTGATACTAATGAATATCCTTGGCCCATGAATAATTCGTGGTCGTGATACTAATGAATATCCTCGACCGTAGTGCAGGAATGATTCGATGATGTGGATTAATTATTAAGCTGAGTCTCAGCGATAAAATTGATGATAAACTTTTTAAATCATAGAAGATAGTAGATATCATGCTTTACTTGACTCTTCTAATGGATTGCTTGTTCCGCTGCAGTTAAACTTGATGTTTATTATATTTTTATCAGTTTAACGTTGTTGAAGGCTAACGATAATTTATTCTCCATTATCTTAGTCATAATATTTCTTACTGGCTAGTTGTCACCCTTTGCTTTCATTGTTCTCTTCAGGAAATAAGAATATAGCTGAGACTAGTCGGAGAACGGAGTGACGATTCAGATTTTGCATTAGTAGTCCTCACTATTCTGTGAAATAGTGTGATAATAAATGAGGACTTATTTTGAGTTTGAATACTGTATAGAAGACAATATTTGTATTAAAACTCACATCTCATGTTGTATATTTAAGTTTGTATTTATATTCTGTACCATGTATTTGGCGACTCAGAATAGGTGATATATGTAAGACCCCAGCTTATTAATGAATAAAATCAAATTTTCTCTAAATATTATTGTGAATAATAAGGGGTTAATTTGATATAATACTTTGGTTATGGGTGAAATGTGCAAATTTTACAAAATAAGCAAGTGGTTATAAAATATTCATTTTGTCGGGGAATATTCGTTTGGTCGTGGAATATTCTTGCTGTCGGAGAATATTCGTACGACGGCGCAGCCTTGTGTGGGCCCCATAACGAAAAGCGATTGAATGAAGAAAACGACAAGTATAAGTTATTTATAATTAACGGCATAGTTGTTACCGTTAATACTGTTGAATACCCAGTGGTTAAAATACAGTAGCACACGGTATTGCACCAATTATTGATTCTTACGTAAGAAGGCACTACTCAATAATTGTTACAGTAGTTATTATTCAATATTTTATTTTATTGATTCAATAATTGTTGCGTTGATATTTTATATTATTGATTGTTTCAATAATTGTTGATGCACAGTATTTTCCTTTATCAGATCAATAATTCATATTATTTGAATAATATTATTAGGTAATATTATTGGCAATGTCTAGAAAGTTCTGTCTAAGGAGAGGTTTGGTCATCTAATTGCGCGCCAGTAAGGAGAAATCCTTATTGGAAAGCCCCCTCTTTCCTGGGAACGGTCTGGTTGTCATGAATGTGATTCTGTAATATTAATTGTGAATAATTAATTATTGATTCATATGATAATGAAATATTTATTTTATGTGGATATAAATGAGGGATATATTTTTGTGGTTAAAAATGAAGGAGTTAATGTTGAGGTTCTTATCAGTATTTTTGTCGGAATGGAGGTATTAAAAATCAGGATTTTTGAGATATTTTGTGGGGGTTATAATTTTTAATCCGATTGTTGGATCGTGGTAATTTTTGGATATGTTATACATATATAAGTTGAGTATATGTCCACAAATTTTGAACCGTTAAAAATGAACGTATGATTTATTATGAATTTTACGAGATGATTGGTTCAGAAATTGTTGAATTTTCGGAGTTAATCATTTTGGTGGAAAATTCTAGAATTGGTGGGCCCCACTCTTGGTTGGTAAAGAAATGTGCTGAGATTTTTATTTAAATGTGGTGGGTGGGAATAGTAGCAGGTAAAGCCATCAGGTTAAGTCTGCTTCGGCGTGCTAATATTTTTCTATAAATAGAGGGCTAAGTTAGAATTAAAAATCACACCAGAAACAAGTTTTCTCTCTTTCTCTCTCTAGATTATTGAGTGTATTTTGTGAGTATGTAGATACTTTGAGAGTTTCTATTCATCAGAGCAAGTTTCTTTCAGCCTTATACCGGTATTCCGTCCGGAAGTACTGATATTTTGAGGTAAGGGATATTATCTTCTTCTTATATGATATTTTCTTCAATATCATTATGCTGAAATATTGATATGAGTTTTTTTTTATCAAATTTGGAACTTTTTGTGTCGGGTTTACTATTCACGTATACGACACTATTCACGTATACGACACTATTCACGAATATGACACTATTCACCGAAAAATAAAAATTTTTCTTTTTGTCCAAGATGTCTATTATGGCTACTATCTTTGATTATATTCATGTTTTGATCTTTATTTTTGAATTCTGCTTCATAATTGATTATTATGAAGTATTATTGATCTTGGATAAACTGTTATATGAATCCCTATTATTTGTCCTTCTGTCTCACTGGATTCGTTTTCTTTAAGATATTTTTCATCATCCTCAGTCCTAAATAATGATCTTACTGAATATCTTTGGCCTGTAGTGCAAAGATGAACAGGTGTTGAGATGAACATGACTGACTGGTGATACAAATGAATATCTTTGGCCTGTAGTGCAAAGATGAATATTTGGTTAAAGATGATTATTAATTGATGTTACAGGGATAAAATATTGATGATGGACTTTTAAATCTTAGAAGATAGTATAATTCATTCTATACTTGACTCTTCTAATGGTTTGCTGTTTCCACTGCAGTTGTTGATCTAAAACTTGTTGTCGATTATATTCTATCAGATTTTTCCCTGTTGAATACTAATGATAATTTGTTGTATATTATCTTAGTCATAATATTCTTTACTGGGTGGGCTAGTTGAGCTCACCCTTTTCCTTTTTGTTCCATTTTTCTTCTCAGGAGGTGAGAACATAGCAGGATCTAGTCGGGGTATGGAGTGATGGTTCTAGAAAGATGTTTTAGCAGTAGTCACTATTTCTGTAAAATAGTGTTTTAATAATTGTATTGAGGACTTATTTGAGTGTGGATATTATCTAGAAGACAATATTTGTATATAAACTCACAGTATGTGTTGTCGTATTTTGCACGACAATTGTATTATTGAAGTTGTAGTTTGCTTTCTGTACCATGTATTTGGCGACTCAAAATGGGTGTTGTATACCTATTTTGGGGGCATCATAGTTGGTATCAAAGCTTCGGGATATGATCCCTGGCTGAGATGTGAGACAAGAACTAGAAGGGGAGAGACGGGGAATTCCTTCGCTAGTATGACCTGACTAAGTTTATTTGGTGTATATTTGGTCTGTCAGAGTATAGGGATAATATGTGACATGTCAATTAACCCTTGTTTTGTGACAGTATTTGAGAATGGCAGCAGAGAACGTTAACAATGAAGTGAATGAGACTGTGGAGACACCATTAATCACCACCCAGGGGAACGTGCAACAGGAAGGCAATATTCCTCCTATAAACAACGTTACCGAGCAAACGATGAATGATGGAATGTTTAGGAGCTTTTTGCAGTTTATGCAAAATCAGACGAGGGAGACTCGTGTGCAGAATACGGGTGGAAATGATAACAACGCACGGTTTGTCACAGCCAAGCAGTTCAAAGAATTGGGACCACCAGAATTTAAGGGAAAGCCGGATCCGATCATGGCGGAAACGTGGGTCAAGCAAATTACCAAGATATTCGATATCTTGGGATGCACGGAGGAACAGAAGGTTCCATTCGCCACTTTTATGTTCCGCAGTGAGGCAGACTACTGGTGAGAGTCTGTGAAGCGTACCCAACATGACGCACTCAACATGTCCTGGGAAACATTTCAAAAACTGTTCAATGACAAGTACTTTCCTGAAAGTATTCGTCATATGAAGGAGGTGGAGTTTATCAGACTGGAACAAAACAACATGACGGTGTCCCAGTACGAGGCGAAGTTTGCAGAGTTATCCAGGTTTGCACCTCATTTGGTCGAAAATGAGGAACGAATGACAAGGATGTTTCTGAGAGGTCTAAAACCCGAGATTCGACAATATCTTATCTCTCATAAATTTTCTTTATATTCAGATGTTGTAAACAGGGCTCACTTATTAGAGCGAGATAATGAGTATGTGCAACCGAGGGACCACAACCAGGGTCATACTGGTGATAGCAGTCATCGGAGCGATGAGAACCAGCGAGGAGGGAAAAATACAGACAAAAGTGGTAACCACTCGGGTGGTCATCGTGGCCATGATAATAGAAGAGGTGAGTCAAGTGGAAATTTCAAGAAGAGAAGATTTAACGATGACATGAAGACGTCGACAGCAGCACCAGCAACAGGAACAAATCCTAGGGGAGGAGAACGACTGCTAGTTAGATGTTACAGATGCGGAGAGGAGGGACATATAAGTCCAAACTATCCACAACAGTTCAAGGTATGTTATAATTGTGGAAAGGAAGGACATATCGCTCGAGATTTTTTACTATAGCGAAACCAAGTCCAGCTGGGACGGTGACACCAAAGGCGGATACGGACAAAATAAAGTCTGCGATTTCTGGAAGAGCGTTTGTCGTGACTGCCCAAAACGCGAGGAACCCGAACGAAGGTATAACGGGTTAGTTAATTATAAATTCTTGCGAAGTTTATACCTTACTAGATACCGGTTCTACCCATTCTTTTATCTCTCCTGCTTGTGCTCAACGTTTAAACTTGACTCCGGAGAAATTAGACTTTGACTTATCTGTGGAGACTCCGTTAGGAGAAACTTTCATTACATTTACAGTTTATAAATCTTGCTTAATCCAAGTTGGCACAATCACATTACCTGTTGGCCTTATCTCTTTAAAGATACTTGCTTTTGATGTGATTTTAGGAATTGATTGGTTAACTACTCATCATGCCAAAATTGATTGTTTTCGTAAGGTTGTTGGTTTTCATATTCCTAACCAACCTGTTATGCGAATTCAAGCAACCAAACCACTAAAATCAATCGTTGTCATACCAAGCCATAAAGCCATTCGTTTATTGAAAAACGGATGTCAAGCTTTCTTAGCCCATGTCATGGACTTGAACAAAAATACGTCAGATTTGAATGATATTTCTGTTGTTAGTGAATTTCCTGGCGTATTTCCTGGCTTAACCCAGAGCGTGATATTGAATTTTTGTATTAATCTTCAACCCGATACAAAACCCATTTTTAAAATCTCATATTGAATAGCTCCTATTGAACTTCAGGAGTTAAAAACCCAACTATAGAAGTTGGTACCCGAGTCTCTATCTGGTGACTTCCTTTGTGGAATGCACCAAAGCCAGACTCTCCGTAAGGGACTTTATATTTGTGTGGTGGTAAAACAATAGGTGTCATTGTGACGTGCTATCCAAAATTGGGATATGAATCACAATTGAGAGCAACCAAAGTCGGTGACCAAAGTACGAAGCTTTCTGGGCTTAGCTGGTTACTATCGGAGATTCGTGGAAGGATTTTCTTGAATCGCTACTCCGTTAACTTAGCTGACTCAGAAAGATACAAAATTCGTATGGAGCGAGGAATGCGAGAAGATTTTCCAATAGCTCAAGAGGCGACTCATTCGGAACCTGCTCTGACCATACCATCCTAGAAAAGCAAACGTAGTAGCTGACGCATTGAGTAGAAGATCATATGCGGGTACGAGTGCAATGTTGTTAACACAAAGGCCCATTTTGTATGACTTGCAAAGGATGGAGATAGAGATGAAGGCTCCAAGTACCCACATGATGATATCAAATATACGAGTAGAACCGACTTTAATCGATAAAGTTAAAGCTGCTCAAGTTACGGACATAGAGCTGATGTGTATGAAGAAGAAAGTGCAAGAAGGTGCTATTCCAGAAGCAAGAATCGATGAAGAAGGAATACTTCGAGTCAACTCCAGACTTTGTGTTCCTAACGATTTTGACTTGAAGCATAGAATAATGATGGAGGCACACAACACACCGTTTGCAATCCATCCTGGGAGTACCAAAATGTATCACGATCTTCGACATATATTTTGGTGGAGCAATATGAAAAGAGAGATCGCAGAGTTTATCTCGAGGTGTTTAACTTGTCAACGTGTAAAGGCGGAACATCAAGTGCCAAAGGGTCCATTGCAACCACTTGAGATCCCGAAATGGAAGTGGAAACACATTACCATGGATTTCGTTACAAGTCTTCCCAAGGTTTCTCAAGGCATAGATGCGATTTGGGTTATTGTTGATAGATTAACCAAGTCTGCTCATTTTTACCGATACGTGAGACTTATTCCCTTGAACGTCTTGCTAGTATGTATGTGAACGAGATTGTGAGATTGCATGGCATGCCAGTATCCATAGATTCGGATCGTGACCCAAGATTCACTTCACGATTTTGGGTTAGCTTGCAGAAAGCTATGGGCACGGATTTACGATTCAGTTCGGCATACCATCCTCAAACGGACGGACAATCAGATAGGACTATTCAAACTCTTGAAGATCTATTAAGACTCTGTGTCCTAGATCTCAAAGGGAGTTGGGATAAGTACCTACCATTGGTGGAATTCTCCTACAACAACAGTTATCAGGCGAGCATAGGTGTGGCTCCATTCGAGGCGTTGTATGGAAGAAAATGTCGTTCTCCAGTATGCTGGGACGAGGTGGGTGAAGCAACATTGTTGGGACCAGAGTTGGTACGCATGACTATAGAGAAGATCCAAACGATTCGACAACGTATACAAACGGCACAGGATCGACAAAAGAGTTATGCGGATCTTCATCGGAAGGACGTGGAATTTAATATTGGGGATCATGTATTGTTACGTGTTGCACCATAGAAGGGAGTTACAAGATTTGGGAAGAGAGGAAAGCTCAATCCAAGATTTGTTGGTCCATTTGAGATTCTTGAGCGAATAGAAAATGTGGCATATAGACTCGCATTACCTCCAAACATGTCTCGTGTCCATAATGTTTTTCACATATCTATGCTTCGTAAATATGTTAAAGACCCGAACCACATTATTGAGTTAGAACCAGATGAGATAGCTGAAGATTTAACGTACGAGGATGTACCTGTTAAGATCTTGGATATGAAAGAGCATGTCCTACGCACAAAGGTTATACCACAAGTTAAGGTTTTGTGGAGAAACCATGCTATTGAAGAAATGACCTGGGAGTTGGAATCAGAAATGAAAGCGAGGTATCCTCACCTTTTCGAAATATCAGATACATACGTCAATTTCGAGGACGAAATTTCATAAGGAGGGGAGGTTGTAAGACCCCAGCTTATTAATGAATAAAATCAAATTTTCTCTAAATATTATTGTGAATAATAAGGGGTTAATTTGATATAATACTTTGGTTATGGGTGAAATGTGCAAATTTTACAAAATAAGCAAGTGGTTATAAAATATTCATTTTGTCGGGGAATATTCGTTTGGTCGTGAAATATTCTTGCTATCGGGGAATATTCGTACGACGGCGCAGCCTTGTGTGGGCCCCATAACGGAAAGCGATTGGATGAAGAAAACGACAAGTATAAGTTGTTTATAATTAACGGCGTAGTTGTTACCGTTAATACTGTTGGAATACCCGGTGGTTAAAATACAGTAGCACACGGTATTGCATCAATTATTGATTCTTACGTAAGAAGGCACTACTCAATAATTGTTACAGTAGTTATTATTCAATATTTTATTTTATTGATTCAATAATTGTTGCATTGATATTTTATATTATTGATTGTTTTAATAATTGTTGCTGCACAGTATTTTCCTTTATCAGATCAATAATTCATATTATTTGAATAATATTATTAGATAACATTATTGGCAATGTCTAGAAAGTTCTGTCTAAGGAGAGGTTTGGTCATCTAATTACGCGCCAGTAAGGAGAAATTCTTATTGGAAAGCCCCCTCTTTTCTGGGAACGGCCTAGTTGTCATAAATGTGATTCTGTAATATTAATTGTGAATAATTAATTATTGATTCATATGATAAGGAAATATTTATTTTATGTGGATATAAATGAGGAATATATTTTTGTGGTTAAAAATGAAGGAGTTAATGTTGAGGTTTTTATCAGTATTTTTGTCGGAATGAAGGTATTAAAAATCAGGGTTTTTGAGATATTTTGCGGGGGTTATAATTTTTAATCCGACCGTTGGATCGTGGTAATTTTTGGATATGTTATACATATATAAGTTCAGTATCTATGTCCACAAATTTTGAACCGTTAAAAATGAACGTATGGTTTATTATGAATTTTACGAGATGACTGGTTCAGAAATTGTTGAATTTTCGGAGTTAATCATTTTGGTGGAAAATTCTAGAATTGGTGGGCCCCACTCTTGGTTGGTAAAGAAATGTACTGAGATTTTTATTCAAATGTGGTGGGTGGGAATAGTAGTAGGTAAAGCCATCAGGTTGCAGGTTAAGTCTGATTCGGCGTGCTAACATTTTCCTATAAATAGAGGGCTAAGTTAGAATTGAAAATCACACCAGAAACAAGTTTTCTCTCTTTCTCTCTCTAGATTGTTGAGTGTATTTTGTGAGTATTTAGATGCTTTGAGAGTTTCTATTCATCAGAGCAAGTTTCTTTCTGCCTTATACCGGTATTCCAACCAGAAGTACTGATATTTTGAGGTAAGGGATATTATTTTCTTCTTAAATGATATTATTTTCTTCAATATCATTATGCTGAAATATTGATATGAGTTTTTTTTATCAAATTTGGAACTTTTTGTGTCGGGGTTACTATTCACGTATACGGCACTATTCACGAATACGACACTATTCACCGAAAAATAAAAATTTTTCTTTTTGTCTAAGATGTCTATTATGGTTACTATCTTTGATTGTATTCATGTTTTGATCTTTATTTTTGAATTCTGCTTCATAATTGATTATTATGAAGTATTATTGATCTTGGATAAACTGTTATACGAATCCCTATTATTTATACTTCTGTCTCACTGGATTCGTTTTCTTTAAGATATTTTTCATCATCCTCAGTCTTAAATGATGATCTTGCTGAATATCTTTGGCCCGTAGTGCAAAGATGTATGATTACCTGATGAATATCTTTGGCCTGTAGTGCAAAGATGAACAGGTGTTGAGATGAACATGACTGACCGGTGATACAAATGAATATCTTTGGCCTGTAGTGCAAAGATGAATATTTGGTTAAAGATGATTATTAATTGATGTTATAGGGATAAAATATTGATGATGGACTTTTAAATCTTAGAAGATAGTAGAATTCATTCTCTACTTGACTCTTCTAATGGTTTGCTGTTTTCGCTGCAGTTGTTGATCTAAAACTTGTTGTCGATTATATTCTATCAGATTTTTCCCTGTTGAATACTAATGATAATTTGTTGTATATTATCTTAGTCATAATATTCTTTACTGGGCTAGTTGAGCTCACCCTTTTTCTTTTTGTTCCATTTTTCTTCTCAGGATGTGAGAACATAGCAGGATCTAGTCGGGGTATGGAGTGATGGTTCTAGAAAGATATTTTAGCAGTCCTCACTATTTCTGTAAAATAGTATTTTAATAATTGTATTGAGGACTTATTTGAGTGTGGATATTGTCTAGAAGACAATATTTGAATTTAAACTCACAGTACGTGTTGTCGTATTTTGCACGACAATTGTATTATTGAAGTTGTAGTTTGCTTTCTATACCATGTATTTGGCGACTCAGAATGGTATGTTGTATACTTATTTTGGGGGCGTCACAATCACAGGTTTACCTAGGGAGGTCACTCAATCAGTTAACACACATGCTCGTGGTGTTCATGTTGTTTGTTCACAACTAACATTGTTTAACACTTCAAATCATGCTCTAAACTCATGTTTGGTTTAGTTATCATCATGCTTAATACATATGAATCATGTTTAGGAGTATTATAGCCATAACATGACATCTTAACTCTTTAGAATCTAGATATTCATGATGCACCTAGATTTTTGAAAACATGTTCAAGGTTTCCTTTAAAATCCCTTTATCATGAATGATGCAATATACACATACAAGACAACTTTAAAACTCTTATCATGTGTAATTAAGTTATGTTTAACATCTTTCACAATCAGAACTTACATTATGTAGCATTCATGTATATTAACTTTAACATAACATGCTTTTCGTTTAAAACATTCTCTAACACAAAGCTAACAAGTTTAAATCATGATAAAGACACTATACATCATATATCATGCTCATTTAGTTTCGAAATCAGTCATGCGTATGAGCCACTAAATTCAGAACTTGTGAACATGTATTACTTCAAAGTTTGTTTTCAACACTTTACATTTTCTACAAATTTCCTACTAGAATCATGTTAGTCACGTCATAACTCATAAGGAAGCCATACAACACATGTTATACCTATTTTTCATGTTTACATAAGTCATAATACCATATCAGCAACAATATAACACAACAGAATCTAGAAACTGATTCTGGGAGCTGCGCTGCACCCTAGTACAAATAGGGCACAGCTGCGCCATGCCTGCACCAGAAGTAGAAACAGACTCTTTTTTGCAGAGCCTCAACCACTATGATTCTTTTTAGTTTAAACATGTTCCAATCTACCATTAAAGAGTTCATACATGTAAACCTACTTCCTAAACACATTATAGTATGCTAATTCACTTTGATTGATAGAGAATTTCAAGTGATTTCAAGAATTTGACAAAACCCAATTCAAGAACACAAGTTAAGATTTTATACCTCTTGGAGCTAAAAGAACTTAGTTTCTTCTTTCTGAGATTGCTAACCTCTTCTTTGGACAACACACACAGAAACTCAAATTATCAGTGTTTTCAATAGCCAAGAACAAACAACGTAACTGAGAATTTGGTCTGCTATTTATAGAAGGAACTTGGATTGGGCAATTATATTGCACTGAGGTTGAACTCATGGTGCATTAGAAGAAAATATTGGGTAATTTAGAGTTGGCCAACCACTAATTTTGTAGCCATCATCACTACATAATTCTAGCCTTTTTGATCTGCTAAGTTTTACGCAATAGAGAAATAGCCCACTGTTCATGTACTACTAGGAGGTCACTCATTTTGGGATAAAAATCCATTCTCAGCAACATGTTTAGTTTATTTCAATTTAGTTACTTTATTTTCCAAAAATAGGTTTTAATGTCCAATTGTTACTATATTAGGAAAAATTAGGGATTACTTTTGTACTCACATCATATAATTCATATACATTAAATATGCGCAATAAAATAACACAGTTAAGTATTATTGTCCGGGTATCTCCATAATTATGTTTTACTACTCACATAACCACATAATAACATTATTTAATATTAACTGTTCAATTAACACATTTAATTCCTTTCTCACCTCCTAGAACACACATATAATTAATTACTTCTATATTAAAATCACTTATGATTTTATTGTACTACTTGATATTTTATATCATTAGAATATATTCTTGTCATATGATTTTATTAATGTCACACCTACAACAAAGTGTTCCATTTCATTTCCACAGAAGAAACTAACTGTCTCAGACTGATCACCGGCGCAGCTGCGCCATTTTGTACTGCTGGGAGGGCGCAGCTGCGCCGGTCCCTGGCAGTGCCAAAATGGGTTAACTTCAAGCCAGTTCCAATTTCTAGCACCACACAAGTTCTATATGATATAATTTAACTTCTATAGTTGGGAGAAATCAGAAGTTAAGAATCAAGGATTGTCAATTTAGCTTCAAGAGGTATAATTCTTAAACTATGTTCTTAGATTTCTGAGTTTGGTGAGATATTAGAAATATCATAAATACTTGTTATTTTAGTCAAAAAAATTGATTGTTGAAACATGATATAATATGTAAATTGATGCTAGACATTGTTAATATGGTTGAATACGAAATCAACGAAAGTTAAACGAAATATTTACTCAAGAAACAAATCTGTGATGAAGAGAATCGCTAGATATGCTAAACTTTGGAAAAATGACATAAATTTTGAATTTAATTCTTGAATTTGGTTGTTTATGTGTTTTGAGTTGTTAGAATCATGCTAGGGGTATTTAGTAGTAAGTTTATGAAATTTATATCAATTGGGTGACTTAAAGTTGCAGTTTGTTTGTGAAAATGGGATGTTGGTTCGCGACAGGGGAGTGGGAGTTCAATTGCAGTAGCCAAGTCTGGGCAGTGCCGCCCCGACTGGGGTCCTGCTGTAATGCCCCCAAATTCAGGTACTTAAAACCCGAACTCGGTGCTTTACGATACCATTTCTATGAGCGGAATAATACTAATAACAATAACAATAATATAAATATCAGACTTAATTTACATACATCAGAGTCTAATCCCAAGTACACAACCTTTACTACAATACAATACATGATAGATAATAAATATCATTGTATTAATAATGTCTAACTATTACAAAAGATAACATAAGATCATTCTGATTGCTTTTCTTTTCCTTTGTTCTGGTCTGAACATTCCGGTTGATCATGCTTAGCTGAAAATATTTAAATTTAAAGCAAGAATGAGCATTTGATTGCCCAGCAAGTAATAACAACAATAAATATAAGCTGAAAGAATTAAATATTTTTTTTGAATAAAACTTCTACAACGAATCAACAGTTGTGAACTAAGCTGAACCAATAATAACAACATATCAAATCTATCTCAAATTTTTGAAACTACGTACTGACTATAAATAGAGAGTATTCGACAGACTATGAACATTATTTTTAATTTTCGCTAAGGTTTAGCAGAACTTCATCCGCAAACCGTCATAACTTACGGGCACGAGGGTGATCATCCCAATGCGCCCTGTATTGATCAATACTACATGCAAGAACGATATTATCGTTCACTCTATCCACCTTAGGTACATAAAAGTTTTTCCATGTTCGGGATGTTTATACTTAGTCGGGAATCCGAACCAAAATAATCTGGTTGGATACAATAAAGTTCTATCTTGCTCAATAATATTTTTAAGTTTATGTCTAGCCAAATCAAATAGCTTAGACGGCTTTTAAGTCAACGTATACATACTCGAAATCAATAAGTATATATCAACATGTGATTAAATACAATGGTTATCCAAGTGGGGACACTTGTCTAACCCTATATAGGAATTAACAAACAGAATAAATATCTGAATTATACAATAATACAATGTTCGGATAATGTAAGAACTTGTATGAATACAAAGATTGGATATATAATCAATAATAATAGAGTTAATAATCTGGCACAATAATATGATTCTGAAACTTTCTTACTCATGTCCATTGCATAAAGAAAATGTAAAGTTAGGATACTTGCACAATGTAAAGGATAGTTCAGATACTTGTCTGAACTGCTGCTTACAGTTACGCAACTTAGTTTTATCTTTTATATCGAGACCTATCATTAATAAGATCATTTTATCGATTAGAAATACATATCATAACACATAGTACTGCTATTTACAGTTAACACATAACCTAATTACATTGTCACATATTTTAGCAGTCATTGGTTCAAAAACAAACACTTATCGAGTCCAATTATATAAGTCTAGATCAATTTCTGAAATATTTTGGTGTACCGACGACTTTATCGGGTATTTATTGAGTCTAAAACTCTATCCTGTAGTTCAATATTTGTTTAGATATTTTAAATATCAGTCATATTATTTTTCATAGCCATAAATAATTTTTAAACAATTATTATACTTTATCATGATTTTTCAAACATCAGAATTATTATTAAATGATTTAAACATTAAATATTTCTATTATCATTAATATTTAATTAATATTAAATTATTAATGAAACTATTGCCAAAATATTAAAGTTATTTATAATAACTCAAAATATTTTTAAAGTATTAATAATACCCTTAAATGATTTTTAAAACATTTAAAATTATTTTTAAATGATTACCATTAATATTAAAATATTAATTTATTATTTATCAAAATATTAAAAGTCATTTATTATAACTTAAAATATTTCTAATTCATTTATTCCCTTTTTAAAGGATTTTTAAATTAATAAAATCATTTTAAAACTATTTATTTAATATAATTATTAAATAAAACTAATATCATTAATATTAAATTATTAATAAAATTATCCTTTAAATATTAAAAGTTATATTTTATAACTTAAAATATTTTTAAACTATTTATTTTCATTTAAAATAATTTTTATAATAATAAAATCATTTTTAATTAATTTATTTAATATAATTACTAATTAAATCTAATATCATTAATATTAAATAATTAATGAAATTTGTCTTAAAATATTAAAAGTTATATTTTATAACTTAAAATATTATTAAATACCTTTTTTATCATTTAAAATAATTTTTAATATAATAAAATAATTTTTAATTAATTGATTTAATGCATTTGTTAAATAATTTAAATATCAATAAGTTCCAAATAAATATTAATATTTATAAAAATATGTTAAATTATTAAAAGTTAATTTTTATAACTTAAAATAATTTTTAAAACTCTTTTTGTAATTTTCAGAATTAAATTTCTATTTTTAATTGATTATAGGAAATTTAATTAATTAAAATTAAATAAACTGTCGCTATATCTTTTAGCGACAGAAAGTGTTGCAATAGGTGTTCTTGATCACCAAGAACACTCAAAGTCAGTTTTCGAGTTGGGTAGTTTGACCGTTGATAAATTCCAATCTATGAGGTTTCTAGGCAAGCTAAAATATTGTTCTTGTAGTACTAGTGTAACACTACATGTAACAACCAATAACCAGGTCATACATCATTACAATCGAAAGTTATTAAACTTTGAACTAGCTGTCAGATGTGTTCATCGCGTTTCTGGGCTGCCCAGAATTTTCAGTCATGGTTGGTTTTGTTGACCTTATATCTATAAATTTGTTCATGTTATGGGTGGTATATACGTCGGGCTGTGTAGAAAAACTATCATAGAACATGTGTTGAACAATATTCAAGTCTATACGTCCTTAACCAGAAAGATCTAAGTCTCAGAAAATTGTGTCAGAGACTGTTCTTCATTTTTGGGTTTCTAGAAATGAAGAACAGTTCGATTATGCATGTTTGGGCTTCCACTACATGCTGTTCGTGTGATGTTTTTGCGATCTAAGAGTTCTAGATTGTAGCTAGCATGCAAGAGAACAGATCTATTACATAAAAAGCAGTATAACAAGAACAGATCAAGCAGATCTAGGCCGGTCAAACCATGTCAGAAGACATGTTCTTGAGTTTTTTGGAATTTCCAGAAACAGATTTCGTGAATGAGTAAGCTAGTTTGACCTTCCACTGTGTTCAATATAATGATGATATAAGGGATCTAAAAGCATATATCCATAGTAAACATAACAGGTTACAACTTAATTACAATAACAGCATCAAAACAACAACACACTGGCAGATCTAGTCGCTTGAAAAAGTTGTCAGGCCCTTCCTGGGCACGATCTGGGTTTTCCAAATTTTTGAAAGTTATGGTCGGTCAACGACCTTTGACCATGATTATCTGACATTATAAGCATGATCTGGTCCTGCTACAAGTTCTAGATTACAGAACTCATTTCATACTACAAATCCAAAACATAAAACACTCCAAATCATAAACCGAGAGAGATCTACAGCCTCTGACTTTTGCTTGTCAGACACAAAATAATTTTTTTCCAGATTTTGAAAAATGACAAATTCGAGCCTCTAAATGTTATGGATCTAACATCTAGCAACCCAGATCACTTTGTTAGACTCCATACTACATATTTAACACAAGAAAACTAACATTTAACATAAGATCAAAAGTCAGATTTCTAGTTTAGGGGTTACCTTTTTATGAACAAATTTTGATTTCTTGGCTTATGATCTCTTATTAGAAGTCGCGGGGCTTGATTTTGGGACTAATATGCCTTATATTTTCAGAGGTTTTAGAGAGAGAGAGAGAGTTAAGTTTGAGTATTGGAAAAAAAGAGAGCATGAACATCCACTTTCTCTCTCCAATTCTACTTATGTGATGAAGGTGCACTGAATTTGGATGGCTAATGGCTGGTGTGCTGGAATTATTGTAGCTCCTAGCTAGATTAGGGTGGCTTGCCAAGATCTTGCTAGATTTTCTAGCAATAATGCATGAATGGGACAAAAAGGGCAATTTAGGTCATTTTCCAAGTGATTTTAATGGCAACTTTGTAATCTTGGCAAACCCTTAGGGTTTGATCCTTAGGATTTAACCCTAAGGTTTTTCCAAAATTGGATTTCTTAGATCTCATTTAGGGTTTAAAATAAAATAAAATAAAATAAAATATTAGTTTCTTAAAAATGAAATTTAGAATTTACTAATTATAATTAGTTTTCTAATTACATTAGTTGAACAATTAGGGTTTAAGATCCCACAATTAGCATTAAGGCTTACCATTAGTAATTAGGGTTTCATTCTAGCAAATTAGGTTTACTAATTTAGAAATTAGGGTTTTTAACAATTAGGAATTTCAAATATTAATTAGAGTTTTCTCTAATTAACATTAAATCTAATAATGCGCAACATAAATTATATAACACCAATACTACACAGTTTTGAACTCATAATTGAGTTTCAAAATTGGCTTTAACAAATTAATGTTAGGGTTTTGACATTGTACACCATAAATGACCCACTATTATCAATACACATATACAATATATATTTATAACACTGATAAATAATATTATGTTTAATATAGCATTATTATTCTCATTCATAGCTCAAAATCCAAAATTAGGGTTTGGATTCCATATCTGATTTATCTTTCATATATAGCATTATTAATTAAGTTAAAAATAATTAACTTAATAATCTGAACTAAAATTCATATACTTAAACAATAATTATAATAATTCCAATAATTATTTTATATATTATTTAAATAATATAAAAATCATATTTTCATAGAAAATAAATAATAAAGACATTTCTACAAAAAAATTAATTATTATAAGAATATACTTTATAATGATCAAAAATTTTAAAATAAAATTATTTGAAATTATTCATGTAATAAATAAATTTTATTTATCACATATATACATACACATTAATTGACACATATTCCCATCTTTAAAATAAAAAAAGACAAAATTAATATGCAAAATTTCTTATTTATTTATATAGAAAATATCGGGTTATTACACCTGCAATATAAAAGACCCCGCCCCGGCGGGGGTTGGGTAGTGAATTGGATTGTTATTTTTGTTATTCAACACAAGGAATCCTAAATTGGCCTAACCTAACTTAACTTAAGGAGCATACATAATCTTTAAACATGTATCAATACGTATTGCAAGATGTTTTAGTGGAGTTGGGGTTTGAGTTATAATCTTTTGGAAGAAAAGCTAAAAGTCAAAAACCATGTTGGAAAACCTTACGCCTTTTTGAAATCTAACCTTTTGAGCATATGTTTGCAACTTAGTTAGTTTTATAAATGAGTATGAAATGTGAATTCAATGTACTTTGCATGCTTAGTTTGTTTATCATAAGATTTTAAGATTTGAAAATCAATTGAGTTGAAAACTCTACGACTTGTATTGTGAACTTTGGAACAACTATAATAGGATACTTTATGCCTCTAGAGATAACCAACATGTTCGCACATCTTGCTAGACACATTATAAACCTACGCAAGCATGAACTAAAAGAGTTTCTAAGTAGAGAGCTATACTAGCTACGCGTACAAATAAATCTAATACATGCAAGTATGCGTATAAAAGGTTGATTGACAATGTTGTGTGGGTTAATGAATGTTATAATTAGTAGTTGATATGATGAGCTCTTTTAACTTTGAAAAGTGGAAATTTATGAGTAAAACTAACAATTGTTGAAAGTAAATAAAAAGGACCAAACCTAGCTTAAAAGTTCCTTAATATGTATATGTGAAACCACGTAAACTAGAATACGTAACTTAAGTGATATTTCATGTATACAAATAAAAGATGAGTATATGGTACTAAAGTTGCTAAAATGTTCCTAAGATTTTTAAAAGTAAGAACAATGTGAATTATACATCTATAAGTTTTAATGTGTATGCATACATGGGTAGAAATAGGTGTGATACATGCATGTTGATATATATGTCAAAGTGCGTGTGACTAATGAATACCTATACGTACATAAATAGGATAATATAGTTCTTTGAGGTGATTTTATGCTATAAATGGTAATCAACGCTAAAGGCAAGCCTCTCACCATAACTTCCTACATTATTGCAAGTTTCCTAATTCTTACATTGTATATATTGTATAATCCGAATTATTGCCATATCAACCATATTTATATCGAGCAAATATCTATTACTATTCGAAAATCATTTGTATACCTTGACGTTGTTGTAAGCATTAAAATTATCGTTCTTAAATGCATTATAAAAGTTGTCTAAGCCTTTGATTCAGCTAGACTATTATCATGTGTTAGAAAGCTATACGGACTTTCGTAAATCTACTGATATGAACAACCCTCATTGAAGGGAAAATTATATAATTGTTAGGAAACCGACGTGCACACATACTAGCATGTTTAAATGTTATGCATAACGCAGGGTACTTTAGGCTGATCACCTGTTGTACTCGTTTATATGGAATTTTTAGTATAATACTGTTAATTCTAGTAAGAGTTCTTAGTCCCTAGTGACTGCTCAGTGTTCATTCTTATTGAACCTTGAAATGAATAAACTTTGAAATCTTGTTGATATCCTTCAGTCTATAGCGACACTTATTGAGAACTCTTAATGCTTCTTGTTATTCTTGAACTATCATTTATTGTTATACCCTTGAGATTCAAACATTATAACTGTTTATTCTTATTGCTATATTACTTGCTGGGCAAAAATTGTTGCTCATTCTTGCTTCCCTAAAATCATTACAGTTAAGGCAGAGCAAGGCGGTACTTCGGGAAAAGACAAAGGAAAGGGCAAGGCTACGGAATAGCTTGTTATTATTATGATTATTATAATGTATTAAGGAATGATTAACTTATGTTTAAGTTTAATTATTGGAATGTTGTAGTAACGATCACGAGACCTTGGGACGCGAATAATTATACTAATCAATGTAAATTATTCTATTATTCCGTTGTTGATGATTTTAGTATAATATTAGAATTAGCACGTGATGCGCCAGATTTGAGATACGAGTGTCTGAATTTGGGGGCGTCACAGGCTTCCTGATGAGCTCCTGACTGCTCCCCCTCAGCTGGAGCACTTGCTGGCTCAAGAACTTCAAAAATCTCCTCCTTAATATGAGCATCTTTTTGATTAACATTCTCTTATTGATCCTCTTCAGTATTAACACATACTTGGTCTGATGCAGTCGGACTAACTGCATTGTCGATGTTGGTAATTATAGTTTCAATGATCCTAGTTTGATCCAAGGACTCATTGTGAGAACTAGAGTCTGGACACTCAATCCTTTTATCCTGTTCAATCATTCTGATTTCTTCTTCCTTAATCTTCAACATTGCTTCCTTAAGATCAAGATCGACCTTTTTAATTAGCTTTCTCTTCACTCTTCTAGGCTCAAGTTCAGCTGTCTCTCCATCAAGTTGTTCATTTACAGCAACACTTATCTGTTTAGGCTGTGTCGTTATCCCAATATTTTCTTTTGATTGGCTGACATTTCTTGACTCCACGATCGGCATGCTTTTATTCTCCATGATCGTGATCAGGGAGAACTTCTTCAACCACAGACTGCGTTTTCCTTTCTTTGAAAGCATTTGAGATAGAGTCGTATTTTCTTCTTCTTCTTCTTGAGCTGATCTTTATCTTGAGAAATTTCCTTTGCAAGAGATTGGCCAGAGAGTTCAGGATCAGATCCTTGAGGTACTTCAGTTGTTGATCCTTGAGGCTCTTTTGCCATCTGAACAACAGTCTGCAACTTTCTCTTTCCCTTGCTTCTCCTGATCAGAGCAGAGGGCTCCTGGTCTACTTCTTCTTTAACTTCCCTTACAACATATAAGTTTCCCTATAGAAAAGGTTTCATAACCTCCCCAGTCCTTTCACTAGACTTAGATTGATAATTCTTCACATTCTCAGCTGGATTCCTTTTCCAGTTTACAAAGAGCTGTTGGGACAATCTCTTGTTGGCATTCAGAGGTTCACCTTTACGATCTTCAATATTGTCTCCCAGAGCTGCTTGGAGAATAATGCTGATAAATCTTCCATAGAACATTTTTCTCGTGCTCTTTGCTTTCTTAGAGCTAAGAATCCACTTCCCAATCTACTCCAGAAGAAGAGATCCATAGTTTAGCTGACACTTGAAGCAGATTGGTGTCATGAGCTTCAGTTGCACCTCTTTGACAGAATTATGACCAGAATTCTTGCAACAAATACATTTCCCAACAATGTTAGCTAAGAACTCGTACTTTTGGGGAAACTCCTTCTTTTTGTACCCCTTTAAATTTTGGTTCTTTTCGTGATGCATCCTCTTTAGTCCCTCATTGAAGTCGATGAAGCTTAAAGAAGTAAGGCCCTTAGATTTAAAACCTATGGCCTGATTTATGTCACCAACTTCTAGTTGAATCGTCACGTCTTTAACCTAGTCGTAAGGACATCGTCTTTGTAGACTCCATTTGTGTTGAACTCCTTCACCAATTTGTTGTAGATTCTTATACTGGTCCCCAGAGCTTCTTGTAGTCCTGCTTTCTTCAGAAGAGAGAGGATTCTGTGATATTTTGGCTTGACATCCTTGAATTCTTTGAAACACAGTTGGTGTCCAGGAATCACAGTTGAAGATGCTATTGATTTCTTTGATTTTCTTAAAACAACCGAGATTAACTAAGTGTTCTGTAACTCAAATCTAGGGTTTTAGTGAGAGAGAGTGTGTTTGAAATTCAGATGAAAGTTTAAAATAAGGAAGTGGGTGTTTAAAGAGTGTTTGAAACTTCCCTTTTAAATTTTCGTTGAGTGGGGCCACGAGCTTGTAGTCATAAGGATAAGGCTATTTTACCCTTAGCTCCCCTTGAGCTAGTGTTTTTTTTTCTGAAGTCCACGATCGATGAGTATTACTCCACGACCGGTCAATGACTTTCTTCGTGCAAAGTTAGTATTTTCTAGAAGATAGTATTATGGTTGTAAATTAAGCATTCCTAACTTACTTATTAACTTATTAAATCTGGATTCATCTAAAGGTTTTGTAAACACATCAACAAGTTGATTTTCAGTTGGGATATAGTGACGAGAAATATTTCCATTTTGAACATGATCCCTAATGAAATGATATCTTATCTCAATATGCTTTGTCCTAGAATGCATGACAGGATTATGAGTTATAGCCATAACACTTGTATTATCACAGTGAACAAGAATAGATTTAAAAATAAACCTTTGGTCAACTAGCTGATTTTTCATCCATCGGATTTGGGCACAACAGCTACCAGTTGCTATGTGTTCAGCTTCTACTGTTGAGGTTGATACATAGTTTTGCTTCTTTCTAAACCAGGATACGAGCCTATTTCCTAGCAATTGACAAATGCCAATTGTACTCTTTCTATCAATTTTATAACCAGTAAAATCAGCATATGAGTATCCAGTTAATTCAAATAAAGATTCCTTTGGATACCAAAGTCCTAAATGAGGTGTACATTTGAGATATCTAAAAATCCTTTTCACAGTAGTAAAATGTGATTCCTTAGGGTTAGCTTGAAATCTAGCACATATACATGTAACAAACATGAGTCTACTAGTAGTTAAATAAAGGAAAGAGTTATACCTCTGTATTGAGTAATATCAATAAATTTACCTTTCTCATCTTTGTCAAGCTTAGTAGCTGGTACAATTGGAGTTTTCATGGGGGAAGCTGATTTCCATGCCATACTTTTTAAGTCTTTGATATATTTGGCTTGATTAATAAAGATACCTTCATCAGTTTGCTTCACTTGAAGTCCAAGGAAAAAATTCAGTTCAATCATCATGCTCATTTCAAATTTATTCTGCATAAGCTTGACAAATCTCTCACATAGCTTTTTATCAGTAGAAACAAATAGATCTATTAGTACAAACATATTCTACATATATTTGTACTAATAGATCTTTATCTTTGTGCTTCCTAAGAAATAATGTGGTGTCTACACTTTCTCTAGAGAATCCATTTTCAATAAGAAAGTTTGTTAGTGTTTCATACCATGCTCTAGGTGCTTGTTTTAGTCCATATAGTGCTTTATCTAGTCTATAAATATAATTAGAGAAGGTTGGATTGATAAAACCTGGGGGTTGTTCCACATAGACTTCTTCTTGAAGTTTTCCATTCAGAAATGCATTTTTGACATCTATTTGAAAGACGTTGAACTTCATATGTGCAACATAGGCAAGAAATATTCTGATAGCTTCTAGTCTGGCGACATGAGCAACTGTCTCGTCATAGTCGATGCCTTCTTCTTGAGAGTAACCTTTTGCGACAAGTCTTGCCTTGTTTCTTGTGATCACCCCATCTTCATCCATCTTATTTCTGAATACCCATTTGGTGTCGATGACTGGTTGGTGATTTGGTCTTGGAACTAATCTCCACACTTTGCTTCTTTCAAATTGATTTAGTTCCTCCAACATAGCTTCAATCCATCTTGAATCTTCCAAGGCTTCCTCTATCTTCTTAAGTTCCATCTGGGATAGAAAGTTCAGATAGAAACACTCATTTTGAGTAGCCAATCTAGTCTTGATTCTTGCATTTGGATCTCCAATAATCAAGTCTTGTGTGTGATCTGTGACACCCCTAAATCCGGGTACTTCATTCCCAAAAAATTTGGTGTTGATCCAAAACCATTATGTCTATCTACCCATATCAACGGATAAAGACATAATTTAAATAACTTAAACAATAATCTTCCCATTAAAGGGTTACATAATCTTAAAACAATCCCAGGTAATCTAACCTTAAATTATTACATCAATTTGCGAAATATATCATAAAATAAAACAAGTCTTATAACATAATTCACTTAAATAAATTCTCATAAATCTTTAACATTTGGACATCTTGCCCTTTCCTTTGCTAGTAGATGGCTCATCGACCTTCTCAGCTTTAGCTGCAGTGTTAATTGCAAGAGTGAGCAAACAATTACTCATTGATATAAAAAGCAGTAATGATAACAATATGAGAGTGAACAACGAATGCTGAACAATAATGAACTTGTTTTACGAATCAAAAATAGAAAACAAGTTTGAATTTAATATCTGAGGGTCTTAAGACCACGAACTATGTCCCCGATGTTTAGGTATTACTACCCAACCTTAACAGTCATTTAGACTATACAGACACTACTTAACGTACTTAGGGGGATCAGCCCTTTTTACCATGTATTGTGCACAAACATCTAAACGTTACATGTACAAAATCCCCTATGTTAGGGTTGTTCGTCTCAGTTTGGATTTAGAATTTGTGCACTAAAGAAAGTTTAGCTTGGAACTAACTTATCAGTGGTTCTAAAATTTTAGAACACTATTCCATTATAGACTAGTTCAATCAATAAAAGTTTGCTTACTACTTGAAGGTTTAATACAACAATGTAGAATTGAACAAGGTTGTCAAAGTCCAAGATCGAATAACAGTAGTGTACAACTGAATAGACATAGTATGTATGCAAAGTACCTCATTCAAAAGAGTTAGAACCATCTCATTTGAATCAATGTATTAGAACAATATATACTTTGAATAACAACAACAAGACTTAGGAAATTGAAACTCGCTTGATGTAACGAACTAGATTACAAGAGTTTGTACAATCATACACGAGATAGATTCAATAGGCTTGCTCAACTTTAATGTAAAATTAGGAATAGAAAGCTTGCTTGACATAAAGATATCATAGCTATGAAACTTGCTCAATAAAAATTTAGGATAAGGAACTTGCATTCATTATAAAGAGAATGAAGTTAGAAAACTTACCTCGGGTGTAAGCTACACAAATATAATAAATGTTCGCCAATTACCCTACATATACCATTAGAACCACAATACCAATTAGTTATATTAACATCAAATTCATTAGTTTAGTTTTCATTTTAATCAAGTCTATAGTCTTTAGCTTAGGATCTGATTATCCTAGTCATTCAAATACCATAAATCTGAATTCCTAATTATATAACAGTACTCGACATGGTGATTGTATAACAACACCAATTCTCATGACATCACGATACGAACTTTCACAACTTACAAGTTCATAATCCATGACTCTGTGATTACAACATGTTATTGCATCTTATAACACGTTTTAGGTTCCTCTACAATCATTAAAATAAGTTAGGTTAGCACTCCCAAAGCTATATTGTTAACAGTTCAATTCTGGGTCTGCTAGACCACTGGCGCGGTCGCACCATGGTTAGCTTAGAGTCCTGAGCGCCCACGCGGCAGCGCGCTCGCCCCCAGAGGCAACTCGCCCGCGCTAGACACCAAAATCAGTTTTACAGCAACGTGAATTGAAGCTCTGCTCTAACCAAAAGTTCCAATTCCTCCCAATTCCACAGCAATTCATTAAACTTAACATCTACAACATTGTAACAACATCTATAAACATGATATTCGTTATTCCAATTACATAAACATTACATATACACAAATTTGAAGAATCAAGACCACAATTTTCTAAATTTCTTCAATTTCTACACTTTTAGCGAATTCGATTGCCACGACTTCGTTTCTTAACCAATTGACACGATTCAAACTACACCGCTTTCGTTTCTTAACATACTAACACAACCTAACATCAAATCGCAGATTACAACACATATTGAACATGAAATTTTATACTTTCTTAAGCCATTTTCATACATATAACACTGTTATTACAACTTCTTTCTTACAAAGCCAATTCCACGTATTTGATTACCAATATACAATTACAGATGATAACCAACCAATTTATCAAGAGTATACATATATATAATCAACATATGAAACAACAATTCAACAAAAATCAATTATAGAGAACTTTAAATTACAAACTCCAACTTGAAGATTTAGGAATGAGTTATACCTTGAATCTTTGTTTGTTGAGAAGAGAATTGCTTTCCCTTGATACTCCAACTTCCTAGCAAAATCTATAGAGAATTTCTCTCTTCCTACCAAGCTCTTTCTCTAAACCCTCTGTGTTTCTCCTCTCTGTATTTCTATGTTATCAAGCCTTAGGGAAAAATAAAACGCGTAACCCATATATAACTGACTCCCATGTTCGTCCGGTAAAAAACCAAAAAGGTTTGCGTCAGTTAAAATAAACCAAAAGCCATAAGGCTGCGTTTGGTTACACACAAATTCCCCCATACTAGCTTATTTTTATAATATTATACTATATAGTTTTTATTTGTCACACATGTAACCCATTTAATTAGTTTACACTTATAATTATAAAAATTATAATTTTTCATTATAGTTATTCTTATGATTAATAAATAATTATATATCTAATTTAATTAATAAATTAGACTTAAACATAACTTTATTTAATTTACTTATTTTCTTTAATATAAAACAATTCATTTAATTTAATTATTTTCATTAAATTAAATCTTTCAAATAAAAATTACCATTATTCAATTTCATTACTAAATTAATGCACCACAATTCATCAATTATTTATTTTACTCAATAAATAAATTATTAAAGATATTTATTTAATTCAATAAATATTTAAATTAAATTATAAATTTCTCGATCATTACATGACCTCTCCTTAAAAGGATTTTGTCCCCAGAATCACAATTCGATAAATTCATTTGTTACAGGAACCATGCTATTGAGGAAATGACTTGGGAGTTGGAATCAGAAATGAAAGTGAGGTACCCTCACTTTTTCGAAACACCAGGTACGTACGTTAATTTTGAGGACGAAATTTTATAAGGAGGGGAGGTTGTAAGACCCCAACTTTTTATAAATAAAATTAAATTTTCTCTAATTATTATTTTGAATAATAAGGTGTTAATTTGATATAATACTTTGGTTATGGATGAAATGTGCAAATTTTAAAAAATAAGCAAGTGGTTATAAAATATTCATTGTTGTCGGGGAATATTCGTTTGGTTGTTGAATATTCTTGTTATCGGGGAATATTCGTACGACGGCGCAGCCATTTGTGAGCCCCATAACGGAAAATGGTCGGATGAAGAAAATGACAGGTATGCCGTTAATGGTATTAATGCTTATGTACTATTTGATTCGGGTACTACTTATTCATTTATATCCGATGAATTTGCCCAGAACTTAGATTTGCCTCAGGAAGAATTAGATTATCCTTTGAGCATAGAGATTGCGAATAAGGAAGTGATTCCTGTTAGATTCATATATAAGAATTGTAGAGTGGTTATTAAGGGTCACGAGATGATGATAGATTTGATACCAATTAGACTTGGTGAATTTGATGTCATACTAGGAATGGATTGGTTATTCAATTACGGAGCAGTGATTGATTGCCAATGAAAATGTGTTAACCTTATGACTCCGTCAAAGGTTGTATTCTATGGCAGTAAGTCACCTCGACAAGCAAGTTGTCTGACGGTGATGCAAGTCAAGAAGTTGTTGAGATAAGGATGTGTAGGATACTTAGCCTACATAGTCGATACATAAAAGAAGAGTGCGAAGTTAGAAGAGATACCGATCATAAGAGATTTTTTAGACGTATTTCTAGATGATTTGCAGGGTCTTCCGCCGGATCTACAAATCAAGTTCGTGATTGACTTACTACCAAGAACGACCCCGATATCTAAGGCATCATACAAAATGGCTTCAGTAGAGATGAAAGAGTTGATGGTGCAATTGCAAGAATTGCTCGATAAGAAGTATATCCAGCCGAGCGTATCGCCGTGAGGAGCGCCGGTGTTATTTGTTAAGAAGAAAGATGGATCGATGCGGCTCTGCATTGATTACCGAGAATTGAATAAGGTCACGATTAAAAATAAGTATCCATTACCAAGAATAGATGACTTGTTCGATCAGTTGAAGGGAACAAAATATTTTTCAAAGATAGACTTGAGGAGTGGTTATCATCAGTTGAAGGTGAGGCTGGAAGATGTACCAAAAACAGCGTTCAGAACTCGGTATGGTCATTACGAGTTTCTGGTCATGTCATTTGGTTTAACCAATGCACCTGCAACGTTCATGGATTTGATGAACATGGTGTTTAAACCATTTTTAGAGAAATTTGTGGTGGTGTTTATTGATGATATTTTGGTGTATTCCAAGACCAAGGAGGAACATGTGGAACACTTAAGAGTAACGTTGGAGACATTGAGAAAAGAAAAGTTGTATGATAAATTCTCAAAATGTGAGTTTTGGTTGGAACGTGTACAGTTTCTCGGATACGTTATTGATAAGGACGGAATTTCGGTAGATCCATTAAAGGATGAAGCTGTAATAAACTGGGATCAGCCAAAGACACCATCAGAAGTAAGGAGTTTCTTAGGATTGGCAGGTTACTACAGCCGTTTTATTCAAGACTTTTCCAAGGTCGCAACTTCGTTAACGAATTTAACCAGGAAGGCGATTAAGTTTGTTTGGATAGAGAAGTGTGAGGAAAGTTTTCGAGAATTAAAGAAGAGGTTGAGTTCAGCACCTGTGTTGTCATTGCCTGATGATACATGAAATTTTGTGGTGTATAGTGACGCATCACATAAAGGACTAGGCTGTGTGCTTATGCAGAACGACAGAGTCATTGCGTATGCATCACGTCAATTAAAAGATTACGAGAAAGTGTATCCGACTTATGACTTAGAGTTGGTTGCGGTGGTGTTTCCCCTGAAGATTTGGAGACATTATCTTTATGGAGAGAGGTGTGAGATATATACCGACCATAAAAGTCTGAAGTATATCTTTACACAAAAAGATTTGAATATGAGACAGAGAAGATGGTTAGAGTTGATCAAAGACTATGACTGCGAGATTTTCTATCATCCCGGAAAGGCGAATGTTGTTGCTGATGCTTTAAGTAGGAAGGGACGGGAGAAGTTAATGATGTTGACTGTTCATGAGAAGCTAATATCAGAAATGGCAAAGATGAAGTTGGAAATTAAGTATCCGAAAGAGTCAGACGATAAGTTATTTCAGATGGGAAACGGTTCAACGTTGGTAGAACAGAATGAAGACTGCCAAAAGATAAAACAAAAAGTATCTGAAGGTGAGGAAAACAAATTCAAAATCGATTCGGAAGGGTTACTTCGATTCGAAGGGAGAATTTGGGTTCCGCCAGTACCAGAAGTTAAAGAGAAAATTCTGAGTGAAGCTCACAATTCAAGATATTCGATTCACTCTAGAAGTACAAAAATGTACCAGGATCTTAGACATCTCTTTTGGTGGCCGAATATGAAAAAGGATGTGGCTGAGTGTGTGGCGAAATGCTTAACGTGTCAGAAAGTTAAAGCTGAACACCAAAGGCCAAGTGGATTATTGCAACCATTGGAGATACCGGAATGGAAATGGGAACATATAACAATGGATTTTGTGGTAGGCCTTCCAACGACTCAGCAAGGTTACGACGCCATCTGGGTGATTGTCGATCGATTGACGAAGTTGGCACACTTTTTTGCCAATCAAGATTAGATTTAACCTAGATCGGTTGGCAAAACTTTACGTGAAGGAAATTGTTTCAAGACACGGTGTACCTATGTCCATTGTATCAGACAGAGATCCGCATTTCACATCTAATTTCTAGAAACGGTTACAAGAATGTTTGGGAACATAACCGAGAATGAGCACAGCGTACCATCCTCAGACCGACGGACAAAGTGAGAGAACTATCCAGACACTAAAAGATATGCTCAGAGCATGTATCATGGATTTCAAAGGAAATTGGGATGACCATCTACCATTGGTGGAATTTTGCCTATCATAATAGCGAGTATTGGCATGCCACCTTACGAAGCGTTATACGGTAGGAAATGCAGAACTCCGTTATGTTTGGACGAGGTAGGTGAACGTCAGCTATTGGGTCCAAAGTTGGCACAATAAACCGTCAAGATCGTCAAGGTGATTCAAACCAGATTGATAGCTGCACAAGATAGACAGAAGAAATATGCCGATCAACACCGACAAAATCGAGAATTCGATGTTGGTAGTTATGTGTTCTTGAAAGTATCTCCTTGGAAGGGAAAAATTCAGTTTGGCAAGAAGGGGAAATTAACCCCTAGGTTTATAGGACCTTTTGAAGTGCCTCGACGCGTTGGTGAAGTGGCATACGAGGTATCTTTACCTCCAGAGTTGGTGCATAATCATAATATTTTTCATGTATCGGTATTGAGGCCATATAAACCTGATTATAAGCATGTATTAGAATATGAGCCCTTACAGTTTGAGAAAGACTTAACATATGAAGAAGTCCATATTCAAATTATCGACAGAAAAGAGCAGCCTTATGGCTTTTGGTTTATTTTAACTGACACAAACCTTTTTGGTTTTTTACCGGACGAACGTGGGTGTCAGTTATATATGGGTTACGCGTTTTATTTTTCCCTAAGGCTTGATAACATAGAAATACAGAGAGGAGAAACACAGAGGGTTTAGAGAGAGAGCTGTAGGAAGAGAGAAATTCTCTGTAGATTTTGCTAGGAAGTTGGAGTATCAAGGGAAAGCAATTCTTTTCTCAACAAACAAAGATTCAAGGTATAACTCATTCTTAAATCTTCAAGTTGGAGTTTGTAATTTAAAGTTCCCTATAATTGATTTTTGTTGAATTGTTGTTTCATATGTTGATTATATATATGTATACTCTTGATAAATTGGTTGGTTATCATCTGTAATAGTATATTGGTAATCAAATATGTGGAATTGGCTTTGTAAGAAAGAAGTTGTAATAACAGTGTTATATGTATGAAAATGGCTTAAGAAAGTACAAAATTTCATATTCAATATGTGTTGTAATCTGCAATTTGATGTTAGGTTGTGTTAGTATGTTAAGAAATGAAAGCGGCGTAGTTTGAATTGTGTCAATTGGTTAAGAAACGAAGTCGTGGCAATCGAATTCACTAAACGTGTAAAAATTGAAGAAATTTGGAAAATTGTCATCTTGATTCCTCAAATTAGTGTATATGTAATGTTTATGTAATTAGAATGATGAATATCATGTTTATAGATGTTGTTACAAAGTTGTAGATGTTAAGTTTAATGAATTACTGTGGAATTGGGAGGAATTGAAACTTTTTGGTTAGAGCAGAGCTTCAATTCACGTTGCTGTAAAACTGATTCTGGTGTCTAGCGTAAGTGCGCTGCCACGCGGGTGCGTCAGACTCTAAGCTTACCATGGCGCAGCCGCACCAGTGGTCTAGCAGACCCAGAATTGAACTGTTAACAACATAGCTTTGGGAGTGCTAACCTAACTTATTTTAATGATTGTAGAGGAGCGTAAAACGTGTTATAAGATGCAATAATATGTTGTAATCACAGAGTTGAGACTATGGATTATGAACTTGTAAGTTGTGAAAGTTCGTATCGTGATGTCATGAGAATTGGTGTTGTTATACAATCACCATGTCGAGTACTGTTATATAATTAGGAATTCAGATTTATGGTACTTGAATGACTAGGATAATCAGATCATAAGCTAAAGACTATAGACTTGATTAAAATGAAAACTAAACTAATGAATTTGATGTTAATATAACTAATTGATATTGTGGTTCTAATGGTATATGTAGGGTAATTGGCGAACGTTTATTATATTTGTGTAGCTTACACCCGAGACAAGTTTTTTAACTTCATTTTCTTTATAATGAATGCAAGTTCTTTATCCTAATTTTTTATTGAGTAAGTTTTATAGCTATGATATCTTTATGTCAAGCAAGCTTTCTATTCCTAATTTTACATTAAAGTTGAGCAAGCCTATTGAATCTATCTCGTGTATGATTATACAAACTCTTGTAATCTAGTTCGTTACATCAAGCGAGTTTCAATTTCCTAAGTCTTGTTGTTGTTATTCAAAGTATATATTTTTATAATACAATGATTCAAATGAGATGGTTCTAACTCTTTTGAATGAGGTACTTTGCATACATACTATGTCTATTCAGTTGTGCACTGCTGTTATTCGATCTTGGACTTTGACAACCTTGTTCAATTCTACATTGTTGTATTAAACCTTCAAGTAGTAAGAAAACTTTTATTGATTGAACTAGTCTATAATGGAATAGTGTTCTAAAATTCTAGAACCACTGATAAGTTAGTTCCAAGCTAAACTTTCTTTAGTGCAGAAATTCTAAATCCAAACTGAGACGAACGTGTAACGTTTAGATGTTTGTGCACAATACATGGTAAAAAGGGCTGATCCCCCCAAGTACGTTAAGTAGGGTCTATATAGTCTAAATGACTGTTAAGGTTCGTGGTCTTAAGACTCTTAGATATTAAATTCGAACTTGTTTTCTATTTTTGATTCGTAGAACAAGTTCATTATTGTTCAGCATTCGTTGTTCACTCTCATATTGTTATCATTACTACTTTTTATATCAGTGAGCAATTGTTTGCTCACTCTTGCAATTAACACTGCAGCTAAAGTTGAGAAGGTCGATGAGCCATCTACTAGCAAAGGAAAGGGCAAGATGTCCAAATATTGCATATTTATGAGAATTAATTTAAGTGAATTATGTTATAAGACTTGTTTTATTTTATGATGTATTTCGTAAATTGATGTAATAATTTAAGGTTACATTACCTGGGGTTGTTTTAAGATGAAGTAACCCTTTAATGGGAAGATTATTGTTTAAGCTATTTAAATTGTCTTTATCCGTTGATATGGGTAGATAGATATGATGATTTTGGATAGTGAGCACCAAATTTTATGGGAATGAAGTACTCGGATTTGGGGGTGTCACAGTTCCTCCACAAAACCTTGACTTGTGGTATAACTTTTGTGCGTAGGACATCCTTTTTCTTATCCAAGATCTTGACAGGTATCTCTTCGTACGTCAAATCTCCGGCTATCTCGTCTGGTTTTAACTCAATAATGTGGTTTGGATCTTTCACATATTTACGAAGCATAGATATAT
Organism: Panax notoginseng; assembly: GCA_016801055.1. Lineage (NCBI taxonomy): Eukaryota > Viridiplantae > Streptophyta > Magnoliopsida > Apiales > Araliaceae > Panax > Panax notoginseng. The sequence goes on from CM029022.1 coordinate 75,338,101, forward strand.
GAAAAATATTATGAACACGAGACATGCTTGGAGGTAATATGTGACGAACGAGAATTTTGTAAATTAATTTTAAATATTTATTGAATTAAATAATTTTTTTTTCCGATGATTTAATTATTGGATTAAATAATTAATTGATGCAATTGTGGTAGATTAATTTAATTATATGTGTTACAGTTAAATTAATGTAGAGAAATTTTATTATTCAAGTATGTGATTATGTGAGTTTATTGTATTAAAAGAAATATTTAATAAGCATATTGGTATTTTAATTAATTTAATTATTAATTAGAGATTTAATAAATTGACATTATTTATTAATGAGATATTAATTATATGACTATGTGAATTTATAAGAAGATATTATATTTTATTTATATTAAATTAAATAAGATATATGGATTATTGTGCAAGTGGATGTGACATTAATTAAAACTATATTGTAAAAGTTTTATTAAATTAATGGGTTTTGTAAATATTAAACTAGCCAAACGTGGCCTTAGAGGGAGTTATGGCCAGTTAACCCATGATGGGCAACTGACCATGATGCGCGTCAGTTTTCTCCCTTATTATCTTACGTCTTTTATTTCTTCCTTATTGTTTCCTAAGTCCTTAGAGTTCACAGAGAGAAAGATTGAGAAATTTGAGAGAAAAGCTTGAGTGTATAATTATCAATTACTTGTGAAAGAATCACCACTGATCATCTCTTCCATTAGTTTATACTCTGGGTAATTTCTCCCAAACCCAATTTCTACTTTTACGTATTTAAGTTTTTATACAAATGGTTTTCAAGTACTGTAAAGTTTTATGATGGGAATTTGTAAGGCTTATGTGAATATATGGGTTAAGATGTATCACATCGTGTTTTATATATATATTGCATGATTCCATATCCTAAGTGTCGTTAATCTGATGACTTGCTATTTCAAAAATATACAGAGTTTGGGTTTTTGGCCTTATGGCCTTATACGTGATTTTAGTATGTCAAACATAAATGTTTTCATAGATTTTACACTCGTATATTATTGTGCATGTTAATACGAAGAGACCAAGCTTTAAATGAACGGATGTGGCTTTATAACGAATCCGTGGCGTTGAATTTTAGGAATTTATGTTAAAAACTTCAAGAACATCAAGAACAGAGAAAAATTTTATGTTTTAATTCTGTGATTATATGTTTTAATGGGCTAAAATCACTTTATAGATGTTGTATTATGATTATACATGAATTATAACATGTGTGTATGTCTAATTTCGAGTAGAAAATAAGAAATTGGGAGAAATTGGCATATTCTGCGATTTTTTGCAAAACTGCCATTTCTGTGTCTGGTACGCCGCGCCGCAGCGCCGGCTACCTGTGCATTTCCCGTGCCGCAGCGCCACTGCGACCCAGTGCCAAGTTTTCAGCCGCAGCGCCACCGTGCCGCAGCGCGAAGACCACATGTAACAGTGGCGCTGCGGCGCCACACTCCAGAAAATTCAGAAATGAGTTTTTTAAAAAAAAAAAATTAAAGTCTTACAAGTGTTAGTGGACTTATGTAATGAACATGTAAATATGATAGAAGAATAATGTGATGATAAAAATAGTTGTTTAAACATGTAAATAACATAATTACATGTGATTTAAATTATTGAATTCATAATTAGATTATTACTCATAAAGTACAAATTATGTGATAATGAGATAAATTGACTAAGTATAGTCGATAATTAAAGTAGACAACGAGAATGAGTTTATGTTGATTAGTTAAGTTATAATTAACTGGTATTGTAAATGTGAATGGTATGTAGGATTTAAATCAAAGAACGTGCTTAGTTAAAGTGTAATCTACGCACGAGGCAAGTTTCCTAACCCTATTTATCATTATTGTTCAAGTTTATTATTTACCTCGAGTAAATTATCATTACTATCATTCAAGTTCAAATGTTATATTAAAGATTGATTATCTTTTCAAAGCATGATTCAGTTATACAATAATTGTCCTATTGTATACTTTTGAGATTATTATTCAAATTGAATATCAATTATTGTTGAACCTTATTAGACTAGTGAAACCTTAATGATTCAACTAGTCCTTAGTTGATGAGCGTTCTAAAATTCAGAACCCTTGATGAATTATCCAAACCAAACTTCCTTTGGTGCTGACTCGAACGTCAAACTGAGATGAACAATCCTGTATAGGGGATTATTTACGCTTTAGCGTTAAGATATTGTGCACAGTATGGTACTAAGGGCTGATCCCCCTAAGTACGAGAAGAAGGTCCATAGTCTTATGACTGTTAAAGGTTTCAAGTATAACTCTTGTTAACCTAGGACATAGTTCAAGGTCTTATGACCCTCAGAATTCTTTTGATTCTTGTTATTCACTCCTGATTCAAAAGTTGAGCTTTTATTCAGATGTCTTTGATTTATTCGCATGTTATTATACTGTTATTTCATTTTTATACTTGTGGGCATTTGTGCTCACTCTTGCTTAATAATAACATTGCAGTCAAGAACGAAAGAGCTGACGAACCTTCCTTGCAAGGGCAAAGTTAGCAAATGATGGAGACTTGTTATTTGATATGACTTATTATTTTATATGATGTATTTGTTTAAGACTTAAGTTAAAGATGTTGTTTAAGACTTATTTATTTATAATTCCGCATAGATGTTTAATGTTAGTTTAACCTGGGATTGTATTATTATTCAGATGTTGTAACCTTTAAGGGAAAGATCTTAATTCTATCTATTGCATGGTTTGTATTTATTTTTATGGGTAGATAGATAGATGATATTTGTATCGTGATCACCGAATCCTGTGAAAATGGAAGTACCGGATTTGGGGTTGTCACATAATACGAGTCTATAGGCCACATTTCTTATTCGGTCAAGAATCTCAAATGGACCAACAAATCGTGGATTGAGCTTTCCTCTCTTTTCGGATCTTGTAACTCCCTTCCATGGAGCAATATGTAACAATACATGATCCCCAATATTAAATTCCACGTCTTTTCAATGAAGATCCGCATAACTCTTTTGTCGATCCTGTGCCATTTTATACGTTGTCGGATCATTTGGATCATTTCTGTAGTCATGCGTACTAATTCCGGTCCAAACAACGTTGCTTCTCCCACCTTATCCCAACATACTGGAGAGCGACACTTTTGTCCATATAATGCTTCGAATGGAGCCACACCTATACTTGCCTGATAACTGTTGTTGTAAGAAAATTCCACCAATGGTAGGTACTTGTCCCAACTCCCTTTGAAATCTAGGACACAGAGTCTTAATAGATCTTCAAGAGTTTGAATAGTCCTTTCTGATTGCCAGTCCGTTTGAGGATGGTATGTCAAACTGAATCATAAATCCATGCCCATAACTTTCTGCAAGCTAACCCAAAATCGTGAAGTGAATCTTGGGTCACGATCCGGAACTATGGATACAGGCATACCATGCAATCTCATAATCTCATTCATATACATACGAGCAAGACGTTCAAGGGAATAAGTCTCCCGTATCGGCATGAAATGAGCAGACTTGGTTAATCTATCAACAATAACCCAAATCGCATCTATGCTTTGAGAATCCTTGGGAAGACCGGTAACAAAATCCATTGTAATGTGTTCCCACTTCCATTTCAGAATCTCAAGTGGTTGCAATGGAACCTTTGGCACTTAATGCTCTGTCTTTACACGTTGACAAGTTAAACACCTCGAGATAAACTCCGCGATCTCTCTCTTCATATTGTTCCACCAAAATGTATGTCGAAGATCATGATACATTTTGGTACTCCCAGGATGGATTGCAAACGGTGTGTTGTGTGCCTCCATCATGATCCTATGCTTCAAGTCAGAATCATTAGGAATGCAATGTCTGGAGTTGACTCGAAGTATTCCTTCTTCATCGATTCTTGCTTCTGGAATAACACATTCTTGTACTTTTTTCTTCATACGTATCATCTTTGGGTCTGTGGCTTAAACTGCTTTAACTTTATCGATTAAAGTCGGTTCTACTCGTATGTTTAATATCATCACGTGGGTACTTGGAGCGTTTAACTCTATCTCCATCCTTTGTAAGTCGTACGAAATAGGTCTTTGTGTTAACAACATCGCACTCGTACTCGCATACGATCTTCTACTCAATGCGTCAGCTACCACGTTTGCTTTTCCAAGATGATATTGAATGGTATGATCGTAATCTTTCAACAGCTCGAGCCAACGTCGTTGCCGCATGTTGAGTTCCTTTTGGGTGAAGAAATATTTGAGGCTTTTATGATCTGTATAGATCTCCACTTTCTCCCCATACAGGTAGTGTCTTTAGATCTTCAACGCGAAAATGACTGCTGCCAACTCTAAATCATGAGTAGGATAATTCCTCTTATATTCTTTGAGTTGTTGCAAGGCATAGGCTATGACTTTCCCATGTTACATGAGAACACATCCTAACCCTTTGCCTGAAGAATCGCTGTAGATAACAAATCCATTCGAACCCGATGGTATTGTCAGAACAGGTGCCGAAATGAGTCTCCTCTTGAGCTCTTGGAAACTCTTCTCACATTCCTTGCTTCATACGAATTTTGTATCTTTCTGAGTTAGCTGAGTTAACGAAGTAGCGATTCGAGAAAATCCTTCCACGAATCTCCGATAATAACCAACTAAGCCTAGAAAGCTACGTACTTCGGTCACCATCTTCGGTTGCTCCCAACTTTGTATTGCTTCAATCTTCGTCGGGTCAACAGATACTCCATGTTTTGACACCACGTGCCTAAGGAATGCTACTTCCTCAAGCCAGAACTCGTATTTCTTCAGCTTGGCATATAGCTTGTTATCACGAAGCCTTTGAAGTACCAGTTTCAAATGGCGCTCATGATCTTCACGACTTTTGGAATAAATGAGGATGTCATCAATAAAGACAACAACGAACTGATCCAAATATTACTTGAACACACGGTTCATCATATCCATGAAAGCAGCAGGAGCATTAGTCAATCCAAAAGACATGACTAAAAATTCATAATGCTCGTACCGAGTTCTAAAGGCAGTCTTCGGAATATCCTCAGTTTTAATCTTCAGCTGATGATATCCAGAACGAAGATCGATATTTGAAAAGAATTATGAACATGTCATTAATGCGAGGGAGCGGATACCTATTCTTGATGGTGACATGGTTCAATTCCCGATAGTCAATACAAAGTCGCATACTCCCGTCTTTCTTCTTTATAAATAAAATAGGAGCACCCCAAGGATATGTACTAGGACGAATAAAACCGATGTCTAACAACTCCTGTAGTTAGACCTTTAACTCCTGAAGTTCAATAGGAGCCATTCGATATGAGATTTTAGAAATGGATTTTGTACCAGGTTCAAGGTCAATAAAGAATTCAACTTCATGCTCTGGGGGTAGACCGGGAAGTTCTTCAGGAAATACGTCAGAAAATTCACTAACAATAGAAACATTATTCAAATTTGATGTATTTTTGTTCAAGTCCATGACATGGGCTAAGAAAGCTTGACATCCATTTTTCAATAAACGAATGGCTTTATGGCTTGATATGGCAGTGATTGACTTTAGTGGTTTGGTTGCTTGAATTCACATAACAGGTTGGTTAGGAATATGAAAACTAACAACCTTATGAAAACAATCAATTTTGGCATGATGAGTGGTTAACCAATTAATCCCTAAATTCACATCAAATACAAGTATCTTTAAAGAGATAAGATCAACTTGGACCAAGCAAGATTTATAAACAGTGGATGTAATGAAAGTTTCTCCTAACGGAGTCTCAACAGATAAGTCAAAGTCTAATTTCTCCGGAGTCAAGTTCAAACGTTGAGCACAAGCAGGAGAGATAAAAGAATGGGTAGAACCGGTATCTAGTAAGGTATAAACTTTGTAAGAGTTTATGATTAGCTTACCCGTGACCACCTCGTTCGGGTTCCTCGCATTTTGGACAGTCACGACAAGCGCTCTTCCAGGAACCGCTGACTTTGACTTATCCAGGACAGCCTTTGGAGTCACCATCCCCGCTGGACTTGGTTTCGCTACAGAACAATCTCAAGCTATATGACCTTTCTTTTCCACATTTATAACATACCTTGAATTGTTGTGGGCAGTTTGGGCTGATGTGTCCCTCTTTCCCGCATTTATAACATATGACCGGTGGTCGTTCTCCTCCCCTAGGAATAGTTGATGTTGGTGCTGACGTACGTTGTCATTGTTGTACCTTCTCTTTTTGAAATCTCCCACCGACTCGCTTCTTCTACTATCACAGCCACGATTACCACCAGAGTGGTTATCGCTTTTGTCCGGATATTTTCCTCCCCGCTGGTTGTCATTGCTTCGATGACTGCTGCCACCTGTATGACCCTAGTTGTGGTCCCTCGGTAGAACATACTCATTATCTCGCTCTAATAATTGAGCCATGTTCGCAACATCTGAATATAGAGAAAATTTGTGAGAAATAAGATATTGCCGAATTTCGGGTTTCAGACCTCTCAGAAACATTCGCGTCATACATTCCTCATGAAAGTAGTATGCACACAAGCCAATCATGTTTGATGATAAAGCATATACTTTGTACCAATCTTATTCATTTATTAATAAAAAGTATTAATTAATTAAAGGCTTTTAATTATCTACATGATACTGTTTTATAATATGTGATAAACCCATAGTTTTAAGCAATACTTTTAGAATAATGATGATGATCATTCTAATGAGATCTAAATTCTTAGAAAGCTTAAAACTAAAATAGTTCCCAATCGTTGGATTACTAAATTGGGGATTAGTGAATCCGAATAGATTGGTACATACGTTGCTTGCTCATTGGATGAGAATGATTGATCTCATGATCATTTGTGTGGAGACACTAAAGCAAGTATGCATGTGCTTATTAGAGAATAAGTTCACTAAACGTGGCTCGTTAAGGAATACCTAATAGAATTTTACTTGCCTGTCAATAGGAATTCCTGTAGTGCTAGTAGTACAAGTGATCCTTGGACTTGAGATTATCATAGTATCATGTGTAAGATGAATTATACTTTGACTTATTCTTAAGACCCTTAGGGTATATCAAACGGAATGCTTGGGTATAATTAGTCGTACATAGAGATAATGTATGATCAATAAAGAATCTACCACTTCTAGTAAAAGAAGAAAAATGTCCTATGTGATTCGATAAATGACAACCCAGTAGTCCTTGGCCAAGGCAAAATGAAATTAGAAAGGAGTTTCTAATTTGCATTATTTGGTGTTGTGCATTTAAGAGTCGAAATACATATAATTAAATAAAATAAGACTTGACAGTAATTCTATGTCGTAAATTTAATTGGGACATTGTATGGTGGAAGGATTGAATTGTACGGTAACTATTTACTCAAAGGTTCTTTTAAGATTAATGTTGAAATCTATATTATCTGGAAAGTCGTTGATCGCTAGGGAGGCTTATCCCTATTGTAGAATAAATATTATTTATTTAAATAAATTAATTATTTAATTTATTTATTTAAATAAGATTAGAATTGTTCTAATTGATTTATTCACAACCGGTTTAATATGGAGAACCTAAAGGGTCACACCATAAGAGGAAGAATAATTATTTAAGAAGTTAATGGCATAATCGTAATAATATGTTAAGTATATTTAATTTAATCTATGATGATAGAATAAATTAAATAACTTAATATTTATTATTTAATATTTTAGAAATATTAAATATAAATTAATAAGAGGAGTCTTATTTATATTATTACAATTATTATTATTTTAATTTCTAAAAGAGTTTAGAAATTAATTTAATATAAGTACTCTCATTTATTCCTAATAGGATTAGGAAGAAAAATTAGTTAAAGGAGTTTAATTAATTATCCCTAATAAGATTAGGGAGCCCATTTAATTAAAAGAGTTTAATTAAATAAATAATACCTTATTTTTAATTAAATAGGGTTACCTGATATCTTTATAAGATGAGTCTTATATCAGACATCAATATACGAAATTCCAAGAGTTGGAGAGTACGTTCTTTTTCTATAGAAATAGAAAATTACGGTTTAGCCAAATACCTATCTTCTTGAATCTTTCTTCCTCCTTGGTGGATCACCTCTTGAGGCCAAACACTTGGGTGGCTAACGTTGATCAAAGGAAGGAACCAAACCTGGTGGATTCAAGTTGAACGCAAAAAAGATTGGAGGTGAACTTGTACCCGAGGAAGCTCAATCTTCAAGGGTATGATTCTTGTTCTTTCTTTTTTGTTTAATTAATAATTGTGCATAAAGGATGACCTAGGTATATGGTTTGTAAAATTTTAAAAACTCTATTTTATCACGTTTCCGCTTATTTTGTGCAATTTGATTGCGTCCAAGAATATTACAAACCTAACAGTGGTATCAGAGCCAAACCTTTATGCGAATTATTAATTGTTTTAATTTGATATGTATATTGATATGTGTTTAGAACAATTTAATTGAGCATAATTTTATTGTATAAAATTTATTAAAAAAAATGCGAAATAGTTGATTTCGCTCATGTACTTCGGAATTCACGTGATTTAAGTAATCATCATTAATATCATATAATATTATAATAACTTTTGAATCATGGATTGTTACTGTATATCACGTCGAGCAAGGCTGATTCATGGATATATATATATATATATATATATATATATATATATATATATATATATATATATATATATACAGAAATGATCAAGTAAGGGATCCCTTACTTTCTTAAAATAAGGGACTTTTTTTTTGCTTTTTTTTTACTTTTTTTTTAAAACAACTAAAAAAAAAAGTTTAATATTTTATGGAACTGAAATTTTTCCATAATACAATGTTTTGAGCGTGTTTTAAATACCTATACCAAAAAGTGGTGGTACAGTCTGCCCAGACTGTACATACATGTTTTGTTATGCGTACCCAAATCACACTCAAAACACTGTATTATGAAAAAATTTCAATTCCATAAAATATTAAACTTTTTTTTTAGTTGTTTTAAAAAAAAAGCAAAAAAAAAAGTCCCTTATTTTAATAAAGTAAGAGATCCCTTACTTGATCCTGACCCTATATATATATATATATATATATATATATATATATATATATATATATATATATATATATATATATATATATTGTTATAGTAATGCCCCTGTGATGTTAATAGATCGCCTGATTCACGTGATATACTTGGGAGTAATTCAAAATGATCCAGGATTTGGGTGATCCTATTGCAGTGATGCTTTAATATAATATATTTTATTGTTTTTTCAAAAATCGATCCTGTGTTATTATGTATGTGATAAGGTATACACGGTTGCTAATTCGGTAATATGAATAATACACACACACACACACACACACACACACACACACACACACACACACACACACACACACATATATATATATATATATATATATATATATATATATATATATATTATGCTTAATTATTTTATAATTAAAATAAAAGTTTATTTTTATTTTAAAATAAAAGGTTTATTTTAATTTTAAAATAAAAGATTTATTTTAATTTTAAAATAAAAGAGTTTATTTTAATTTTAAAATTAAAATTTCATGCTAACTAATTAGAGTTGAAATTGGATTCCATATTTCCTTAACTAAATGAGTTTATTTATGTATGAAATAAGATTTTATATTATTCAAAATAAAAGAGTTTATTTGTGAATAGGAAAGAGATTCCTAATTTCCTTAAATAAAGGAGTTTATTTAGATATGAAATAAGATTTCATATTATTCAAAATAAAAGAGTTTATTTTTTTATTTGTGAATAAGAAAGAGAATCCTAATTTCCTTAAATAAAGGAGTTTATTTAGATATGAAATAAGATTTCATATTATTCAAAATAAAAGAGTTTATTTATGAATAGGAAAGAGAATACGTATTTCTTTTAATAAAGGAGTTTTATTTTTTTTACTTGGAATTGGATTCCATAATTAATTAAAATAAATGATTTTATTTTGATAAAAAATTTTGATTAAAATAAAATAATTAATTTTATTCAAAATTGGATAAATTAAAATAAAATAGGTTTATTTTGATTTAAATTTGGATTAAAATAAAGGAGTTTATTTTGATTCAAAATTAGATTTTATGCTAACTAAATTTGCCCATTAAATGATATCAATATATATATTGAATGTTTATTATTCATGAGATGAATGTTATTTATTGATACATATGGTGATATAGATGATAATAAATAGGATTGATTATGGACTATTGACCAATGTGATTTGATTTTATTTTAGTTGGATGCATGAATGTATGAGTTTTATTAAATGGGGTCTGCGTATCTCGTCTTCTCTAATTTTTCTTAATGTAAATTCTATCATCCTCCTATGTACTTTCCCTTGACTACTGATCAAGGTTTCTATTTATTTTAAATAGTTTTGTAATATGAATAGTTATAATTATTTTGAAGAATTGGAGATCAAGGAACATGGAGCGCTTGAAGACCCGTTTGTAATGGAACCCGGGTTTAAATATAATAGTTATATTTAAATATAAATTCTTGCACCTCTAGGGTTTGACCTTTTGGTTCACTTAGTGGCTCTAGTGAACCAAACTAGAATAAAAGTCCATAATCAATCCGGGTAGAATATAGTATTCTATATGCGCATGCTATATATATATATATATATATATATATATATATATATATATATATATATATATATATATATATTATTATGAAAACATGCTTCGCATGTTAATTAATATGACGCGTATTTTATATGTATATATGTGCATGCGCGCTAAACAAGATGAGACAAATTAATAACAAACCCTTCAAATATTTTATATTAAGTTGTAACGTTCAAATATATTTGGAATATCGAACGTCGCCTTCTAGCATGATAGAAATAATAGAGTATTGAATATTTAATATGAGTTTGTTGTGCACACACAAGACAAGTATTAAATATTTAAGATGTTATTTTTATTACATATGATGTTTATAAGAAATTGAACATTACTGCTTTGTTGTGCACACACAAGGGTTGTAGTTTTCTCTTCACTTATATAGAAATGCTGGGTCTGGCTTAACTTAAATTATTTTAGTTCGGATGTGCACACACTTGACCATTATGATTTAAGATGCAAAATACAAGGAGTTACATAGTTGATGTAATCGACAAGAGTTGTCTACCTATTTATTTATATATAGTTTGTTGTGCACACACAAGGCTATATACATTTGAAATAAGATCATTATTCTCACTAACAAATCTTTAATTAGATTTTGCCGAACTATATAAGTGAGGATAATATAGTTTGATGAAAATAGTGGGAGATACCAATTTAAAACAAAATCTAAATTATTTTGATAATTAATAAAAGAATGTATGCTAAAATATTGTTAAGAACAAATTCATTTACAAAATTTTACAATGTCCAAATTACTATCACTGCGAAACATATTAGATGCTATTTAACCGAACCGAATTAAATGGATTGATTAAGGAAATTGAGAATAGTTCTCATGGCTGAAAAGCTATCTTATATCCTTAATACCATCCCTGCAATGGTTGCAGACAATGCATCTGAGGAAAAGATTGCTACTTTTAGAAAGTGGCAAGATAATGCATAGTTGGCTCAGTGCATCATGCTCACATCCATGAGTAACGAGCTTCAGCGTCAGCATGAAACTATGGATGCTCCTACTATACTCCTGCACGTCAAGTAGTTAATGGTGAGAAAAGTAGGACTGATAGGTATCAGATATCTAAGGAGCTCTTCCGATCTAGAATGACTGATGACACTACAGTACAGATAAAAGTCCTTAATATAATTAATTTGATTGATCAATTAGGACAACGAGTTTTTGTCATGGATGGAGGTTGAGTCAAGATTTGATCTTGCACTCACTCTCGGACTCCTTTCACAATTATTGTAAATTTTTCATATGAATAAGCTAGATATCAGCCTCGCTGATTTGCTTAACATGGTGAAAAATATTGAGAGTCACTTTTCCAACCAATAAAGCCATGTCTTACTGGTAGGGGCCAAAAGGATCTTCTGAAACGAATAACGAATCAAAGAAGGTAAATAGAAAGGCAAAAACAAAGGATAATAAGAACAAAATTGATACGGATAGCAAAGGAGTTTGCTTCCACTGCAATAAGCCTGGACACTGGAAAGAAACTGTGAGAAGCATCTTGAAGAGATAACCAGAAGAAGCTTAGTGAAGCTTCGGTTACAAATATAATTTTGTTCATGATTTAAAATAAATTTTTCTTTAAGTCAAGGTTCTACTTGGGTATTGGATACCGACTTTGGTTACCATAAATATAGATTTATGAAGGGACCAAGCAGAAGTAGAAAGCTAAACACAAATAAATAATCCTATGTGTGGGAAATGAAGCAAATGTTTCTACATTAGCCATAGAAACTTATAGTTTAGCAAAGTCTATGGGTAAATCTATTATGTCAATAAGTTGTTAGTGTATTCCAGTTCTTGTTAGAAACATTATTTCTATTATGTTGTTGGACAATAAAATCTTTGGTATTATATTTAAGAACAATAATTGTTCTATTTATAATAATAATATTTTGTATAGTATTACTTAATAGATTTTGTATACTTGACTTATGTGAAAATAATTTTACAAAATTGAACAAACTAGTATAAGAAAAAGGGGATGATCATTCAAAGAGTTGAATGTGTATTTACAGAAATACAAGTGTGAATTATTTGAAAGGTTCAAAGAATTCAAAAGTGAAACAAATTGGTAAAGTATTAGGATTCTTTGATCGGATCAAGGAATAAATACTTGTGCAATAAGTTTCTAGATCATCTCAAATGGTTTTCTCACAAAGGACACCTCCTGATACGCAATAATTGATTGATGTATCTGAAAGAAAAAATTGTACCTTGTTCGATGCGGTCCATAATGATTTTACCGATATTCCAGTATCCTTATGGGATAATGCCCTAGAAATGACTGCATATCTACAAAAGGTAACCTCAAAATCCGAATTAAGACTCCATAAGAGTTATGGGAGGATTCCTAATTTTAAGTAAGTTAAGATAAGGGGTTGTCCAGCTTATGTGAAAAGGTTTCAAAGGATAAGCTTGGGACAAGATTTGACAAGTACGATTTTGTGGGACATCCTAAAGTAAGTTTAGGGTATATGTTCTATAATTCTACTTAGCAAAAGGTGTTTGTTGCGAAACATGCTACCTTCTAAGATAAAAGTGTTTATCATTGAAGGGGCTAGTGGGAGGATAATAGATCTTAAAGAGTTCAAGAACTACAAAACACTATAAGTCAAATAAGAGGAACTTGTAGATAGACCTATTGTACCACAACCGAATCGTAAATCTGGAATAGTACCAAAGATACTTAGGAGGTATGGATTCATCATAGATTATGATGATAAGGTACACGTCATGGAAGATGATGATCCAGTTACATACGATGAGGGAAGAGTTGTAGGACACTTAGAGAAATGGATTGAAGCAAGCTTCTCAAATATGGAACATTCATTTTGATGAAACAAATCAAAATAGTTTGATTTTATCACAAATAAGAATGAACCTAGTGTGTACAAAAGGGTCAGTGGGAGCGTCATGACATTCCTAGTATTATATGTTGATATAATACAGATAAGGAATGACATGCCAATGCTAGAATCAGTAAAGATAAAGTTGTCGAAACATTCCTCCATGAATGATTTGGGAAGAGTATCTTAATTGGGGATACAAATCTATATAGATAGATTAAAGAGGATGCTCGACGTAACCCAAGGAACGTATATTCATTTGATGCTAAAGTCGTTTAACATGGCAAACTCTAAGAAATGTCTCATGTTAATGAGTCATGGAGTGAATCTCTCTTAATAGTCTCCATAGACTCTTGAAAAGAGAGATCGCATGAGTGACAATCATGTATGCAATGAAATATACGAGACCTGATGATGATCGGTCATATTCTGGAGAAGATCACTATGCAGTGAATTTGAAAGGTTCCAAACAGCAAAGAGTTGTTGGTTTAGTGATAAAGACATAGCTATAAATGAAGCTGCAAGTTGATTGTTTGGATGAAAAGTTCATTACAGAACTAGGAATAGTTCCTAAGTCTCATCTTGGATCTAAACATGTGTTTTGACACTTTCATTTGATTATATAAGAATCATTGAAAGATGGGAAAAATCACTATAGAGATAGTGGACTCTCAAGAAGAACATTACATATCCATTAACTAAAGCTTATCCAACAGTAGGATAATCGTCACTTAGAGAAGAAGGGTATGAGATACCATGACGATTGGCTTTAGTGCAAGTGGGAGATTGAAAGTAGTATGCACACAAGCCAATCATGTTTGATGATAAAGCATATACTTTGTAACAATCTTATTCATTTATTAATAAAAAGTATTAATTAATTAAAGGCTTTTAATTATCTACATGATGTTATTTTATAATATGTGATAAACTCATAGTTTTAAGCAATACTTTTAGAATAATGCTGATGATCATTCTAATGAGATCTAAATTCTTAGAAAGCTTAAAACTAAAATAGTTCCCAATCGTTAGATTACTAAATTGGGAATTAGTGAATCCGAATAGATTGGTACATATGTTGCTTGATCATTGGATGAGGATGATTGATCTCATAATCATTTGTGTGGAGACAGTAAAGCAAGTATGCAGGTGCTTATTAGAGTATAAGTTCACTGAACGTGGCTCGCTAAGGAATACCTAATGGAGTTTTACTTACCTGTCAATAGGAATGCCTGTAGTGATAGTAGTACAAGTGATCCTTGGACTTGAGATCATCATAGTATCATGTGTAAGATGAATTATACTTTGACTTATTCTTAAGACCCTTATGGTATATCAAAGGGTATGCTTGGGTATAATTAGTCGTACATGGAGATAATGTATGATCAATAAAGAATCTATCACTTCTAGTAAAAGAAGAGAAATGTCCTATGTGATTCGATAAATGACAACCCAGTAGTCCTTGGCCAAGGCAGAATAAAATTAGAAAGGAGTTTCTAATTTGCATTATTTGGTGTTGTGGATTTAAGAGTCGAAATACATATAATTAAATAAAATAAGACTTGATAGTAATTCCATGTCTTATATTTAATTGGGACATTGTATGGTGGAAGGATTGAATTGTACGGTAACTATTTACTCAAATGTTCTTTTATGATTAATGTTGAAATCTATATTATCTAGAAAGTCGTTGATCGCTAGGGAGGCTTATCCCTATTGTAGAATAAAAATTATTTATTTAAATAAATTAATTGTTTAATTTATTTATTTAAATAAGATTAGAATTGTTCTAATTGATTTATTTACAACCGGTTTAATATGGAGAACCTAAAGGGTCACACCATAAAAGGAAGAACAATTATTTAAGAAGTTAATGACATAATCGTAATAATATGTTAAGTATATTTAATAAGAGGAGTCTTATTATTATTATTAATATTATTATTATTTTAATTTCTAAAAGAGTTTAGGAATTAATTTAATATAAGTACTCTTATTTATTCCTAATAAGATTAGGAAGGAAAATTAGTTAAAAGAGTTTAATTAATTATCCCTAATAGGATTAGGGAGCCCATTTTATTAAAAGAGTTTAATTAAATAAATAATACCTTATTTTTAATTAAATAGGGTTACCTGATATCTTTATAAGATGGGTCTTATATCAGATATCAATATATGAAATTCCAAGAGTTGGAGAGTACGTTCTTTTTCTATAGAGATAGAAAACTAGGGTTTAGCCAAATACCCATCTTGAATCTTTCTTCTTCCTTGGTGGATCACCTCTAAAGGCCAAACACTTGGGTGGCCAACGTTGATCAAAGGAAAGAACCAAACCCGGTGGATTCAAGTTGAACGCGAAAAAGATTGGAGGTGAACTTGTACCTGAGGAAGCTCGAATCTTCAAGGGTATGATTCTTGTTCTTTATTTTTCGTTTAATTAATAATTGTTCATAAAGGATGATCCGAGTATATGGTTTGCAAAATT
This sequence comes from Panax notoginseng, assembly GCA_016801055.1. Classification (NCBI taxonomy): domain Eukaryota; kingdom Viridiplantae; phylum Streptophyta; class Magnoliopsida; order Apiales; family Araliaceae; genus Panax; species Panax notoginseng. The sequence continues at coordinate 75,354,104 of CM029022.1, forward strand.
TTAAAAACTATATTTTATCACATTTCTGCTTATTTTGTGCAATTTGATTGCGTCCAAGAATATTACAAACCTAATACCTCATTTTCTACCAAATGAGGTACAAACCTAGATAACTCCGCGAACTTAGCCTCATACTAGGACATAGTCATGTTGTTTTGTTCTAGTCTGATAAACTCTACCTCCTTCATATGACAAATACTTTCAAGAAAGTACTTGTAAACAGTTTCTATGACACCCCCAAATCCGGGTACTTCAATTCTCACGTGATTTGGTGTTCACTACACAATCATCATATGTCTATCTACCCATAATAAATGAAACCATAAAATAGATAGAAATAAATCCTCTCCTTAAGGAGTTACAATATCTGAAATTAAATACATCAATCCCAGGTCATACTAACCTTAAATCTCAAATGCGGAAACATAAATAAATATTAAGTCTTACACAATTTAAACATAAGTTTGAAACATAACATAAACAATAAACAACAAGTCTTCATCACTTGTTAATCTTGCCCTTGCCTTTGCTAGTAGAAGGCTCGTCGGATCTTTCGTTCTTAACTGTAATGTTATTATTACGCAAGAGTGAGCACGGATTGTCCATAAATATACTAATGTAACAAAAATATAATAATATGCGAGTGAATCAAAGACTTCTGAAATAAGAAACTTGACTTTTGAATCAAGAATGAATAACAAGAATCAAAAGAACTTCTGAGGGTCATAAGACCTTGAACTATGTCTTAGGTTGTCAAGAGTTATACTTGAAACCTTTAACAGTCATAAGACTATGGACTCTTCTACTCGTAGTTAGGGGGATCAGTCCTTAGTACCATACTGTGCACAATATCTTAACGCTAAAGCACAAGCAATCCCCTATAACAGGGTTGTTCATCTCAGTTTGACATTAGAGTCCGCACCAAAGGAAGTTTGGTTTGGATAAACTTAACAAGGATTCTGAAATTTAGAACGTTCATCAACTATGGACTAGTCGAATCAATAAGGGTGCGCTAGTCTTACAAGGTTCAACAATAACTGATATTCAATTTGAATAATAACTCAAGAGGTATACAATGGAATAAGTATTGTATTATGCTTTAAAAGATTGATAACCTTTAATATAGCATATTGAACTTGATCAATAAATAACAAGAACTTGCTCGATATAGAATATAAGTCTAAAATTTGCTCAATGTAAAGAGGTAAGGTTTATAAACTTGCATAACGATAACAAGTAAGGTTAGGAAACTTGCCTCGTGTGTAGGTTACACGTTAATTATACACATTCCTCGATTTAATCCTACATACCATTTACATTCACAATACTAGTCAATTATAACGTAACAGACATCACAAGTTCATTCTCTTTTGTCTAAACTCTGATTATGATTATACTTAGTCAAATCACAACACTTGTTTTCACATAATATTAGACTTCATGAACAACAGTTAACTACGTGTTCAACAAATAAATCAAACATGTAATTACCTATTTGACATGTTAAGGATCTACTTTAACATCTCACTATATGTCTAACACATTTTTATGTTCATTAGATTAGGTTACTATTACATTCCCTGAAATAAAAAAATTAAAATTCTCATTCTTGGACACACTGCATAGTGGCGCTGCGGCGCCAGCATCTAGCCTATCTTTGGCGCTGCGACGCGGCTGGAGCTGCAGCTTGGTCTGTGGCGCTGTGGCGCAGTTCTTAAGGCGTGGGGTTGGCGTTGCGACGCGACATACCAATTTTTGATTATGAGTTTCGCGAAGAACACAGATCATGACCAAATACATCCAATTACATTATTCACTCATGAATTTAAGTATACTCAGACACTAAAATTCGTACATGATCCCTACTCAACCTTTCTAGCATGATTTAACAAGGTAAAACATACAATTACTTGAATCAAACCGAAAAATTTCACTGTTCTTGGTGTTTTTGAAAGTTTCGAAAATAAAACATGAAAATTTGATATTATAATTCGTTATAACTCCGAATCTGTCCGTTCAAAGTTTATTTTCTTCGTTTTTACATGTGATAACATAATCTACCGTTAAATTTCAAGTTAAACAACAATTCATAGCATACCATTTCCTATAAGGGCCATATATATGAAACTTTATATTTTGTAACTTCAAAATCTATTTACGACATATTTTTATGAAATTGATGTCATGAAAACGTACGTATATATGGTAAAAACATGTTATGATAACATATTATCATATATATATACACACACACACAAATTATTACTCTTTTCAATTACAGATACTTGAACTTCCAATTACAGAGACTTGAAATAATTTTTTTTATAGAAATATTAACAACGTAAATTATAAGTTGGGTTGAAGAGATTACCCTATTGCAGATTTTCTGATTCTTCAATCACACAATTTCCCTCAAATTCTCTCTAACTCGCTCTGAATTTTCTAAGTTAAGTCTGATAAATGAAATACGTAAGAGAAACCAGACTGATAGCGCACAGTTGTGGTTAGTTAATCCATATGTGGTTTAACTTTTCCCAACTCCTCATAGGGCCTTGTTTGGCTAGCATCATAAGTATCCCTTCTAATTATTTTAATTAATCTCTTATAATATAGTTGAATAATGTCACACCCAATTAAACAATAAATCAAATATCTTATTTAATTTAATTTAAATAAAAGATAATAATTTTTCATTAATTCACATAGTCACATAATTAAATTTCTCATTTATTAATTATGACAAATTATTAATTCTCTAATTAATTATTAAATTAATTAGAATAACATTATGCTTATTAAATAATTCATTTAATCCAATAAGCTCAATTAAATACATACTTTGAATAATAAAATTCTCCACATTAATTTAATCAGTATAACACATATAATTAAATTAATCTACCACAAATTCCACAATTAATTATTTAATCCAATAATTAAATCATCAAAAAATATTTATTTAATTAAATAAATATTCAAATTAAATTACACAAATCTCGTTCGTCACATCTTTCCCCCCTTAAAAAGATTCTGTCCCCAGAATTACGACTCAATCAATTCGTCCCGTTACATTCTCCCCCCTTATAAAGATTCTGTCCCCAGAATCGCTTATACATAAGTTAAGTAAATAAATGAAGATAATTCTTCATCATATGCTCTTCGAGTTCCCACGTTGCTTCTTCAGTGTTGTGGTTCCTCCAGATTACCTTAACATAAGGTATTACTTTATTTCTGAGTACTTGCTCTTTCCTGTCAACAATCTGAATAGGAATTTCTTCGTAAGATAAATCTTTTTCAAATTGTAGGGGTTCATATTCAATCACGTGCTTGTAATCGGGTTTGTATGGTCGTAAAACTGAAACATGGAAGACGTTGTGGACATTCTCGAGTGTTGGAGGTAAGGCTACCTCATACACAATTTCTCCAATCCTTCACAGTACTTCAAAGGGTCCAATGAACCTTGGGCTTAATTTCCCTTTCTTTTCGAACCTAATTTTTCCTTTCCAGGGAGAGACTTTCAAAAATACATAACTACCTGATTCAAACTCAACATTTTTACGATGTGTATCTGCGTATTTCTTCTGCCTATCTTGAGCTGCTACCAGTCTTGTTTGGATCACTTTGACTATCTCTGCTGTCTGTTGTACCAGTTCTGGACTTAGTAATTGTCTCTCGCCAACTTCATCCCAATATAGTGGAGTTCTGCACTTTCTGCCATACAAAACTTCATAAGGTGGCATGCCTATACTAGCATGGTAACTGTTGTTGTAGCCGAACTCTATGAGCTGTAGATGATCATCCCAATTTCCTTTAAAGTCCATTATACAAGCTCTTAACATATCTTCTAATGTCTGAATAGTTCTTTCACTCTGCCCGTCAGTCTGAGGGTGATATGCTATACTTATTCTCAATTGCGTACCAATGCATTCTTGTAGTCATTTCCAGAAGTTCGATGTAAAGCGCGGATCTTTATCGGAAACAATTGACACCAGAACTCCATGTCTCGAAACAATCTCTTTAATATATAATTTTGCCAACTGGTCTAAGTTAAATTTGATTCTGATCGGAAGAAAGTGTGCAGATTTTGTCAATCGGTCAACGACAACCCATACCGCGTCATAGCCTTTCTGAGTTGTCGGAAGGCCAACCACAAAATCCATCGTAATATGTTCCCATTTCCATTCTAGGATATCTAACGGTTGTAGTAACCCACTCGGTCTCTGATGTTCTGCTTTCACTTTTTGACATGTCAGACACTTGGCAACACACTCTGCAACATCTTGTTTCAAATTTAGCCATCAAAAATGTTGTCGAAGATCTTGGTACAACTTGTTACCAGGGTGAATCGAATATCGTGAGCTATGAGCCTCGCTCAAAATTTCTTCCTTAATCTCTAGCATTGACGGTACCTAAATTCTGCTCTCAAATCTCAGTATTCCTTCATTGTCCATCTTGAATCTCGGTTCGGTTCCTTCGGATATCTTCTTTTTCACCTTTTCACATTCTTCGTCCTGAAGTTGAGCCTCCTTAACTTTATTCAGCAAAGTTGTACCAGCTTGCATCTGGAACAACTTCTCGTCAATTTCCATAGGATACTTCACTTCCAATTCCAGTTTCTCCATCGCTGAAATTAGCTCCTCTTGAGCGGTCAACATCATCAATTTCTCCCGACCCTTTCTACTTAAGGCGTCTGCAACCACATTTGCTTTACCCGAATGGTATAAAATTTAGCAATCCTATAATTAACTCCAACCACCTTCTCTGGCGCATATTCAAGTCCTTCTGTGTAAAAATATACTTCAGACTCTTGTGGTCTATATATATTTCAAACTTCTCCCCATAGAGATAGTGCCTCCATATTTTTAAAGCAAATACCATTGCAGCTAACTCCAAGTCGTGGGTCGGATACCCCTTCTCATAGTCCTTTAATTGTCGTGACGCATACGCAATGACTTTGCCGTTTTGCATAAGCACACAGTCTAGTCCTTTATGCGATGCATCACTATAAACCACAAAATTTTCTGTGTCATCCGGAAGAGATAACACAGGTGTTGTACTCAACCTCTTCTTTAATTCTTGAAAGCTTTCCTCACACTTCTCCGTCCAAACGAATTTCACTGCTTTCCTAGTCAAATTCGTCAACAGAGTTGCGATCTTAGAAAAGTTATGAATGAATCTTCTATAATATCCTGCCAATCCAAGAAAACTTCTTACTTCCGACGGCATTCTCGGCTGATCCCAGTTTATCATGGCTTTGACTTTGGATGGATCTACCGAAATTCTGTCTTTATCAATCACATGTCCGAGAAATTATACTCGCTCAATCCAGAATTTGCATTTCAAAAACTTGGCGTACAACTTCTCCTTTCTCAACGCCTCTAACGTTACCTTCAAATGCTCTACATGTTCTTCCTTGGTCTTCGAGTATACCAAAATATCATCGATAAATACCACCACGAATTTGTCTAAAAATGACTTGAACACTCCATTCATTAAGCCCATAAATGCTGCAGGAGTATTCGTTAGACCAAATAACATCACTAAAAATTCGTAGTGACCATATCGCATTCTGAATGCTGTCTTCAGTACATCCTCTGGCCTCTCCTTCAGCTGATGATAACCACTCCTTAAGTCTATCTTGGAAAAATATCTCGCTCCCTTCAATTGATCAAACAGGTCGTCGATCCTCGGTAATGGATATCTATTCATAATCGTGACCTTATTCAGTTCTCTGTAGTCGATGCAGAGTCGCATCGTCCCGTCCTTCTTCTTCACAAATAACACCGGCACTCCCCACGGCGATACGCTTGATTGAATGTACTTCTTATCCAGTAACTCTTGCAGTTGGACCATCAATTCTTTCATCTCTACCGATGCCATTCGGTACGGTGCCTTCAATATTAGAGCCATTCCTGGTGCCAAATCGATTACAAACTTAACCTCTATGTCTGGCGGAAGTCCTGATAGATCGTCCGGAAATACGTCTGCGAAGTCCCTTACTACTGGCATCTCCTCTATTTTTGGGTTTTCTTTACGACTGTTAACTATATAAGCTAAATATCCTACACAGCCTTGTCTTAACAACTTCCTGGCCTGCATCATCGTCAGACAACTCGCTTGTCTAGGCGACTTGCTACCATAGAATACAACCTTTGACGGAGTCATAAGGTTAATACATTTTCTCTGGCAATCAATTACAACCCCGTAATTGAACAGCCAATCCATTCCCAGAATAACATCAAATTTCCTAAGTCTGATAGGGATAAGATCTATGTTCATAATATTACCCTTAATATCCACTGTAATACCCGGAAAAAAAAATATTAAATAATAAAAGATTATTTTGTTTTACAAACATATTAATTGGACTTTGTCATTTATTTGTGTCAAACTAGTATATAATTTATGTGGGCTAATAAGTATTAATAAGTGATGAATAAATTAAATTAATAAAATTTGGGCCTTAATATTAATGGAACCCAATTAGAAGTTTATTAGAACAAGACCTCTTTATTAATAAATAACTAAACCTAATTTGCTCACCATTGCGTCTAACACGAATTGACTGAAGAGAAAAAGAAGGAGAAAAAGGGGCGGCGGTATTCTGACAACTAAATTTTTCGGTAAGTAATTTATTGTGATTGATATAATTATGTGATGCAATTGGAATTGAAGAATGATCAGAATATATACATACAAAGCTATAGAGGCTAGTTAATACATAATACTCACGTGGTGAAAGTATAAAATTATGTTGCTATTTTGGGCATCCATCATCATAGATATATGTAAATTGTGTCATAACAGTATATGATGCCATTGATGTTTTAATAAAGTGATTATGAATGACAAGTAATAGATTCTTTATTATATATGATATTATACCTATATATACTTATATATTCATAAAACTTGTGTTGTCAACATTTATCATACTAATAGGAGAAATTGATTTCTTTTAATTAAATTATTTCTTCTGTATAAAACTTACAGGACTTTTAAAAGCATCCATGTTATATATATATATATATATATATATATATATGAAATATTTTTATAGGACAAATTAAAAACAGTGTATATAAATTCTAATTAATTAATTTATTGATAAAATTATAAAAGTTACTTAAAAAAATAAATTTAACAGTGTGATGTTAGTAATGGGTTAGATTTGTAATAAATTTTTATTTTATTATTAGTTCGGACGGAAGGAACTTAAAGAGTTATATTTGGAATATAAATTTTGGAGTATTAATAATTGATATAAGGCGATGATTAAAGGCATATTAAATAGATTATGAATTATTTTGGAATTATTGAATTGGATTATATTTAATTTGAGGTGAATATGTTTAGGTGATGAATAACGTTTCGTATTTGATATCGTTGGCATTTGAGGGTAAGATTTTGTGGAGTGTGCTATAAATGGTTTGGAAGTATCAGGTACGGATTCCGTACTCTTTCTGCGATACTCTTGTTAAATTTGATTTGTTCGTTTTGTCGCTTGTTCGAATTTCGTTATTATTTCACATAATTGTTTCCTGTGAAATAAATATATTAGTTCCATTTTGGAGTTGATACATATGACTCGTATTTGTATTCTTTGAATTTGGTTATCATGTTTAATATTTATTTTTTGATAATTGTAGAGCGGTACATGTTGTTACCTTCTTTTGAGACCTTGCGACCATAATTTGATTTGGTTCAACATGTACATATAGAACCCTTTTGTTAGTATTATGTTACATGTGTTGTGACATGGTATCCTTGTTAGAATATACCGTAGGGTATACCTGAGCTATAACTACCTGTGGGGGTACCACAGGCATGTCGTCTTGGCACGAGAGGCATGACACTTTCCGTGGCGGTGTGATTAGTCCACGACGTCTCCGTTTTGGGCTCCGGAGGAAGTGGGCCATTTGGTGTTTCGTTGTGGGAGGCGTATGGGTTAACCCTAGTTTTCTGTTCTGCGGATTGGTGATGTTGTGCCAAACACACCTATCCGATTTGCATACATTTGGATTCGCGGTCCAATGTGTGATTTGCCTATGTGGCATTATTTTGGATGCCTGTGTGGCATTATATATTTTGACTTGCCTGTGTGGCATTGTTTTGATGTGCCTGTGTGGCATTATTTTGGTTGCCTATGTGGCATCATTTGATTTGCCTGTGTGGCATTATTTTGACTTGCATGTGTGGCAAGGTATATTTTGAGCTCATTCGGTATGAAATAACTCCAGCCATTTATTTCAGCCTATTATTTTAGTGGATTAGTTTTGTTGGTTTCTGTTCAGTTCAAGTCATTGAGTTAGTTACTTCAGTTCGTTATTTCTTTATTCTTTTATTGGTTTCGTCAATTACGTTGATTCAGATATATTCCATTCAGATCTTTGGATATTATATTTTCGTTCGTATTTGCACTTGAGGCTTTGTTCAGTATTTTGTCTCAGTTGTTTTCGTATATCAGTTGTATATCTTTTGTATATCTGTATCCGTACTGGGCAATTGGCTCATGCTGTGTTTTTCTTCCGGCAGGTTTGCAGGGGTGATTCAGGGCTAGTGTGATAAGAGTTTTACCTTTGACCATTTAGGTTGACTCGAATTTCAAGTTTTGATTATTTTGACTCAGTTTGGAGAATTGTATTTGTTACTTTATTAATGGATCACCACTATTAATATTTTGAGGTTGTTAGTGCTCTGTTTATTTAATTTGAGGTTTATTGTGGTTTGTGCGTGACTTCTCTTTCCTTTTCGGGAAGGGGGTGTTACATCCACCCTACAGTTCTTGTGTACGTACTTAACATGGATTATTTCGCTATTCACAATTTTTATGTTCATGGGGAAATCCTTAGGCAATTTTCAGTTCTTAGCAAAGTCATCGGATATAAATCAACAAGTAGCACCCGAATCAAATAATACATAAGCATCAACTTTATTGATCGGAATGATAACTGACACCACATCACGAGACTGCACAGCATCTTGCACTGTCATGTTGAATGTCCTGGCGGTCGGTCGGTTGGTTACGGTTGGTCCTGTGATAGTCAGAGCACTTCCCCCGTTGTTTCCCCTATTCCCTCTTGATCCTGCCCCTCCAGATCCCTTCTTAGGACAGTCCCTTGCCAGATAGTCTTTTGAGCCATAAGTGAAACAGGCGCCCTTCTTTGGGTTAGGACAGTTAGGTGCTATGTGGCCTTCCTGACCATAATTGTAGCACACCCGTTTTCCCTTCATACAAACTCCCAAATGAGCTTTCTCTCAGGTCAGACATGCTTCAATCCTCTTCTTCTGACCTCCTTGCTGATTTCCAATTGATGAGTTATCAGACCACCTTCTCTTCTGATTGTTACTTCCTCCCGTGTTACTTCCACTGGCCTTATTATTTCCCTTATTTTTACTCTTCTTCTTCTTCTTCTTCTTCTTCTTCTTCTTCTGATCCTAATTGTACTTAGTCACCGCATCGCTTCTACCTTCAGCGAGGATGGCCTTCTCTAGTACTCCAACAAAAGTTTTCAACTGAAATATTGACAGTATACTATATAACCAGGGCTTCAGTCCCTGTTCAAACCTTCTTGCTTTTCTCTCATCCGTGTGCACTTGATATGTGGCAAACCTAGCCAACTCATTGAATCTTGCCGCATAGTTTGGCATGGACATATTTCCTTGCTTCAATTCCAGAAATTGTACCTCCATTTGGTTCTGCGAGCTTGTCGGGAAGTACATCTCAAAGAACATCTCCTTAAACCTCTCCCAAGTGATCACACCTTCTCCTCCACGGACCTTATTTGCTTGTCACCAATAACTAGCTTCTGATTTCAGCATAAACGTTGCGTAGGCAGCTTTCTAGTCCTCTCTGACTCTGGCGACGTCAAAAACTTTTTCCATTTCCATAACCCAAGTCTGAGCTTCTATCAGGTTCATGGAGCCTTTAAACTCTGGCGGTCCTACCGCCTTGAAGTCCTTGAACGTTGTATTCGGTGGAGTTTGAGGTTGATTATTAATCGTTCCAGCTAATAAGTTCACCAATTGCTGAACGGGGTTAGCATTGGCGTCGTTGTTGTTGTTCGTCGACTCTTCTTAGGCTGGTTGACGGTTTGGTCTTCTTCTCGGTGGCATATTTTTGTTAAAATATATGCTTATTAGATCTTTATTCAATTCTCCAAATATTTAAGGTTTAACTCAAACATTTTAACATAATCACTTAACACATTTTCTCAAATAACTCTGATATATTTATTTAAATCAAAGGTTTTAACAAACTACGATAGCATCACTGCTATTTACATCAACTATCCCGGGATAAAGAAACTACAAGATTTAAAACATCAAAATATTCCTTTATTTATAAACACATCGGAATTTACATTTATAACTACTAGATAGGTTTTCACATAATTAAACTATTCCTATCACTGCCTGCTAAGGCGTTGAATAGACTTGCTACGCTCTTCTTCCATAATGCGGGACATCGTCCTGCGATCTAACATATACGATGGTAGTCCTCAAGCTTAGCCTTCTTCGCCCTACAGTTCTCTTCTGCAAGATCTGCACGTCGTGATTCCCTTACCCAGGCCTCCTTTGCTATGGTCAGCCTTGCTGAGTTTTCTTTCAGTTCATTCTTCAAATCCTCTATTTCTTCTGACTTCTGCTCCTCATGAATCAAATTCCACTCTACGTTTCCCAGATGTGTGTGAAGAGTCACAACCTCCCTATCACTCTGCTCGATGGTAAGCTATTGCATAACCGTCTGCTCCTTCAGCTCCTGAACAGTGTCTCGTAACTCTATGTTATGGTCATGTAGCTCGTCGTACATCTCGGCACTAATAGAGTTTGGTGGGAACTCATCTTCTTCCTCTTCTTCCTCAGGATCCTCCCCTGGATCAGACTCAGGCTCATGCTCCTGACTAACAACAGTGATCAACGGAGATGGCTCTCTCTGTACCAACTGCTCCCGGATGACATGAATGTCTCGGGGCTCCTCCTTCGTAGGTACTCGGGGTTCCTCCTCCCCAGCTCGACTAGATCCTCCAACATCAGACATCTTGACAATATAAATTTAAGTTTTAGTTACTAATCGATACTCGCGAGCACATAAGTTTATCACATAAGCACATAAAGTCTTTTATTGTCTTTAATGAATTAAGGAATTCATTTCTTAGAACTTGATAAGAGTTTGCCACCACTATGTTCTCGATCTCCTATAAGGTTACTACCTTAGGTTGTTCCCCCATCTAAGGTTCATAACCTACAGATTTGATACCAACCCGTGACACCCCCAAATCAGGGTACTTCAATTTCCATGTGATTTGGTGTTTCACTACACAATCATCATATGTCTGATACCTATAATAAATGAAACCATAAAATAGATAGAAATAAATCCTCTCCTTAAGGAGTCATACTAACCGTAAATCTCAAATGCGAAAACATAAACAAATATTAAGTCTTACACAATTTAAACATAAGTTTGAAATATAACATAAACAATAAACAACAAGTCTTCATCACTTGTTAATATTACCCTTGCCTTTGCTAGTAGAAGGCTCGTCAGACCTTTCGTTCTTAATTGTAATGTTATTATTACGCAAGAGTGAGCACGATTGCCCACAAGTATAATAATGTAACAACAATATAATAACATGCGAGTGAATCAAAGATTTCTGAAATAAGAAACTTGACTTTTGAATCAAGAATGAATAACAAGAATCAAAAGAACTTCTAAGGGTCATAAGACCTTGAACTATGTCCTAGGTTGTCAAGAGTTATACTTGAAACCTTTAACAGTCATAAGACTATGAACTCTTCTACTTGTACTTAGGGGGATCAACCCATAGTACCATACTGTGCATAATATCTTAACGCTAAAGCATAAGTAATCCCCTATAACAGGGTTGTTCATCTCAATTTGACATTAGAGTCCGCACCAAAGGAAGTTTTGTTTGGATAAACTTAACGAGGATTCTGAAATTTAGAACGTTCATCAACTATGGACTAGTCGATTCATCGGTCCATTTTTAATCCTCGATCGAGTAGGAACTGTGGCTTATAGACTCGCTTTACCGCCAAGTATGTCTCGTGTTCATAACGTTTTTCACATATCCATGTTACGTAAATATGTGGAAAACCCGAACCACATTATTGAGTTAGAACCGGACGAAATAGCAGAAGATTGTGACGTATGAATAAGTTCCTGTTCAAATCTTGGATAAGAAGGAACATATTCTACGCTCCAAGGTTATACCTCAAGTCAAAGTTTTGTGGAGAAACCACGATGTTGAGAAAATGACTTGGGAGTTAGAATCTGAAATGAAATCAAGGTGGTCCTTACCTCTTCGACATACCAAGTACGTACCCTAATTTCGAGGGCAAAATTTCATAAGAGGGAGGTTGTAAGACCCCAACTTTTATAAATAAAGATGAATTTTCTATAAATATCATTTTTGAATATTATGGAGTTAATTTGATATAATGTTATAGTTGTGGGTAATATTTATAAATTTTACAAAGTACGCAAGTTGTTATATAATATTCGATTGGTCGGGGAATATTCGTTTTAACAGGAAATATTCGTACAACGGCACAATCATTGGTGGACCCCACAACGGAATTATTGTCGGATTGAGAAAACGACAAAAAATATTTTATTAAAAATAACGGCAGAAGTTTTACAATTGATACTGTTGAACTACTCGGTAGTAAAAGTATAGTAACACGTGTGGTTGCATAGTAGCACACGATATTGATTATTAATGTTTATGTGAGAACTCACTCAGTTTGATTCAATTATTGCCAGTTAATAATATGAATTATTTAGCGATAACGAAGTTTTTTTTTATTCGTATTATTAACGTAATAAAATAGAAACATCTTTTTATATAAAACAGAATACTTTATTAAAGTTATTCTATAAATAGAATATATTATATTTTATTTAAAAGATTTTTCTTTAAATATGGACCGTCAGATTAAAGTAATCAATTTGAACCGTTCATGGATTAGTTACTATGCATTCTATTATTCTATAAATAGCAGCTCATTCCTTCATTATTTCTTACGAATTCACTGAACTCTAGAGAGAGAAACTATAGAGAGAAACTATAGAGAGAGAGAAGAAAAGTATTCTGTTACTTAACTACTTCCTTATTTCAGTTCTTCTTTAAAATGGTAAGGGGTGTTATTCTTTCTTATTCATGAAGAGAACTGTTGTTATTCCATTTCTAATTATTCGGTTGGAATAACCTGTATACGCGGTCTACCCTATACTTGGTGACATTCTTCTATTATTCTGTTGGAACATCCTGTCTGTGTGTTTTACACCGGACCTGGTTCCGTCTTTATTATTATTCTGTTGGAACATCCTGTCTGTGTGTTTTACACCGGACCTGGTTCCGTCTTTATTATTATTCTGTTGGAACATCCTGTCTGTGTGTTTTACACCGGACCTGGTTCCGTCTTTATTATTATTCTGTTGGAATATCCTGTCTGATAGACTCCACGGCACGCTTGCGTGAGGTGGTCGTCGCCCGGATCGTTTCTAGCACAGTTGTTGGGAGAATTGCTTGCAACACCTTAACCCCTCGCCTATATGTAGACGGTAATCTTGGTATAATTGCTCGTGTTCGGAAATCTGCGTTGAATGGACACCAACGACACCTTGACCCCTCGCTTATATTGAAGCGGTAATCTCGGTACAATCGACGATTGATGCGGTAGAAGACGCCACACACAACTATGAATTGTTGTATGATAAGTCAAATTGAATCTCAAAGAAATAACTAAGAAAAATACTTAGAAATTCTTCAAAGAACCAAAAGTAGAGAATAAACTCACAAATATATTGAATAATAATAATGAATAATGTGTACATCAACTTGGACCTCTATTTATACTACTCAAAACAATCCTAAAAACAATAGGAACAAATTATTCTAATCCTAATAGGAATTACAAATCATAACCCTAATTTCTACATGGAAGTAGAAATCAATTTGGAAAAGAAATTCCTATTTCTATAAAACAATAAAAACCTTATTTAGAAAGTAAATCTAAACGGAAAAGAAATCCTAATTATAATAGAATTTGATAAGTATTTGGAAAATAAATCCCTAAAAATTAGGCTAATAGAATCTGCCTAATATTTTAGGAAACAAAAATCTTTTTCCTAAAATCCCAAACTCCTTGCCATGTTAGGATCTTTTGCCGCGTGAACTTGCTTATTTCCTTTGCATGTAATATGTGAATAACTTACTGATCAGGATTGTATCATTCCCCTCCTCTTCAAAAGGATTTGTCCTCAAATCTGGCACATCGTCCTCTCGAAAATGATTCAACCACAAAATTACTCCTACATAAAAACAAACTAAGTTAGTAGCATCAAACCAAACATAATGCCAAAACTCAACTTGCAAGTGATATGTATAAGCAACAAAAACTCCCACTCCGACCAAGAACATAACAATGACTGACTTCTCTCTCGAATTGACAATTTGTAGACCAGTTACTCCCAAAACACTAATTATATAAACTAATATATTATCTACTAAAATAATCATGAATGCAAAGTAAGAAAGAATATGAAAAGTCTTATATCCTCCTGGATCAAAAATCATAATGAAAAACTCTTCATGTGATAAATTCTCCCAATGATGAATTCCCGGATCAAACGGAAATCTTATGATCTCAATCATTTTCAAACATAACCACATCAATGATCCTGGGTCAAATATGAACTTTTGAAATTCATCAGGTCGTATAAGCCCATACACTTGAATCCCTGGATTAAACACAAAACAAAACAAATCAATAAGTTCCTTTTGTCTAATCACAAAGAAATTAAATAAACCAAAATCATATGCATAGTCTACTAAAACAATATTCAAAACACTTCCCTGTAGATGTCTTATGCATTAAACGGGACGAACTGCATGATCCATGCTTCCCTCGATGAATATGTTCCTATCACGAATCTGCAAAACACAACCAGCCTCCCCTCTTTCCATTGACATTAACACAATAAAGAACAAATAATGTTATCAACGGAGTAAAAAGGTCACAAGCATAAATTGAAAATTCAATAGCATATCGACGATGATCACAAACAAACTCAACACATGCTAAAGAATTTCCCAAAATGTTGACAAAAATCGGAATATCATCAAAAGAGAGAATAACAAATTTTTCCATGAAAAAATGCAAAATAAAATTCAACAATTCCATGGAAGTATGCAATACCTTAGCTAATCCAAGTGAACTAACTAAACATGCAAATAACTTATTTCTCAAATCATCTTGATGATCAACACTTCTTGAACCATATAATAGCAAATCATGCAATGAAGATTGTTCTAATGAAACAACATGATTACTACCATTGTCAACTAACGATAATTCATGTAAAAATTGACTAGCATGAAACCCAATGTCAATATTTGGATACGAAAACCTAGAATTAATTTCATGCAAGTAAGCACATCGAAAACGAAAATATATATCATGATCATAAACTAACTCAACAAAAATCAAATATCCTCCATAGTTTATGATAAAGACGATTTTACCCGCAAAATAGCTAACAATAAATTTTCCAATAGAAGCATGCAAAACATGTTTTAAATAACTCATGAAAACGCTAGATGCATCAGTTAATCTAACAGAAATAACTATCCATCTAAACAACTCACATGTTAAAATAATTTCCCATTTATCATAATCATGCACGCTAATTTGATTAGGTATTATCATCACATGACCATCTCCAAGTGTAGATAAAACACAAGCACCATGCAATTTATCAAGCATATTATCTAAGTAAAGAAAAACGCATCGATACTTGTTTACCAATTCAAAAGCGACGAACAAACTCGTTGTCCCATCCTCCTTAGATACTATGATCTCATAATCAACACATGAACTCATGTCTTCTCTCACGTTACCCACTTGCATCAATTCTCCAACCCGCCTTGATAACTCCGTCGTCTCCTCAGGAATACTATCAGCTGATCGATACTGAATGATAGCACGGGGTATTTCATCAACAACCTGTATAAGAGACAAAATAAAACTAGACAAAGAAGAATCATTAGTGTTAGTATTCAAAAGCGCCGTCTTGTATGAATGTACAGTCATTGGCTTTTCAAAATATAACTCATTTTTCAACTCACTCTCTTTTTCATAGCCATATATTTCTTCTCTCTCTTCTTTATGCTCACCCTCTCGTTTGTTTTTCTCTCGTTTATTTTCAAGCTCACTCTTTTCATTCTCTTTTTTCTCAATCTCTCTTTTCTTTTTATTCTTACTCTTTTCAATTTTTTGTTTTACATTATCAATCTTTTGAACAATTTCTTTTTGTTGATCTTTTCCACATGTATTTCCTTTTACAAACTCGTCTTCTTGATGACTTTCTTTCGGATGTTCACCAACTTGCTTTAGATCATGGATTTCATCTTGAACACTCGAACCCAATAACTCTCCTTGGACTGCATATACTATAATTTCTTCTTGCATTTGATCACGATCTTTTTGTAAATACATTAGATCGTCACGAACTTGCTCGGACGTCATAGGACAAAGGTTGACCCTTATTCGATTGTGTACCAATGAATACTTATTAGTACAACTGTTATGCTTCGCGCGCCTGTTGTGTCGCCATGGCCTCCCAAGTAACAAATGACAAGTATGGATTGGAACTATATCGCATAATATTTCATCTTCATATCTGCCAATGAGAAAAGAAACTGACACTCGTTTAGTCACCATTACCTCCTCACAATCGACGATCCCTTGCATCTTGTAAGGCCGAGGATGTGCAACTGTTGATAACCCTAGTTTCTCTACCATTGTAGTGCTAGCAATGTTAGTACCAATATCACAATCAATTTTTACAATGCATACCTTTTCTTGTACTAGAAACCTAGTATAAAACATATTCTTTTGTTGCATTGTTTCATCCTCGTTAGCTTGCACACTTGTAGCTTTTCTAGTCTCCCATGACTCTCCAAGAATCGCATGATCTTCTTCAACTTTTATTTCCTTAGACAATAAATGTTCCTTCTTGTGCTCCATAGGTTTATGAGGCTGCTCCCTACATCCATTATAAATTATGATACCTCTCATAATCCTCCTCCCATGATTTCCACCACTCATCCACACCATATTTCATACGAACTCTGGGTCTTCTTTCCAATGGCTCCTCATAGCCCAACATATTTACTGCAAAACAAGGGTTAGTAGATAAAAATTTTCCTCACACACTCCCTTACGTGTTTTCGCTCGAATCAATGATTCACTCGTGTATACTCTCAATAAATTGGCTTTTACCCTCAATTAATCTCACTACTAAGCTTTTTACCTCAAATATTCTCTCTAATAGGTTCTTATTGAATTCCCTAGCAAAATTCTTGGTTTTACTAATCAATTCAAAATTACTTATCACGAAACAAAAATATAGATGGTGTAACTATCAGAATACCACAAAATCACCGATTGATTGCCTTGTACTCCTCTTGTATGCTTCAGATTTGTAAATTGTAGCTCCGTTTCAGAATTGATGATGATGGAACGGTATGAAATCTTTGTTGGAATTTGATGATTTGATGGTGTGCTACCAGTTTAGTTAGCACAATGAAAATAGAATATGAATTCTTCTTCTTTTTTTTCTTCTTTTTTTTTTGTTTTGTACTCATTTTTTTTTACAATATATATTTCGACAGAAAATTAAAGATAAGTAACTCGCTAAAAAGGCTTAGCTTTGATACCAAATGATAGACTCCACGGCACGCTTGCGTGAGGTGGTCGTCGCCCCGATCGTTTCTAGCAAAGTTGTAGGATGGATTGCTTGCAACACCTTAACCCCTCGCCTATATGTAGACGGTAATCTTGGTACAATTGTTCGCGTCCGAAAATATGCGTTGAATGGACACCAACGACACCTTGACCCCTCGCTTATATTGAAGCGGTAATCTCAGTACAATCGACGATTGATGCGGTAGAAGACGCCACACACAACTATGAATTGTTGTATGATAAGTCAAATTGAATCTCAAAGAAATAACTAAGAAAAATACTTAGGAATTCTTCAAAAAATCAAAAGTAGAGAATAACCTCACAAATATATTGAATAATGAATAATGTATAATGTGTTTGATTACATCAACTTGGACCTCTATTTATACTACTCAAAATAATCCTAAAAACAATAGGAACAAATTATTCTAATCCTAATAGGAATTACAAATCATAACCCTAATTTCTACAAGGAAGTAGAAATCAATTTGGAAAAGAAATTCTTATTTCTATAAAACAATAAAAACCTTATTTAGAAAGTAAATCTAAACTGAAAAGAAATCCTAATTATAATAGAATTTGATAAGTATCTGAAAAACAAATCCCTAAAAATTAGGCTAATAGAATCTGCCTAATATTTTAGGAAACAAAAATCTTTTTTTTTTCTAAAATCCCAAACTCCTTGCCATGTTAGGATCTTTTGTCGCGTGAAACTTGCTTATTTCCTTTGCATGTAATATGTGAATAACTTGCTGATCAGGATTGTATAACTCTTCAACCAATACTCTGCATAATGAACTGGAAATTGGCCATGCTATGGGGACAAATGCTAGGGAGATTTTCTCAGCTGCCCAACATTTTTTCTCAAAAAGACAGAGAGGAAGCTCTGTTTGAAAGGAAGAAAAACATGCATTTGATGTCCTTTCTTACTGCTCATGGTGTTACTTCAAATGATGTCCAAGAATACTTGTCAGATGGTAAGAGGGTCAACTTCCAGAATGCTCACCAGATTTCTGCGTAAAGTCCTAACCGAGTTATCCCAGTTGAAACTCCCGGTTGTTTTCTGGGGGGTGCTCTTCAACAGGTCAAGTGTGTTGGTGAAGGTTTTAGGCAGGGTGATTTAGCACCATTGATTCCTCCGGCAACTGTGGTTGTTGCTGGCTCTAGGCCGGTGGTTCAGGTTCAGTCACGGTCTCCAACCACTTCAGGTCCTGTCAAATCTGGAATTTTAGAGTCAGCCTTTAATTCAAATTCAAAGATTACTACAACTTCCCTTGAGGAGGGGGAAATACCTGCCCAAGGTCTAAAAGTAGCCTCCAAATCTTGGAGTGATGTGGTTGGTAAAACCAATGTCAGGACTACCAGGTTAGTTTCGTACCACCCTCCATCTTCGGCTGGTGGGAACTTGTCTGTCATACCTCCTGACGACATGCTCCAAAGAGGTAATCAGTTATGGGCGGCTAGTCTCGTGGGGTACTTCCTTCATTCCACTCTCTATAAAGTTGTTGAGCCTTTAGCTAGGAGGCTATGGGGTCACCTTGGGCTCTCTCACGTATTCCTACATAGCAAAGGCTACTACATATTCAAATTTGCTTCTGCTCCTGACTGTGAAAATATCTTGGCTTCCGGTCCATGGCACTGTACTTCTAAGGTCATGGTCCTACAGAAATGGAAAGAAAGAGTGGTTTTTTCTAAAACTGAGTGTAGTTCTTTCCCAATTTGGGTAAAACTCAACAACATCCCTCTTTCCTACTGGTCTGATGAAGGAATAAGTTACATTGCTAGTGCTTTAGGCAAGCCTCTCTTCACTGATGAGATGACAACAAATAATGAATTTTTGAACTTTGCTAGAGTTTGTATTGAAGTCAAGGCTACCTCTACCTTTCCTCCTTCAATTCGAGTAGCCACAAAGCAAGACAACTCTTTGGAGTACTCATTCACGTCTGTTGAGGTGGAATACCAAAGCAAACCCCCCTCCTACCCTAAATGCCTTGTGTTTGGACACTCTCCTCTAAAATGCCCCAAAGCAAACTACAAATGGATTCCTAAAGATCCAAAGGCTGGTACAGTTGAAAGCATGCAAAACTTTGAAGGTCAAGCAATAGTAGACAAGGTTGGAAATGGTTCTGCCAAAGAACTAAGGGCTGGGACTGTGCACAATACTGGTGGGACTCCACAGAATGACTGGGTAACTAAATAACAAGTTCTATCTTTTCTTTTGCTGGAGGAGTTTTGATAGATATGGTTTGCCAAAAACACCGAAATCATAACAAAAAAAATGCATTGTGTAAAAATCCATAGTTTATTTTTTTATTCCTGTAAGAATAAGGTTGTCAAGGTAATAAAAAAGGAAGAAAGAATAATAAGAAATGACACTTTGATTTTGTATAATTAGAATGAAAATATTCCTTCGTCTTTTTGTTGTTGCTTTAAAAGCAAACCTTTTTTGTTTTCAAATCAGATAAATTGTTTTATCTAGGATTCGTTGGAACAAAAAAGGCCCGGCTAGGTAGTGACCAGGGCCAGGCCACGGGAGTAAAAAAGGGGCCTTTCGAACAAAAAAGGCCCGGCTAGGTATTTTTTTTTCTTTTTTTTTTTTACAATATATATTTCGACAGAAAATTAAAGATAAGCAACTCGCTAGAAAGGCTTAACTTTGATACCAAATGATAGACTCCACGGCATGATTGCGTGAGGTGGTCGTCGCCCAGATCGTTTCTAGCACAGTTGTTGGGAGAATTGCTTGCAACACCTTAACCCCTCGCCTATATGTAGACGGTAATCTTGGTATAATTGCTCGCGTTCGGAAATCTGCGTTGAATGGACACCAACGACACCTTGACCCCTCGCTTATATTGAAGCGGTAATCTCGGTACAATCGACGATTGATGCGGTAGAAGACGCCACACACAACTATGAATTGTTGTATGATAAGTCAAATTGAATCTCAAAGAAATAACTAAGAAAAATACTTAGAAATTCTTCAAAGAACCAAAAGTAGAGAATAAACTCACAAATATATTGAATAATAATAATGAATAATGTGTACATCAACTTGGACCTCTATTTATACTACTCAAAACAATCCTAAAAACAATAGGAACAAATTATTCTAATCCTAATAGGAATTACAAATCATAACCCTAATTTCTACATGGAAGTAGAAATCAATTTGGAAAAGAAATTCCTATTTCTATAAAACAATAAAAACCTTATTTAGAAAGTAAATCTAAACGGAAAAGAAATCCTAATTATAATAGAATTTGATAAGTATTTGGAAAATAAATCCCTAAAAATTAGGCTAATAGAATCTGCCTAATATTTTAGGAAACAAAAATCTTTTTCCTAAAATCCCAAACTCCTTGCCATGTTAGGATCTTTTGCCGCGTGAACTTGCTTATTTCCTTTGCATGTAATATGTGAATAACTTGCTGATCAGGATTGTATCACTGTCTGTGCGTTTTACGCCGGACCTGGTTCTATTATTTATTATTCTGTTGGAATAACTTGTCTGTGCGGTCTATCGCATGCATGGTGATTGATATGTAGGTTTTATACCTACTTATCCGGTATCTATTACTTGAATTATTTGCTTAATCTCATGTTTCTTAGTTACTTTTCATACGTTTTATGTTATTTTGTAGGCGATAACACGGCATTGGCATGAAGAAGCAAGGGAAAGAATTCGTACATCTTTTGGACTAAACTACGCAAGAAAATGTTATTAGGGAATATTGAAGGACTTTGAACATCAAGTTGGATGCATGTTCTTGGCTTGAAAATTGGAATTTACGGTAGCTCTACTTCTTAGCTTTCCGAAACATCTTGAATCATCCCAATCGGAGTTCGGATGCGAGAGTTATGGCCAAAATATCAACAAAAATCAAAGCTAAGAGTTGTCATGCTTGCCATTTACACAGCATCTACTTCAAGCTCAATTTCTGCCTTGGTCTGATCCGAATCTGTCAATTCTCAAAGCATGGAAGTTGTAGATCCCGTCGTTATCTTCGATTTGATAGGTGGCAGGCCCCGTAACTCCAAGCGGATCAGAAGTTATGCGTGTTTTACCAAAGGACGTCGCAGCAGAAAACAGGGCAGCGCGGACCGCGCTAGGGCGCGCTAGGCGGCCAGATTTTCTGACCCTGTAGCGCGGACCGCGCCCAAAAAGGCTTAGCAGCGGCGCTGAGCGTACTAGGCGGCGGGAATGCAGCGTTTTTTTGGTCATTTGATGTCCAATTTGAGCTAAAATAGGATTCTTAGTTGCCTAACTTGCTTGGGTGTCCATTAGAACTATAAATACATGATGAGAGACATAAAAGAGAGGAGATCTAGGCTAGTTTTAGAGGATTCCATTAGATTAGATTAGAGTAAATTAGATAAAAACCCTAGTTCTTATGGGATTGAGAGATTGAAGCAACTTGGACACCATTGAAGATCAAGAGCATGAGCTTGAGGAAGATGAAGATTTGCTGACAACAGATTTATTCTTTACTCTTCTCTTATTTTTGTCTTTTAATGATTATTCAATTGTGGATTCTTAGTTTTAATTCAATAATAATGAACTAATTCTTTGTTTGAGATTACAATGGATCTTATTGTGTAGTTTATTTTAATATGCTTCGCTATCAATTATTATGTTCTATTATGAGGATTGTCTATTATGATTTGGACTTAATTGTTTAATTGATTGGCCATTAATTTACCGTGATAATCTATATGAACTCGAGAGATGAAGTATTGATTTAGATCTTATCATGATAGCATGTGTTTGTGATTTCTACATATATGGAATTCATGATTCGTGTTTAGGATAGAGATATACCTAACATCGCATGTAATCGTATAGAGAACATGTGCTTTAAATCCTTTTTAATTGTAATTCACATAGAGATATAGTGGATTAGTTAATTAGGGTGTCTTGCTTAATTCTATCATCTGTGGATTTAAATGAGTATGGGTATTATGCATCGAGAGGTGGTTTTATCTACTTTAGTGTTCTTGATTAACAATTCAGGATCGAAAATAATTGATGAGAAGTGTGTTAACTTAAATGAAGCAATAAGTGAAGTTGTGATCTTAAATCTCCGTAATCTTAATTTAACTAGTGGTAATTAGAATTAATTTATTTATAAATTGAAATTCATTCGTTTAAATAAAATTGAGTTGGTTACGGGTTAGTACTTGGTGATTTATATTAATAATTCCTCGTGGGAACGATACTCTACTTTCACTTTATTACTTGTTGACCACGTATACTTGCGTGTTGTGCGTAATTAGATTTTACCCAACAAGTTTTTGGCGCCGTTGCCGGAGAATTAGTTAATATATTCTTGCCAATATTAGCTTCAATCAAATTAGTCTTAATTTAAATATTTTTTTCGTTTTATTTAATTCTCTTTCAATTTTTCTTTCTTTTCAGGTACCATGGCGGAATTTAATTATCAATGGCCGTATACGAGAATGACTCAGCCAAGGGGAGCGGAGATTGATGGACCCGCGACACTTTCTGCATTATCAGCACAGGTTGAGACACTTTCGAGGAGGTTGGACACTTTTGCAGCACAACGTCGTCAAAGTGTAGCGGTTACTTGCAAATATTGTGTTGGTAATCATCTGAGTCATCAATGCACCGTTAGTTTTGGGCCGGGACAACACGGTGGTGAATACCTCAACGATTATACATATGCTAATTATCATCAAGTTTGGGGGTATCACCCGGATTCGTCATGGAGCAACAATTATGAAGACCAATATTACGCTCCAAATCAATCATACACACCGGAATTTTCATGTCCACCTCCATTGCCACAAGAAGAAAAGCCAAATCCGATGGATGTAATATTAAAGGGCATAGCAGACCAAGAGGAGAGGATGATGAGTCAAGAAATATCGAGCTTCAATTTTCAAAACCAGATGGAACAACTCGTCACTACCTCAACCAATGGTCCTCAATACATGGCTTCCGAGACTGAGACAAATAATTCAAGGTTGGAGGAATTGTTGTCCAAGTTCATAGCATCAAATGAGGAGAGGAGGATTAATCAAGAGCGGTCAATTCAGAATCAAGAGATATCAATTCAAAATCTGCAGAACCAGATGGATCAAATGTTCAAAGCTTTGAACAACTGTCCTCAAAATAATTGGTGTTATGACGAGGATTCCGAGATTGATGAAGTGCCCGAGCCAAATCTACAACCGGATGAGACACGAGATGTTGAAAAAGAGGAGACAAGTGGGGATGAACTAACTATGAGTACTAACGCGGATGAGCCGATGTTATTAATGCCTCAAGTGCCTTCTCCGCCACAGTTCACGGGTCCCGTTAGATTTGCAAAATCATGCCCACTTGGTAGTCATGTTGACGGCGAAGCTCTTTATGACATAAGAGCGAGTGCAACAATGAAGCCGTGGTGGGAAGAGAAAGAGAAGATAGACGAAGAGCCCATTGTGTTTGACACACTTCCATGCCCAAATATGATCACAAACACAATGGAGATAACACATAGTCATTTGCCATTCTTGATTGAGATCATACCAAATCAGAGCATGCTAGGTGACTTTAAAGCAATGGCTATAACAATTGGGAACCTACCAAAAGCTCTATTATTTCCAATGGATGGAGGGTTCCTCAGTTATCGAAGAGGAATTGGATAGTGCTGACCACACAAAGTCGGGCTTACGACGTTAAAACTAGCTCTACTTGGGAGGCAACCCAAGCTCTAAACCTTTTCTTCCTTATTTATTCTTTATATTTTAGTTTATAGTCTAGCTCAAATATTTAGTTTTCAACGAATAATGACTCCATAATGGTATGCTCGCAGGTATGGCAAGAAAAAGAAAATTCATTCAGCTACTGTCCTTCCAGCGCGGACTGCGCTATGCCAAGCCTATATCAAGCGCGGGGTGCACTACCAGTCCAGAAGCCACTGCTTGCCTAGCGTGGGGCGCGCTAAGCCGTGCCTATAACCAGCGCGGACCGCGCTACTCGGGAATATCAGACACTGAACAGATGTAGCAACGTGTTCTAGACTGATCCAAGCCACCTCTCCTTAATACATGCAACTTCTCCACTTCTCCTACACCCATTACACTTCCAATACTCCACAACCCCTATTACACCATCCTTACCTCTCCTTCTCCTTTTCAACTTCCAATCCATGTTGGTTTTCCATTTCGAGCCACTCAGAAATCCCAGACGTTAAAAGTGGTTTAATTGCAATGTTAGTCAAGTCCAACTCAAGGGTGGTTCCGAATTTATTCCAATGTGTCTGGCCTATTCTTCAAACTTCGCAAACAAGGAGATAAAATGCTGTATTTTCAGGGAAGTCCTCTCTTTTAATTTTTCCTATCTTAGCCATTGAGGACAATGTCTGTTTTAAGTTTGGGGGTATTTTAGTGTCATATTGCATATAGTTAGTTATTTACATTGTAGTTCGTATAGTTACATTTAATTTTTGCATTCTTGAAAAGAAAAATTGAAAAATTAATAGTTAGTTACTATGTTCATCTTGCATGAGTCCAGCTGTTTGATAGTTTAAGTTTATTTTGGTTAATGATGAGATGGAATTGGGTAGACATGTATAGTATTGACTATTAGAGCTTTGATGTGATTTCTTGTTATGAATTGAGTCTTTTGCTGTTTGAAACTGGTATAATAAGGATAGCACTGTAAGAACAACTTATTGATTGATTGAGTTTAAATTGATACATAATGAGACTCTAAAGGATAATGCTAGTTTGAATGAAAGAATGACAAGAATAAGTTGTGATGGCTAAGGTTAGACAAGAACCTAAGTTTGGGGGAATATTTGGGGTATATAAGCTGAAAAAAAAGGGAAAAGAAAAAAAGAGTTGAATAAATTGAGTCCTGTGGTGGGTCGAGAAGAAGCGTGAAATGCACTCCCCATAAACACAGGTGTGAGATGGAGCGTAAAACGCACTCACTATCTATCAACCAAAAAATAAAAAAAAAAGAATAAAACGGGAAATAAGAGCAAAGAGCCCCCGTAGATGAAAAATGAAGCATAAGTATCCCATGTTGACCCTCGATATTGGTAATTGTTTAATTTTAGTTGGATCTAGCTTATTTTTGGATTTCTTGAGTTTACATTGTATGATGCCTTCGAAGAGACTTATTATGTGTTAAATTTAGTTTTATATCAGTTAACTTTGTTGTGGAGCACACAGGCACTATATTAGTGATAACAGTCTAAGATTTGATGATTGATTGAGAAGTTAATGATTTGTTTTGATATGATGTATTATCGTGTTTACTTGATTTCTCTAAGGCCGGTTGAATAGACTTGTTTCTGTCATTACTGCTGGATTCGTAGGCATGTAGATTAGTTGCATTATATGACATTATTATTTTTTGTTTTTGCTTGAGGACAAGCAAAAGTTTAAGTTTGGGGGTATTTGATATGTAGGTTTTATACCTACTTATCTGGTATCTATTACTTGAATTATTTGCTTAATCTCATGTTTCTTAGTTACTTTTCATACGTTTTATGTTATTTTGTAGGAGATGACACGGCATTGGCATGAAGAAGCAAGGGAAAGAATTCGTACATCTTTTGGACTAAACTATGCAAGAAAATGTTATTAGGGAATATTGAAGGACTATGAACATTAAGTTGGATGCATGTTCTTGGCTTGAAAATTGGAATTTACGGTAGCTCTACTTCTTAGCTTTTCGAAACATCTTGAATCATCCCAATCGGAGTTCGGATGCGAGAGTTATGGCCAAAATATCAACAAAGATCAAAGCTAAGAGTTGTCATGCTTGCCATTTACACAGCATCTACTTCAAGCTCGATTTCTGCCTTGGTCCGATCCGAATTTGTCAATCCTCAAAGCATGGAAGTTGTAGATCCCGTCGTTATCTTCGATTTGATAGGTGGCAGGCCCCGTAACTCCAAGCGGATCAGAAGTTATGCGTGTTTTACCAAAGGACGTCGCAGCAGAAAACAGGGCAGCGCGGACCGCGCTAGGGCGCGTTAGGCGGCCAGATTTTCTGAACCTGTAGCGCGGACCGCGCCCAGAAAGGCTTAGCAGCGGCGCTGAGCGCGCTAGGCGGCGGGAATGCAGCGTTTTTTTGGTCATTTGATGTCCAATTTGAGCTAAAATAGGATTCTTAGTTGCCTAACTTGCTTGGGTGTCCATTAGAACTATAAATACATGATGAGAGACATAAAAGAGAGGAGATCTAGGCTAGTTTTAGAGGATTCCATTAGATTAGATTAGAGTAAATTAGATAAAAACCCTAGTTCTTATGGGATTGGGAGATTGAAGCAACTTGGACACCATTGAAGATCAAGAGCATGAGCTTGAGGAAGATGGAGATTTGCTGACAACAGATTTATTCTTTACTCTTCTCTTATTTTTGTCTTTTAATGATTATTCAATTGTGGATTCTTAGTTTTAATTCAATAATAATGAACTAATTCTTTGTTTGAGATTACAATGGATCTTATTGTGTAGTTTATTTTAATATGCTTCGCTATCAATTATTATGTTCTATTATGAGGATTGTCTATTTTGATTTGTACTTAATTGTTTAATTGATTGGCCATTAATTTACCGTGATAATCTATATGAACTCGAGAGATGAAGTATTGATTTAGATCTTATCATGATAGCATGTGTTTGTGATTTCTACATAGATGGAATTCATGATTCGTGTTTAGGATAGAGATATACCTAACATCGCATGTAATCGTATAGAGAACTTGTGCTTTAAATCCTTTTTAATTGTAATTCACATAGAGATATAGTGGATTAGTTAATTAGGGTGTCTTGCTTAATTCTATCATCTGTGGAT
Source organism: Panax notoginseng (assembly GCA_016801055.1). Classification (NCBI taxonomy): domain Eukaryota; kingdom Viridiplantae; phylum Streptophyta; class Magnoliopsida; order Apiales; family Araliaceae; genus Panax; species Panax notoginseng. Next base: position 75,381,705 of record CM029022.1, read on the forward strand.
TTAAATGAGTATGGGTATTATGCATTGAGAGGTGGTTTTATCTACTTTAGTGTTCTTGATTAACAATTCAGGATCGAAAATAATTGATGAGAAGTGTGTTAACTTAAATGAAGCAATAAGTGAAGTTGTGATCTTAAATCTCCGTAATCTTAATTTAACTAGTGGTAATTAGAATTAATTTATTTATAAATTGAAATTCATTCGTTTAAATAAAATTGAGTTGGTTACGGGTTAGTACTTGGTGATTTATATTAATAATTCCTCGTGGAAACGATACTCTACTTTCACTTTATTACTTGTTGACCACGTATATTTGCGTGTTGTGCGTAATTAGATTTTACCCAACAGTGGTTTCTTTTGTTATTCAATTCTTTATTATATTCAGTTGGTTAAGTTTTGACTTCTATACTCCATGAAATTTGTGGTATCCTTGATAATTGCGTTTCATCCAGTATCTTTTCATGAAAATATTCTTCTAAGCATTCTTAAAATTTACTCCACAAATCAGTATCATGTTGACAATTTAGACGTTGTTAATTCTTGGATAAATTAATTCTTGAACTTGTTTTATTGAATTTTTATATCATTGTCATCATCCTCATGTTTATAAAATGTTGAAAATCATCTGTGGCCTGTAGTGCATAGATGGACTTGGTATGATTATGACCAGGGATTATTCGGTATAATCATGACCATAATGTTACAAATGATGTGGTAAAAGTCCTCATTGACCCATAGTGCATTGATGGACAATTGTTGGCATGATCATGACCATTAATGAATACACGAATATCCTTGGTCGTAGTGCAGGGGTGATTCGATGATGTGGATTATTTTGTTAAGCTGAGTCCCAGCGATAGCAGTGTTGAAAAACTTTTTAAATCATAGAAGATAGTAGATTTTATTCTCTACTTGACTCTTTTAATGGATTGCTTGTTCCGCTGCAGTTAAACTTGATGTTCGTTATATTTTATCAGTTTAACACTGTTGAAGGCTAATGATAATTTATTCTGCATTATCTTAGTCATAATATTTCTTACTGGGCTAGTTGAGCTCACCCTGTATTTCACTGTTCTCTTCAGAAAATGAGAGTATCGCTGGGACGAGTCGGGGAACGGAGTGATGGACCAGATGATAGTATTAGTAGTCCTCACTATTCTATTAAATAGTGTGACAATAATTGTAATGAGTACTCTTTTTGAGTTTGTATAGTCCCTAGTAGACAATAATTGTACTCAAACTCACAGTTATGTTTTGTCGTTTTGTACACGATAGTTGTATTAGTAAGTTGTATTTGTATTCTGTACCATGTATCTGACGACCCAAGATGGGTGATGTATACCTAATTTTGGGGGCGTCACAGTTGGTATAAAATCAAAGCTTAGGGATATGATCCCTGGCTAAGATGTGAGAATAGAACTAGGAGGGGAGAGACGGGGAATTCCTTCGCTAGTATGACCTACCTAAGTTTATTTGCATGGTATTTAATTGGTCGGTCAGAATATAAGGATAATATATGACATATCAATTAACTTTTATTTTGTGACAGTATATGAAAATGGCATCTGAGAATGTTGAGAATAGCAATGGAGCACAGGCGACTGTTGATTCACCACATATCAATAATCAGGATAATGTGCATCAGGAAGGTGACAATCCTCATGCAAACAACAACACTGACCAAATGATGAATGATGAAATGTTCAAAAGCTTTATGCAGTTCATGCAACAGCAGGCGAGAGCAGCTCCTGTTCAAAATGTAGGTGGAAACACTGAAAACTCTCGGACGATCACCGCTAAACAGTTCAAGGAGCTGGGACCACCGAAGTTTAAGGGAGAGCCAAAACCACTTATAGCGGAAACATGAATAAAGCAGATCACCAAGATATTTGATGTCTTGGGATGCTCTGAGGAGCAAAAGGTTCCCTTTGCCGCCTTTATGTTGTAAGGAGAGGCAGATTACTGGTGGGAATCGATTAAGCGTACTCAACCTGCCGCACTGAAGATGTCTTGAGAGAAATTCCAAGAGCTGTTCAATGACAAATACTTTCCCGAAAGTGTTCGTCACATGAAGGAGGTGGAGTTCATCAAATTAGAGCAGAATAATATGACCGTGTCGCAGTATGAGGCTAAATTTGCTGAGTTGTCCCGGTTTCCGTTCCACTTGGTGGATAAATAAAGAGCGAATGACGCGAATATTTTTGCGAGGTTTGAAACCTGAGATACGTCAACATCTTATTTCTCATAAACTGTGTTTGTATTCAGATGTTGTGAATAGGGCTCAGTTAGTGGAGCGCGATAACGAGTCAACGCCACCAAAAGAAAGCAGTCGACAAAATGATAATACCAGTGAGAGCAGTCATCGAAGCGGTGACAACAAGCGTGGAGGGAATCAACAGGCCAGAAATGGTAACCACTTCGGTGGTAATCAGGGCCAAAACAATAAGAATGGTCATTTCAAGAAGAGAAGATTCAACAATGATGGAAAGACGTCAGCACCAGCACCCGTTGTTAAGGAAGGAGAACGACCACCTATCATATGTTTCAAATGTGGAGGGGAGGGGCACATCAGTCCAAACTGCGTGATGCCGTCTAAAACATGTTATAATTGTGGAAGAGAAGTTCATTTAGCTCGATTTTGTCGTTTACCAAAAATAAGTTCAGCCAGGATGGAGACGCCAAAGGCCGTCCCAGAAAAGTCAAAATTGGTAGTGCAAGGGAGAGCGTTTGTTGTGTGACCTCCTAGAAAACAAAGAACCCGAATGAGGTCATCACGGGTAAGCTTATCATAAACTCTAACGAAGTCTATACTTTATTTGATACCGGTTCTACCCATTCTTTTATTTCTCCTACTTGCGCTCATCGATTAAATTTGACTCCAAAGAAATTAGATTTTGACTTATCTGTTGAAACTCCATTGGGAGAAACCTTCATTACATCCACAGTTTATAACTCTTATTTGGTTCAAGTTGGTACCCACACATTACCTGTCGATCTTATTTCATTAAAAATACTTTAATTTGACGTGATTCTAGGGATTGATTGGTTAACTACTCATCATGCAAAAATTGATTGTTTTCGTAAGGTTGTTAGCTTTCATATTCCTAATCGACCGATTATGCGAATTCAAGCAACTAAACCATTAAAATCAATCGCTGTCATCTCAAGCCATAAAGCTATTCGTTTATTGAAAAATGAATGTCAAGCTTTCTTAGCTCATGTCACGGATCTAAACAAAAATACGTCAGTTTTGAATGATATTTATATTGTTAATAAATTCCCTGACGTATTTCCCTGAAGAACTTCCTGGCCTACCCCCAGAGCGTGAAATTGAATTTTTTATCGACCTTGAACCCGGTACAAAACCCATTTCCAAAGCCCCATATCGAATGGCTCCTATTGAACTTCAGGAGTTAAAGATCCAACTACAGTAATTGTTAGACATTGGCTTTATTCGTCCTCGTACTTCTCCTTGGGGTGCTCCTGTTCTATTCGTGAAGAAGAAAGATGGAAGTATGTGACTTTGTATTGATTATCGGGAGTTGAATCATGTCACCATCAAAAACAGGTACCCATTGCCACGTATTGATGACCTGTTTGACCAGCTGCAAGGAGCACAATTCTTTTCAAAGATTGATCTTCGTTCTGGATATCATCAGCTGATGGTTAAAACTGATGATATTCCAAAGACGGCTTTCAGAACTCGATACGGGCGTTATGAATTCCTAATCATGTCCTTTGGATTGACTAATGCTCCTGCTGCCTTCATGGATATGATGAACCGGGTATTCAAGGAATATTTGGATCACTTTGTGGTCGTCTTTATTGATGACATCCTTATTTATTCTAAAAGTCGTGAAGATCATGAGCAACACTTGAGGCTGGTACTCCAAAAGCTTCGTGAATACAAGCTTTATGCCAAGTTGAAGAAGTGCGAGTTCTGGCTGGACGAGGTAGCATTCCTTGGGCACGTAGTATCAAGTCGTGGAATATCTGTTGACCCGGCAAAGATTAAAGCTATTCAAAGCTGGGAGCAACCTAAATCAGTGACCAAAGTACGACTTTCTTGGTTTAGCTGGTTATTATCGAAGATTCGTGGAAGGATTTTCTCGAATCGCTACTCCATTAACTCAGCTGACTCGGAAAGATACAAAGTTCGGTTGGAACGAAGAATGTGAGAAGAGTTTTTAAGAACTCAAGAGGAGACTCATTTCAGCACCTGTTCTAACAATACCATCTGGCTCGGAGAGATTTATTATCTACAGTGATGCTTCGAGCAAAGGGTTGGGATGCGTTCTCATGCAACATGGAAAAGTCATAGCCTATGCTTCAAGACAACTCAAGAAATATGGGAGGAATTATTCTACTTATGATCCAGAGTTGGCAGCTGTTGTCTTTGCACTTAAAATTTGGAGGCATTACTTATATGGGGAGAAGGTGGAGATCTTTACGGATCATAAAAGCCTCAAATATTTCTTCACTCAAAAGGAACTCAACATGCGACAACGATGTTGGCTTGAACTGTTGAAAGATTATGATCATACCATTCAATACCATCCTGGAAAAGCGAACGTGGTAGCTGACGCATTGAGTAGAAGATCATATGCAAGTACGAGTGCGATATTGTCAACACAAAGGCCCATTTTGTGTGACTTGCAAAGGATGGAGATAGAGTTAAAAACTCCAGGGACCCATGTGATGATGGCGAATATACGAGTAGAACCAACTTTAATCGATAAAGTTAAAGCTGCTCAAGCTACAGACCTGGAGTTGATGCGTATGAGGAAGAAAGTGCAAGAAGGTGCTATGCCGGAAGCAAGAATTGATGAAGAAGGAATACTTCAAGTCAACTCCAGACTTTGTATTCCTAACAACCCTGATTTAAAGTATGAAATCATGATGGAGGCGCACAACACACCGTTTGCAATCCATCCTGGAAGTACCAAAATGTATCATGATCTTCGTCATACATTTTGGCGGAGCAATATGAAGAGAGAGATAGTGTTGTTTATCTCAAGGTGTCTAACTTGTCAACGAGTCAAAGCGGAGCATCAAGTACCAAAAGGTCCATTGCAACAACTTGAAATTCCAGAATGGAAGTGGGAGCACATTACCATGGATTTTGTTACCGGTCTTCCTAAGGTTTCTCAAGGTATAGATGCGATTTGGGTCATTTTTGATAGATTGACCAAGTCTGCTCATTTCTTACCGATACGAGAAACTTATACACTTGAACGTGTTGCTCGTATGTACATAAACGAGATTGTAAGACTGCATGGTATACCAATATCCATAGTTTCTGATCGAGACCCAAGATTCACTTCACGATTTTGGGTTAGTTTACAAAAAGCTATGGGCACGGATTTACGATTTAGTTCGGCATATCATCCTCAGACGGACGGACAATCAGAGAGGACTATTCAAACTCTAGAAGATTTATTAAGACTCTGTGTCCTTGACTTCAAGGGAAGTTGGGACAAGTTCTTACCATTGGTGGAGTTTTCCTACAACAACAGTTATCAAGCAAGTATTGGCATGGCTCCATTCGAAGCATTGTATGGAAGAAAATGTCGTTCTCCAGTATGCTGGGATGAGGTGGGTGAAGCAACGTTGTTGGGACCGGAGTTGGTACATATGACTACAGAAAAGATTCAAACGATCCGACAACGTATAAAAACCTAACAAGATCGACAAAAGAGTTATGTTGATCTTCATCGAAAGGACGTGGAATTTGATATAGGAGATCATGTGTTCTTACGTGATGCTCCATGGAAAGGAGTTACGAGATTTGGAAATAGAGGAAAGCTCAATCCTCGATTTATCGGTCCATTTTTAATCCTCGATCGAGTAGGAACTGTGGCTTATAGACTCGCTTTACCGTCAAGTATGTCTCGTGTTCATAACGTTTTTCACATATCCATGTTACGTAAATATGTGGAAAACCCGAACCACATTATTGAGTTAGAACCGGACGAAATAGCAGAAGATTTGACGTATGAATAAGTTCCTGTTCAAATCTTGGATAAGAAGGAACATATTCTACGCTCCAAGGTTATATATCAAGTCAAAGTTTTGTGGAGAAACCACGATGTTGAGGAAATGACTTCTGAGTTAGAATCTGAAATGAAATCAAGGTATCCTTACCTCTTCGACATACCAGGTACGTACCCTAATTTCGAGGGCGAAATTTCATAAGAAGTGGAGGTTGTAAGACCCCAACTTTTATAAATAAAGATGAATTTTCTATAAATATCATTTTTGAATATTATGGAGTTAATTTGATATAATGTTATAGTTGTGGGTAATATTTATAAATTTTGTAAAATACGTAAGTTGTTATATAATATTCGATTGGTTGGGGAATATTTGTTTTAACAGGGAATATTCGTACAACGGCACAATCATTGGTGGTCCCCACAACGGAATTATTGTCGGATTGAGAAAACGACAAAAAATATTTTATTAAAAATTACGACATAAGTTTTACCATTGATACTGTTGAACTACTCGGTATTAAAAGTACAGTAACACGTGTGGTTTCATAGTGGTATTGATTATTAATGCTTATGTGAGAAGTCACTCAGTTTGATTCAATTATTGTCAGTTAATAATATGAATTATTTAGCGATAACGAAGTTTTGTTTTATTCGTATTATTAACGAAATAAAACAGAAACATCTTTTTATATAAAACATAATACTTTATTAAAGTTATTCTATAAATAGAATATATTATATTTTATTTAAAAGATTTTTTTTAAATATGGACCGTCAGATTAAAGTAATCAATCTGGACCGTTCATGGATTAGTTACTATGCATTATATTTTTCTATAAATAGCAGCTCATTCCTTCATTATTTCTTACGAATTCACTGAACTCTAGAGAGAAAAACTATAGAGAGAAACTATAGAGAGAGAGAAAAAAAAAGTATTCTGCTACTTAACTACTTCCTTATTTCAGTTCTTCTTTAAAATGGTAAGGGGTATTAGTCTTTCTTATTCATGAAGAGAAATGTTGTTATTCCATTTCTTATTATTCTGTTTGAATAACCTGTATACGCGGTCTACCCTTTACTTGGTGACATTCTTCTATTATTTTGTTGGAACATCCTGTCTGTGTGTTTTACACCAGACCTAGTTCCGTCTTTATTATTATTCTGTTGGAACATCCTGTCTGTGTGTTTTACACCGGACCTGGTTCCGTCTTTATTATTATTCTGTTGGAATATCCTGTCTGTGCGTTTTACGCCGGACCTGGTTCCATTATTTATTATTCTGTTGGAATAACCTGTCTTGTGGTCTATCGCATGTATGGTGATTTCTTTTGTTATTCCATTCTTTATTATACTCAGTTGGTTAAGTTTTGACTTCTATACTCCATGAAATTTGTGGAATATCCTTGATAATTGCGTTTCATCCAGTATCTTTTCATGAAAATATTCTTCTAAGCATTCTAAAATTTTACTCCACAAAGCAGTATCATGTTGACAATTTGGACGTTGTTAATTCTTGGATAAATTAATTCTTGAACTTGTTTTATTGAATTCTTATATCATTGTCATCATCCTCATGTTTATAAAATGTTGAAAATTATCTGTGGCCTGTAGTGCATAGATGGACTTGGTATGACTATGACCAGGGATTATTCGGTATAATCATGACCGTAATGTTACAAATGATATGGTAAAAGTCCTCACTGGCCCGTAGTGCATTGATGGACAGTTGTTGGCATGATCATGACCATTAATGAATACACGAATATCCTTGGCCGTAGTGCAAGGGTGATTCGATGATGTGGATTATTTTGTTAAGCTGAGTTCCAGCGAAACCAGTGTTGAAAAACCTTTTAAATCATAGAAGATAGTATATTTTATTCTCTACTTGACTCTTTTAATGGATTGCTTGTTCCGCTGCAGTTAAACTTGATGTTCGTTATATTTTATCAGTTTAACACTGTTGAAGGCTAATGATAATTTATTCTACATTATCTTAGTCATAATATTTCTTACTGGGCTAGTTGAGCTCACCCTGTCTTTCACTGTTCTCCTCAGGAAATGAGAATATAGCTGGGACGAGTAGGGGAAAGGAGTGATCGACCAGATGATAGTATTAGTAGTCCTCACTGCTCTATTAAATAGTGTGACAATAATTGTAATGAGGACTCCTTTTGAGTTTGTACAGTCCCTAGTAGACAATAATTGTATTCAAACTCATAGTTATGTTTTGTCATTTTGTACACGATAGTTGTATTTGTATTCTGTACCATGTATATGACGACCCAAGATGGGTGATGTATACCTAATTTTGGGGGCGTCACATTTTTATGTTCATTAGATTAGGTTACTATTACATTCCCTGAAATAAAACAATTAAAATTCTCATTCTTGGACACATTGCATAGTGGCGCTGCGGCGCCACCATCTAGCCTATCCTTGGCATTGCGGTGCGGCTGGCGCTACAGCTTGGTCTGTGGCACAGCGGCGCAGTTGGTGCTGTGGCGCGGTCCTTAAGGCGGTTGGCACTGCGGCGTGACATACCAGTTTCTGATTCTGAGTTTCGCGAAAAACTCAGATCATGACCAAATACATCCAATTACATTATTCACACATGAATTTAGGTATACTCAGACACTAAAATTCGTACATGATCCCTACTCAACCTTTCTAGCATGATTTAACAAGTTAAAACATACAATTACTTGAATCAAACCATAAAATTTCACTGTTCTTGGTGTTTTTGAATGTTTTGAAAATAAAACATGAAAATTTGATATTACAATTGGTTATAACTCCGAATCTATCCGTTCAAAGTTTATTTTCTTCGTTTTGACATGCGATAACATAATCTACCATTAAATTTCAAGTTAAACAACAATTCATAGCATAAATGTCCCATAAGGGCCATATATATGAAACTTTATACTCTGTAACTTCAAAATCTATTTACGACATATTTTTATGAAATTGATGTTATGAAAACGTACGTATATGGTAAAAACATGTTATGATAACATATTATCATATATGTATATACACACACACACACACACACACACACACACACACAAATCATTACTCTTTTCAATTACAGAGACTTGACCTTTCAATTACAAAGACTTGAAATAATTTTTTTATAGAAATATTAACAACGTAAATTATAAGTTGGGTTGAAGAGATTAACCTATTACAGATTTTCTGATTCTTCAATCGCACAATTTCCCTCAAATTCTCTCTAACTCTCTCTAAATTTTCTAATTTAAGTCTAATAAATGAAATACGTAAGAGAAACCAGACTGATTAATGCCCACAGTTGTGGTCAGTTAATCCATACGTGGTTTAACTGTTCCTAACTCCTCATAGGGCATTGTTTGGCTAGCATCATAAGTATCCCTTCTAATTATTTTAATTAATCTCTTACAATATAGTTTAATAATGTCACACCCAATTAAACAATAAATCAAATATCTTATTTAATTTAATTTAAATAAAAGATAATAATTTCTCATTAATTCACATAGTCACATAATTAAATTTCTCATTTATTAATTATGTCAAATTATTAAATCTCCAATTAATTATTAAATTAATTAGAATAACATTATGGTTATTAAATAATTCATTTAATCCAATAAGCTCAATTAAATACATACTTTGAATAATTAAATTCTCCATATTAATTTAATTAATATAACACATATAATTAAATTAATCTACCACAAATTTCATAATTAATTATTTAATCCAATAATTAAATCATCGAAAAAATATTTATTTAATTCAATAAATATTCAAATTAAATTACACAAATCTCGTTCGTCACAGTTTCTAAAACGTTTCCCAAGACATATTGAGTGCAGCTGCTGGGTACGCTTCACAGATTCTCACCAGTAGTCTGTCTCACCGCGGAACATAAAGGTGGCGAATGAAACCTTCTGTTCCTCCGTGCATCCCAAGACATCAAATATCTTTGTAATTTACTTAACCCACGTTTCCGCCTTGATCGGATCTGACTTTCCCAAAAATTATGGTGGTCCCAACTCTTTGAACTGCTTGGTTGTGATAAGTTGTGCGTTGTTATCATTTCCATCCGTATTCTGTACACGAGTCTCCCTCGTCTGATTTTGCATGAACCGCAAAAAGCTTCTAAACGTCCCATCATTCATCGTTTGTTCGGTGGTGTTGTTTATAGAAGGAATATTGCCTTCCTGTTGCACGTTCTCCTGGTTGGTGATTAAAGGTGTCTCCACGGTCTCATACAGTCCATTGTTAACATTCTCAGCTGCCATTCTCAAATACTGCCACAAAATAAGGGTTAATTAAAAAAAATGACATACCACATAATACCCCTATATTCTGACCGACCAACAAATAAGCTTAGGTAGGACACACTAGCGAAGAATTTACTCGTCTCTCATCTCCTAGTTCTATTCCCCGATCTCCGTCAGAGACTATATCCCTAAGCTCTGGTACCAACTGTGACGCCCCCAAAACAGGTATACATCACCTATTCTTAGTCGCCAAATACATGGTACAAAAAATAACTATAACTTCATTAATACAATTGTCGTGCAAAATACGACAACACATATGCTATGAGTTTAAATACAAATATTATCATCTAGACAGTATTCAAACTCAAATAAGTTCTCATTATAATTATTGATACACTATTTTACAAAATAGTGAGGACTGCTAAAATAACTGTCTGAACCCATCACTCCACACCCCGACTAGTTCCCGCTATATTCTCACCTTTAGAGAAGAAAAATAAAACAAAAAGGAAAAGGGTGAGCTCAACTAGCCCAGTAAAGAATATTATGACTAAGATAATATAGAACAATTATCGTTAGCGTTCAACAAATCAGATAAAATATAATTGACAACAAGTTTTAGATCAATATTCGTAGCAAAAATAACAATTCATTAGAAGAGTTAAGTAGAGAATGAAATCTACTATCATCTATGAATTTAAAAGTTCATCATCAATATTTTATCCATGTAACATCAATCAATATACATCTTGAATCAAATATTCATCTTTGCACTACAGGCCAAAGATATTCATTTGTATCACCAGTTGGTCATGTTCATCTCAACACCTCTTTACACTACGGGCCAAAGATATTCATCAGATAATCATTCATCTTTGCACTACAGGCTAAAGATATTCAATTATATCACCATTTAGGACTGAGGATGATAAAAAATATTTTAAAGAAAACGAATCCAATGAGATAAAAGATCAAAGATTAGGGATTCGTACTTCGGTTTATCAAAGTTCAAAAATACTCCAAAATAAACCATAACTGAATAAAATTCAAGAATGAAGATCAAAACATGGATACAATCAAAGATAGTAACCATAATATACATCTTGGACAAAGAAGAGAAAATTTTAATTTTCTGTGAATAGTGTCGTATACGTGAATAGTAATTCCGACACGAAAAGGTAGAAATCCCACAAAAAAAATCATACTTCGTGAATAGTACTCGTGAATAGTGTCGTATTCATGAATAGTGCCGTATACGTGAATAGTGTCGTATACGTGAATAGTAACCTCGACATAAAAAGGTAAAAATTTCATAATAAAATTCATACTAATATTTCAGCATAATGATATTGAACGAAATAACATTATTTACGAAGAAAATAACATCCCTTACCTCAAAATAACAGTACTTATGACTGAAATATTGGATATAATGCCGAAGGAAACTTGCACTGAATAGCAACTCTCAAAGTATCTAAATACTCAAAAAAATACGCTCGATAATATAGAGAGAGAAAACTTATGATTCTGGTGTGATTTTCAATTCTAACTAAGCACCCTATTTATAGGAAAATGCTAGAACGCCAAAGCAGACTAAAATTTAATAAAATAATATTTTAATACAAATATTCACGCCCACCACAATTGATCAAATTTCAGCACATCACAGTGGGGCCCACCAAAAATCAAATTTTTCTACAACAACCAAAAATGGGGCCCACATGTTTTTAATAAAAATATTTATTTTTAAAACTTCAATAATTCATAATAAATAGCCCTTTTATCAGAAAAATACGAATTTTATGTCCATTCCATAAGAAATTTAATTCTCTACAACTTTGTAGAAGAAAGTTTTTCCAAATTTCAAATAGAAAATGACCGAAATCCACATACGGATGATTTTTAATACCTTCATTCCGATAAAATATTGATAAAATACCTCAGCATTATATCCTTCATTTATATCCACATAAAATTAAATATTTTTTTTTCATATAAATTAATAATTAATTATTCACAAATAATATTATAGAATCACAATTATGACAACTAGGTTGTTCCCAAGAAAGAGGAGGCTTTCCGATAAGGATTTCTCCTTACTAGCGCACAATTAGGTGACCAAACCCCTTCCCTAGACAGAATTTTCTTAGACATTGCCAGTAATGCTATCTAATAATATTATTCAAATAATATGAATTATTGATATGATAATGGAAAATACTGTGCAGTGACAATTATTGAATCAATAATAATATAAAATATCAATGTAGCAATTATTAAATCAATAAAATAAAATAGTGAACAATAATTACTGTAACAATTATTGAGTAGTGTCTTCTTACGTAAGAATCAATAATCCAAATATACTGTACAATACCGTGTGCTACTGTGCAACCACGCGTATTACTGTGTTTTTTTACCATCGGGTATTCCAACAGTGCTAACGGTAACAACTACACCGTTATTTATAAAAACTCAAACTTGTCATTTTTTTCATCCGACTGTTTTCCATTATGGGGCCTACAAATGGCTGCACCGTCGTACGAATATTCTCCGACAACAAGAATATTCCACGACCAAACAAATACTCCCCAACAACAATGAATATTTTATAACCACTTGCTTATTTTACAAAATTTACACATTTCACCCATAACCAAAGTATTATATCAAATTAACACCTTATTATTCAAAATAATAATTAGAGAATATTCAATTTTATTTATAAAAAGTTGGGGTCTTACACTTAATGCTCGTAACTTTGCCGCCCAATTACAGAGAACACTATGTAATCGTGGAGGTGAAGTTGAGAGGATGTAGATGAATCAGGCAGGTAGTAGCAATAAGGGTTTGGAATGGATGAGGAAAATAAAAGTTGAAAGGGATGGGAAGTGTAAGAGGTTTGGAATCTGGAAGTATAGGGTGTGTGGGGGAGATAAGGAAGTATATATGGAAGAGGAATCGGGGAGGAATATGAGAGGAGTCGTGCCAAATTGTTGGGTATGAACGTGTATATAGTGTGTGGGGGAGCTGGGAGACTTTGATTTAGGCACGAATTTGGGAGGGAGGGTAAGATGTTGGTTTAGAATGGGAAAGGGGAATGGAACCCTGGTTTTAAAAACTGTTGGAGCCGAGTGGCACGCCTCGCGCCAGCAATTGCTTGAGGATGGCACGCCCTGCGCTGTGAAGGCAGTAACTGATGCTTGTTAGCGTGCCCCACGCTGTGAAGGCAGTAACTGATGCTTGTTAGCACGCCCCGCACCATAATCCTTTGAACATTGGCGCGCCCCATGCTGGTAGTAAAGTGTTTGAAGGTTGAGGCAGTGAGCCCCGTGCTGTGATGCATAGGCTCCTAGCGCGCTCTGCGCCGTTCTAAAGATTTTATTGGGATGTCTTGGTTTGCCGAGGTACCTATAGTAAAGACACAATTAAGTCATTATACTATATTCTATTGAAATTTTATCTAGGCTATGAGATGAACTAAAATTTACTGAACAAATGAAAGAAAAAAAAAGTTTAGAGTTTGGGTTGCCTCCCTAGAAGCACTTGGTTTAACGTCGTCAACTTGACGATGCCTCTTGGTTCATCACTCTGGATCCTTAAGTGGGATGGAAATGGTTTCTCGATCGATGCTTTCGCCCCAGTAGTGCTTTAACCGCTATCCGTTAACTTTGAATGTTTCGAGAGAATTTCTCCTATACAGTTCAACGACGCCATGCGAGAAAACAATCATGATCGTAAATGGCCCTGACCATCGAGAAATAATCTCAATCGTGAGTTGAACAATAACACAGATTATCCCGATTCAAACTTTCTCTGCATAATCTTCTGATCGTGCCACTTCTTAACCTTATCTTTGTACAATTTTGAGTTCTCGTAGGCTTGCAGTCAAAATTCGTCAAGTTCATTCAATTGCAGTAATCTCTTCTCTCTTGCAGCTGTTTGATCAAAGTTCAGTTTTTGAATGGCCCAATATGCCTTATGTTGAAGTTTTACGGGGAGATGACACGCTTTCCCATAAACCAGTTAATACGGAGACATCCCAATTGGTGTCTTGTATGCTGTCCTATAAGCCCATAACGCGTCGTTTAACTTTAGAGACCAGTCCTTTTTGTTCGGATTCACCACCTTCTCTAAAATTCGTTTCACCTCTCTATTGGAAACCTCAGCTTGGCCACTCGTTTAGGGATGATAAGCTGTTGCAACCCTGTGATTAACCCCATATTTTGCTAAGAGAGCTGTAAAGGACCTATTACAAGAATGACTTCCCTTGTCACTTAGGATTGCTCTCGGCGTGCCAAACCTTGTGAATATGTTCTTCTGTAAAAACTTCAGAACTACCTTAGCATCATTCGTAGGGAGTGCTACAGTTTCAACCCATTTTGATACATAATCCACAGCTAGCAAAATGTACAAATTGTTGTATGAAGGCGGAAAAGGTCCCATGAAGTCCATCCCCCATACATCAAAAATTTCAACTTTCAGGATAGTGTTGAGTGGCATCTCATTCCATTTTGAAATATTGCCAACCCTTTGGCATCTATCACAATTTTTCACGAACTGGTGGGCATCCTTGAACACAGTAGGCCAATAGAATCCTGCCTGAAGAACCTTAGTCGATGTCCACTCACTCCAATAGTGTGCCCCATATGCAGATGCATGACATTCGTGCAAGATATTCTTCACTTCGCTGTAAGGCACACATCGACGAATTATTTTATCTGCACACTTTCTGAAGAGATAGGGCTCGCCCCACATGTACTACTTAACATCATGTAAGAACTTCTTTTTCTGTTGATGTGTCAAATCAGGGGGAAGGATCTTGCTTACCAAGTAATTAACAAAATCCGCATACCATGTAAATTCAGTGTTCACTCCAAATAACTGCTCATCCGGAAATGACTCGTTGATCAGACACTTATCTGCCTTGTCCTTATCTGGATTTTTCAGTCTCGAAAGATGATCCGCCACTTAATTTTCTGTCCCCTTCCTATCCTTTATTTCCAAATCAAATTCTTGAAGGAGTTGAATCCATTTGATAAGCCTAGGCTTTGCATCCTTCTTTGAGAACAGATAACGAATCGCCGAGTGATCCGTATATACCACCACCTTTTTTCCTATCAAATAAGCTCTAAATTTGTCAAAGGCGTACACGACTGCAAATAACTCCTTCTTGGTGGTCGTATAGTCCAATTGAGCATTCGTGAGGGTTTTACATGCATAGTATATGACATGTAATATCTTTTCTCAGCGTTGCCCCAGAACAGCCCCTACCGCATAGTCGCTAGCATCATACATTAACTCAAAGGACATTGTCCAATCCGGTGCTACGATCACGAGAGCTGTAGTTAATTTCTTTTTCAACTACTTAAATGTTGTCATACATTCCTCATCAAAATTGAAAATTGTATCTTTCTCTAATAGACTACATAGTGGTTTAGCAATCTTAGAGAAATCCTTAATGAACCTGCGGTAGAATCCAGCATGCCCTAGAAAACTGCGGATTCCCTTAACTAAAGTTGGTGGTGGAAGATTCTCTATTATGTCCAGCTTTGCACAATCAACTTCCAACCCCTTCGTAGATACTTTATGCCCAAGAATAATTCCTTCTTCAGCCATAAAGTGGCACTTCTCCCAATTCAGTACCAAGTTTGTTTCCACATATCGTTTCAAAACCATGACCAGATTCTCTAAACAGATATTAAAGGTATTCCCATAAACTTAGAAGTCATCCATGAAAACTTCAACATTCTTCTCCACCATGTCTGAAAAGATGGCCATCATACATCTTTGGAAAGTAGCCAGTGCGTTACATAACCCAAAGGACATCCTCCTGAAAGCAAAGGTGCCGTATGGGCACGTGAATGTGGTCTTTTCTTGATCCTCAGGAGCTATGACTATCTGGTTGTACCCCGAATATCCGTCCAGCAAACAGTAATATTCATGCCCAGCCAACCGGTCCAACATCTGATCGATAAAGGGCAGAGGAAAGTGGTCCTTTTGGGTTGCCTTATTTAGCTTCCTGTAATCCATACAAACCCTCCATCCGGTCATTGTCCTCCTTGGAATTAGTTCATTATAATCATTTGTCACAACCTTCATTCCACCCTTTTTCGGGACACACTGAATTGGACTTACCCATGTACTGTCTGAGATCGGGTATATTATCCCAGCATCCAACCACTTCAATATTTCTTTCTTCACAACCTCTTTCATGATTGGATATAATCTTCTCTGTAGTTCCACTGTTCGCTTTGAGTCGTCTTCCAATAGAATCCTATGCATGCAAAATGAAGGGTTTATTCCCTTTATGTCGGCGATTGTCCATCCAATTACAGACTTGTACTCTCGAGGTATCCTCATCAATTTACTTTCCTGCAATTCGTTAAGCGCAGATGTAATAATAACATGTAAAGTATTAGAATTACCCAAAAATGCATACCTGAGGTGTTTAAGAAGAGGCTTATGCTCAAGAGTGGGTGCCTCCTCAAGTGAAGGTTTCATTCGTGTCGATGCTTTTTCTTCCACGTGTAGTGGCTCGAATGGTACCTTAAACCTGCTTAATCTCGATAAAGAATCCAACATATGCAAGTAGTCCACGAATTCTGGATCATCCAAGTTCTCATCTCCAAGTAGAGTATTTTCCAACGAATCCCTGACCAAACCTCTAACCAAGTCTTCATTAACCATTTTGTCGATCACATCCATTCGAAAACATTCTTCCTCATCTGTAGGGAACCTCATGTCGTTAAACACATTGAATTTTATTTCTTGGTCTTGTACCCTCATTGTTAACTCCCCTTTCTGAACGTCAATGAGAGTTCTACCTGTATCCAAGAATGGCCTCCCTAAGATGATTGGGATATTCTTATCCTCTTCATAATCCAAAATAATAAAATCTGCCGAAAATATGAACTTATCCACTTTAACTAAGATGTCTTCAACAATCCCTCTTGGATAAGTCACCGATCTATCTGCTAACTGCAGTGATATATTCGTAGGCCTCGGAGCTGGCAAACCCAACTGAGTATATACTGACAATGACAAAGGCATAAGGTTCACACTTACCCCCAAATCACACAAACACTTGTTGAAGGCCATGTTCCCTATTGTGTAAGGAATAGTAAAACTCCCCAGATCCTTCAACTTCGGAGACAACTTTCTCTGTAATACTTCACTGCATTCCTCCGTCAATGCCACAATCTCGTAGTCTTCTAACTTCTTCTTCCTCGACAGAATACCTTTCATAAATTTGGCATAGCTAGGCATTTGCTCTAGGGCTTCTGCGAATGGAATATTAATCTGAAGTTTCTTAAAAACTTCTAAAAACTTTGAGAACTGTTTGTCTAATTTCTGTTTCTGCACTCTTTGCTGAAATGGTGGTAGGGGATAAACAACGGGCTCCAAATATGTCTGACTCTTGTCCACTTGCTTGTCTTCACCTTGTTTTTCATCAACCACTTTGTCTTCACCTTGTTTAACATCTTTCTTTGCTGAATTTTCTGCATTCTGTCCCTCAAGATGCTTTCCACTTCTCAAAGTGATTACTTGACACTGTTCATGATTCCTCTTCAGATTCTTCTCTGTGTCACTAGGTAAAGTCCCTTGAGGCCTATTATTTAATACCAACGCAAGCTGTTCCATCTGATTTTCTAAGTTCTTGATTGTCACTGCTTGTGATTTCATTGCTACCTCATTCCCAGATATGTACTTTAACAACAGCTCTTCCAAAACTGTCTTTTTCTCTTGTTACGGAGCTGCTTGTTGATGCTAATTTTGAAATCTAGGGGGATAAGATGGTCGTGGAGCCTGCTGAGTTTGGTTGTTACTCCACGAAAAATTCGGATGATTCCTATTCCCCGGATTGTAGGCATTCTGATACTGATTATGCGAAATTCTATTATAGCTACCCACAAACTGTACCGCTGCTGGATTTATGGCACATTGTTCTGTAGGATGTTCCCCTGCACACAACTAACAAACATAAGCAACCTGCTGAGTCTGTGCACCTATAAGAGCATCCATCTTATTTGATAAAGCTGAAATCTGTGCCGCTAATGCTATTCGTCATTCTCGCTGTGGGCCACTGGTAGTTATTAGCCGCCATCATCTCTATCAGATCGTATGCTTCCTCATAACTCTTAGCCATGAAAGCTCCCCCAGAAGCTGCATCAATACTCGTTCAGAGATTACCACTCAACCCATTGTAAAAAGTGTTCATTTGCAGCCATTTGGGTAGTCCATGATGTGGACACTTCCTACCTTTCCCAAGCTTCGTACAATAACTCCCCATGTTGCTGCTCAAACATAGTAACCTCGTTTCTCATCTTCGCAGGTGGGAAAAATTTGGCCAAAAATTTCTGAGCAAGGTCAACCCAAGTTGTAATTGACCCTGGCGATAGTGAGTGAAACTAACTTTTCACCTTGTCCCGCAGTGTGAACGGAAACAAGCAAAGTCTAGCTGCATCATCCAACATCTCATTGTATCTAAAGGTGTCATAAATGTCTAGAAAGCTGACTAATTGCTCATTTGGATCGTCGTTGGCTAATCCCCCAAACTGGACTGAATTCTGTATCATTTGGATCGTTCCAGGCTTGATCTCAAAGTAATTTGCAGCAATCGCAGGCCTGGTAATGCTGGACTGAATCTCAGTCACCTTGGGAGTAACATAATCCCTCAGCGCTTCTGATCCTCTATAGCCATTATTTCTTCTTGTTTATCAAAGTTCTCTCTATTTTCCCTGATCCACTTACTAAATCTCTAAAACCGTCGTTCAATGTTGTCCTCGAAAGGAAGCAAGTCTGGCTTCTTAGACCGAGTTTGTATACACTAATTTAAAGAACCTGAAACAAGAAAAGTAAAAATAAAAGAAAAATTGTTTAACTAAAACTGATATTGAAAGTACTAAAATCAAAACTAGTCCTCGACAACGGCGCCAAAAACTTATTGGGTAAAATCTAAAGTACACTCACACGCAAGTATACGTGGTCAACAAGTAATATAATGATGAATAGAGTATCGTTCCCACAGAGACAAGTATGAAATTTAATCTAACGATTACCAATCTTATATTATTTCAATTTTATTAAAATGTTTGAATTAATTATGGAAAATAATGAAAAATTAATACGAAAAATCAAAACAAATCAACACCACTAATAACCGTAATTTCAATCAGATAATGGAGAATTAAGCCTACAATTTCACTTTAAGTTTTACTCTAATTATCACACCTTTTCCAGTTTAATTTACAATCTCAGTTCATTAATCAAGAACACGCAGGTAAAATTAGTCATCTCTCAATGTACTAATACCATATTAACTTAAATCCACAATTTGATAGAATTAAACCAAATTCCTAAATTCCCTAATTCACTATATTTCTATGTGAATTAAAATCAAATAAGGTTTAAATTCCTAGTTCTTTAAGGATTACATGCGATGTTATGTATATCTCTATCCTAAACATTCATCAAGAAATCCATCAAAACGCAAAAATCATGAACACATGCTATTGTAATTAGGTCTAGATTCATACATCATCTCTCGAGTCCATATAAATTCACATAAAATTGGTGTGATCAAGCAATTCATAAAATAAGTACAAATCATAATAGATGAAATGAATATCAAGTTTAATTAAACTAAAATTAAGGCATGACAATCATTATTCAAAATTAAAGATCCATTGTAATCCTAATTAGTAATTTAGTTTATAATCAATGATTTAAAAACTGAATAAAGTAAAGAATTCAGCATCCCAATTACAAGAACTGAATTAAAGAAATAGAATAGTAATACACAACCCTTCTTTGCCTTCAATTTTGCGATCTTCGTGAATCTTGCTTCCTTGCTCTGCTCCTTCAATGTCTTCTTTCAATTAGGGCTCCAATGTCTTCCTTTTTACACTCCTAACTTAACCCTATTACATAAGGAAATCATCAATCCTTTTAAAACTCAACTTCCATACTTAAGGAAACAAAATCTGCAGCTAAGCCGTCAGATCGGCGCGCCCTATGTAATATCCCGATTGTTGATGATAACGATCCTTAGAAAAGGAAATGAATGGGTTAAAAGATGTATAATACTCAGAATATAATTGAGTTCAAGTGAAAGTTATGAAATGAAACCTAGAATTTGTTAAGGTAATGAATGTAGTAGAAAATATAAAACCTATATTTAGATAAAATGATGAAAGATTACTCTAAGTCATTTGTTTAATTTGTCTTCGATTTTGGGGACAGAATCTTTGTAAGTAAGGAAGATTGTAACGAATGAGTGGTTTGAGTTGTGATTCTGAGGACAGAATCCTTATAAGGAGGGAATGATGTAACAATCCATATTTTTAATTATAATATTTAAATATTTATTGAATTATATAAATATTTAATGGATGTGTTTATCGTTGTTTAATTGATATGATGTGATTTGATTATTTATTTGTTTAATAAATAATTAATGAGTTAAGGAAAGTAATTATTTTGAAATAGTAATCTAATTTAATTCAATAATTAAGTTAGAGAGTTTATAATGATTAAATAAATTATTATATTATGCAATGAATTGTTATTAGAATTAATTAAATTAAGTATGAAAACTTAATTAATTAGAAGTGTGATAAATAACTATATTTTAAGTGATTATTAAAATAAATTAAAGTAGTTTTAATTTATTTTTCCAAACAAAACCCTATGGCTTTTGGACTTTTTAAATGTGATTTATTAATAATATAAATTAAAATATATATATATATATATATATATATATATATATATATATATATATATATAATAATAATAATTTTTGGTAACGACTGAATTAATAAGGTCATTAGTAACGTCGGTTTTTTAGACGTTTGTAAATCGTGGTTGGCTTTGATTTTTACGTAAACTGCATTTGGACTTAACGTAAGTCTAAGAAAAGAGAAGAAAAGAGAAAGGTTTGCAGAGAAGAGATTTTGATCAGAAAGTTTTGGGAGAGAATTATCAGAGAAATTGTGAGTGTGTACATGAGGTTTTCAAACAATTCCAGTGGTGTTAGCAAGGATTACTGAGCAATTAGAAGGTATGTGGCATAACCTTTATACGTATATATGTTTTACGTAATTGTGCCTAAAGTCTCTATGTATATGTGAATTTGACTGTAATATAAGGTTCTTTATAAAAAGTTGTCTGTAAACTATGCTTTACTAAATCATGTGTTTTGGTAATAACTAGCATATATATATGTATATATATGATTGTATGCTTAATGTATAGATAAGATTGTATGCTAATTTACGGTTACAAGAAGGAAATAGTTTTACAGTAAAGATATGAACAGTGATTGTTAAATTTTGTATGATAATAAAATTAGATTATACTAATTGAGAGATTAAACTATGATTATGTTAATTCATTTGTTACAAATTTCAGAGAATTGTAGTTAAAGTAAACAAATTGGTTGTTATTAAAATTTACAGTGTTTACTGTGTTAAAATATATCAACTATGGAGTTTTGGTTTTAAAACAGTGTTTTCAAAGAATTAAGTTTTCTGAAATCGTTGTTTAGTGGTTAGTAACTAGTATATGAATGATTGTTAGCGTTTATGTATAAATTACGTGAAGATATACATGTTAATTGGGGTTAATTGCTGTTAAAAATAAGGACTGTAGCTTTGTTCTATTCTTCGTGGTTGGGTTCTGCAAGTTTCGGCGCCCCAGCGCCAAAATTTGAGCCTCAATGCCAAAATTCGCGCCCCGGCGCCAAAATTCGCGCCCTAGTGCCAGAAGTTCGCGCCCCAGCGCTGAAATTCGCGCCCCAGCACCAATCTCGCGCCCCAGTGCCACTAGTTGGCTTAGTCCTTGCACCCCAGCGCCGGATTTGTAGTCTGACTTGGATAGTTTTGACCTCCTGTAGTAAAATGACCATAACTTCTTCATACGAACTCCGATTGAGGTGATTCAAGATGATCCGGAACGAGAACGACTAGACCTACAACTTTCGTTCTTCAAGTTTTTCAATTTGAGATAATTAGGATGGGTCAAAATAGTCATTTTTAGGACTGTTGTGTTTTCGGAGGCAATCGGAGGGCGTCGGGCATGCACATATGCACAGTGCTCCTGACCATAAAAGATGATGTCCTAAGTTACAAAACATGAATATTAGTAAATATAATGATGCTTAAAATTAATAAATAATGTATTAGATAAGTTATAGAAGCATAGTAAGCATACACAAGAGAGCCAAATCGGGCGTGTGACGAATGAACGTCGAAATACCGTGCCAAGTGTTAATGAACTTAAAAAGTATTTCTATTCAATTGAAATGAATATTATAAGATATGGAATGGATTTAATATAAAACCAATAAGTATTTCTAGCAAGACTTAGGCACTTGAATGAATTTTGAATATAAAATACAGTGAGATATAAGTCGAAAAGTTAACACAATCTAATGAAACATTGTGTGCTAATTAATAGAAAAGATTATGAGATGTGGAGTAGAGTTTACATTACAATTACTATGTGTTGTTATGTGACTAATAGTTAATGTGTATGATTATATAATTGTGTAGGGCACGTGAAGTGTAGATAACTGTAAGCTGTTAAACTGTTATTGGTAAACAACGATCAAGGCAAGTCTTTCGATTCCTATTTTCTACGTGGACTTGATGAACTATTTTAAATTACATGATATGTTATACATGTTGAAATCGTGAAATGTTAAGGTCAATTTATGACTGTATTGTTTTGGTTAAGTAAGGAGGATTGAGTAAGGAACTCAATCTTTATATTTGCTATGTGAATTAAAAGCATGTATGCCATGTTACTTTAATTATTATGATAAAGCATGTTATTATGTGCTATGTGATGCATGAAAACTGTTAGACTTTGCTGGGCTGTCGAGCTCACTCTTGCAAATAACCATTTTTGCAGGTCAAGATTTTAAGGTAAAGATATGTGCTAAGTGAGTTATAGAGATCTATATTCACGAAGATTACTTATGTTTTATGAGAAAAGTATTTCATATTTTGAATATAAAATGTTGTTGAATTGTAAGTTGAGTTATCCAATGTATATGTATATTTAGTTATGATGTAAGACTTTGTATAGTCATTTTGTTATAACGATTCATGATATAAGATTGAATCAAAGAGATGTAATGTAAAGGTTGCGATTCAGGACAAGAAAGAAGGAAATGTATAAACGTTTTAAATATTCTGCAAATTTTAGTGTTTTTAATATCGAATAATGATGTAAAATTTGAAATTTAATGTATGGTGAACGACCAAAGTTGAGATTTAACTTGTATGGATTTTAGGGTCGTTACAGTTGGTATCAAAGCTGTAGGTTATAAACCTTAGGTAGGAGTACCGTAGGCTATAACCTTAGAGAAGAGAGGTGAAGATAATGAACGAATAAGCTCAAATAGAGTTTGAACAATAAGGGATTAAAACTTACGTGAAATGATTCAAAGAAAAATCTCGCAGAGTTATAAGGAATATGAATGTGGGGTTATCCAACTCCAATAATAAGGATGTAAGGTGATAATGAATAGACAATGTCTATGAAAAAAAGAGTGAGAAAAAAAAGTTAAGAATAGAGAGTTATATCTACGTATGGTGTAATTGTACTCTTTAGTAGTTGATGTATGGTATCTGGGCTAAACGATTCCTTCATAGAGCGGAGGTATATACGAACTAGCAACTCGGAACCTAGTTTGTTGGTTGTTTGTGGGAAACCACTCAGCGTACTATATTGAAACTGTTAGAGACTCGATGTGTACCAAGTGTGTAACTCGAATGAAATGTTGAGCGATGATGTAAATGAAGTTAGAATTCTTAAAGGAAGAATTGTTATATAAACAAGAAGATTCAAAGATGAATCTTGAAGAGATATAAAGATAAGAAATGGGAGTTTCCTAACTCCAATAGCCAAGATAACGAATAATGTCATAAATGATGAAAAAAAGGGGAAAGAAAGAGGATCACAAAACAAAACGATCACGAGTTAAGAAAAGAATTTTAAGGGAAATGATTATAGAATAAGATCACGACGTGATCTATTTAAGTTATAGAAGAAAGATGGTCTGTAATGTTTGAATGATTATAGCTTGATGCTATGAAGATATTGTACTATGAATAGTACAAGATAAACTCGCGAGGAGTTAGAGATAATGTGATACGAGGAATTCGTATCGAGCAAAGAGTAAGTTAAGAGTAAGATAGAATTAGGTGGGATTTCAATTGAGGACTCAGGTGGTGGCTGAGTTGTACAAACCTTTGTATGGTCGAGGGTTTTGTGCTTGTACTCAATTTATCACATTGATAATCATTAGAATATTTGTGTCGCGCTATTTGCTATATGCCTGTTGAGAAGGTGATTCTTTTCTCATGTGTATAACAGAATAGGTAGAGTATAGTTAGAGAATATTATAAGGTTAAGTGAGAGTTCTTAAAACTTATACTTATGGTAGGTTCGTGACTCATAATTATATGGTATGTTTTTGAACCCCTCAGCGAATGGACGCCTATGGTCTAACTAGGATAAGTTCTTAAACTCATATGATTGTGACAAGTTCCTGAACTCATAACGTGTGGTAAGTTGACGAACTGGGTATAGATAAGTGTAAATGGAGTATTGAGGATGATAGGAATAGATAGACCTATTAAGCAATGGATCATTGTAGAAAGTGGAGTTGATGGAGGAAGCATAGGTATTCTAAATCTACTAGCTATGCTAGACTTTCGAAATTTATTGACTTCGTGCTGATATTTACACTTTTATTTTCTTGAAAAACATTGGATCAAATGATGGAATCAATGAGTTTTAACAACAATACTGTTATTCATATGTCTATACTAATCGCTTCGGCTAGACAAAAATGATTTGCAATATATCAAAATGTATTTTATATCATTAATGCATCATGTAACCTGGTGCAAAGATGATAAAAACGATTGAGTCATCAATGCAGTATTACCTAGTGTTAGATGTGATCTAAGGATCGTCAGCCCACTATGGTATGATGTAGAATGATAAAATCACCAAATGACGGAATCCTCAATGGAATGTAAATACAGTGCGGTATCATGACATCATAAAAAGATTTTTGAGATTTCTTTAAGATATGAGAATACATATGTATGTATGTATATGTATATTTCGATTGATGTTCGAATTGTTGTAGAGGTCTATGCTATTTGATTCAGCTAGACAAATATTGAAAGATGTTCATGAAATGCATGTGTTTCTTGAGAAGTTATGCCAAACCAAATTGTTTTGGTGCGGATTCAGATGTTGAAAAGCTGAGATGAACAACCCTTTTATAGGGGATTATGCAGAGGCGTTAAGATGTTTGTGCACAATATATTGTACGAAGGGCTGATCACCCTAAGTACGAGGAGTCCCTATAGTCTTATGACTGTTAAAGTTTAAGTTGAAAGATTACTTATAACTATGGACATACGCATAGCGTTTAAATGTTTGTGCACAATACATCGTATGAAGGGCTTAACACCCTAAGTACGGGGGTCCTTATAGTCTTATGACTGTTAAAGTTGAAGTTGAAAGATTACTTGCAACTGTGGACATAGTTCGTGGTCTTATGACCCTCAGCATGATTTGGAATCTTTTAAATTCCTGTTATTCATATCGCTTCCCAATTATTGAGCAATTGTGGAAAATTCTTGATATTCTAAAAGGTGAATGTAGTAAGGATGGTATTCCTTAGAAAGAAGTGAGTCGTCGAATGCGACACTGAATGATGAATATGTTGAATAAGTGAGAAAAGAGATTTTGAAGTGAGAAGGATGTAAGTTATCAAAGAATAATGTGAAACTTTTAATAGAAAAGTTTAATAATTGTAGAATGATGTTTGTGGAAAGAAAGTGGTTATAGAAGCCAATGAATGAATGAAGTAGTGACGTAAAAATCTACTTTGATAGATTGAATGAATAAAGTTTAATAAATAAAATTTCGAGTATAAAATTCTTAGAAGAAAAGGTGAATGTAATATCCCGAGTGTTGATGATAACGATCCTTAGAAAAGGAAATGAATGGGTTAAAAGATGTATAATACTCAGAATATAATTGAGTTCAAGCGAAAGTTATGAAATGAAACCTAGAATTTGTTAAGGTAATGAATGTAGTAGAAAATATAAAACCTATATTTAGATAAAATGATAAAAGATTACTCTAAGTCATTTGTTTAATTTGTCTTCGATTCTGGGGACAGAATCTTTGTAAGTAGGGAAGATTGTAACGAATGAGTGGTTTGAGTTGTGATTCTGAGGACAGAATCCTTATAAGGAGGGAATGATGTAACAATCAAGATTTTTAATTATATAATATTTAAATATTTGTTGAATTATATAAATATTTAATGGATGTGTTTATCGTTGAATAAGTATTTGTTTAATTGATTTGATGTGATTTGATTATTTATTTGTTTAATAAATAATTAATGAGTTAAGAAAAGTAATTATTTTGAATTAATAATCTAATTTAATTCAATAATTAAGTTAGAGAGTTTATAATGATTAAATAAATTATTATATTATGCAATGAATTGTTATTAGAATTAATTAAATTAAGTATGAAAACTTAATTAATTAGAAGTGTGATAAATAACTATATTATAAGTGATTATTAAAATAAATTAAAGTAGTTTTAATTTATTTTGCCAAACAAAGCCATAGGCTTTTGGACTTTTTAAATGTGATTTATTAATAATATAAATTTAAAAATATATATATAAATATATATAATAATTTTTGGTAACGGCTGAATTAATAAGGTTATTAGTAACGTCGATTTTTTAGACGTTTGTAAATCGTGGTTGGCTTTGATTTTTACGTAAACTACATCTGGACTTAACGTAAGTCTAAGAAAAAAGAAGAAAAGAGAAAGGTTTGCAGAGAAGAGATTTTGGTCAGAAAGTTTTGGGAGAGAATTATCAGAGAAATTGTGTGTGTACATGAGGTTTTCAAACAATTCCAGTGGTGTTAGCAAGGATTACTGAGCAATTAGAATGTATGTGGCATAACCTTTATACGTATATATGTTTTACGTAATTGTGACTAAAGTCTCTATGTATATGTGAATTTGACTATAATATAAGGTTCTTTACAAAAAGTTGTCTGTAAACTATGCTTTACTAAATCATGTGTTTTGGTAATAACTAGCATGTATATATGTATATATATGATTGTATGCTTAATGTATAGATAAGATTGTATGCTAATTTATGGTTACAAGAAGGAAATAGTTTTACAGTAAAGATATGAACAGTGATTGTTAAATTTTGTATGATAATAAAATTAGATTATACTAATTGAGAGATTAAACTATGATTATGTTAATTCATTTGTTACAAATTTCAGAGAATTGTAGTTAAAGTAAACAAATTGGTTGTTATTAGAATTTACAGTGTTTACTGTGTTAAAATATATCAACTACGGAGTTTTGGTTTTAAAACAGTGTTTTCAAAGAATTAAGTTTTCTGAAATCGTTGTTTAGTGGTTAGTAACTAGTATATGAATGATTGTTAGCGTTTATGTGTAAATTACGTGAAGATATACATGTTAATTGGGGTTAATTGCTGTTAAAAATAAAGACAGTAGCTTTGTTCTATTCTTCGTGGTTGGGTTCTGCAAGTTTCGGCGCCCCAGCGCCAAAATTTGAGCCTTAGCGCCAAAAATCGCGCCCCGGCGCCAAAATTCGCGCCCTAGTGCCAGAAGTTCGCGCCCCAGCGCTGAAATTCGCACCCCAGGGCCAATCTCGCGCCCCAGCGCCACTAGTTGGCTTAGTCCTCATGCCCCAGCGCCGGATTTGTAGTCTGACTTGGACAGTTTTGACCTCCTGTAGTAAAATAACCATAAATTCCTCATACGAACTCCGATTAGGGTGATTCAAGATGATCCGGAACGAGAACGAGTAGACCTACAAATTTTGTTCTTTAAGTTTTTCAATTTGAGGTAATTAGGATGGGTCAAAATAGTCATTTTTAGGACAGTTTTGTTTTCGGAGGCAATCGGAGGGCGTCGGGCATGCACATATGCATGTGTAGTGCTCTTGACCATAAAAGATGATGTTCTAAGTTACAAAACATGAATATTTGTAAATATAATGATGCTTAACATTAATAAATAATGTATTAGATAAGTTATAGAAGCATAGTAAGCATACACAAAAGAGCCAAATCGGGAGTGTGACGACTGAACGTCGAAATGCCGTGCCAGGTGTTAATGAACTTAAAAAGTGTTTCTATTCAATTGAAATTAATATTATTCAATTGAAATGAATATTATAAGATATGGAATGGATTTAATATAAAATCAATAAGTATTCCTAGCAAGACTTAGGCACTTGAATGAACTTCGAATATAAAATACAGTGAGATATATGTCGAAAAGTTAACACAATCTAATGAAACATTGTGTGCTAATTAATAGGAAAGATTATGAGATGTGGAGTAGAGTTTACATTACAATTACTATGTGTTGTTATGTGACTAATAGTTAATGTGTATGATTATATAATTGTGTAGGGCACGTGAAGTGCAGATAACTGTAAGCTGTTAAACTGTTATTGGTAAACAACGATCAAGGAAAGCCTTTCGGTTCCTATTTTCTACGTGGACTTGATGTACTGTTTTAAATTACATGATATGTTATACATGTTGAAATCGTGAAATGTTAAAGTCAATTTATGACTGTATTGTTTTGGTTAAATAAGGAGGATTTAGTAGGGAACTCAATCTTTATATTTGCTATGTGAATTAAAAGCATGTATGCCATGTTACTTTAATTATTATGATATGTATGTTTAGCATGTTATTATGTGCTATGTGATGCATGAAAACTGTTAGACTTTGCTGGGCTGTCGAGCTCACTCTTGCAAAAAACCATTTTTGCAGGTCAAGATTTTAAGGTCAAGATATGTGCTAAGTGAGTTATAGAGATCTATATTCACGAAGATTACTTATGTTTTATGAGAAATGTATTTCATATTTTGAACGTAAAATGTTGTTGAATTGTAAGTTGAGTTATCCAATGTATATGGATATTTAGTTATGATGTAAGACTTTGTATAGTCATTTTGTTGTAACGATTCATGATATAAGATTGAATCAAAGAGATGTAATGTAAAGGTTGCGATTCAGGACAAGAAAGAAGGAAATGTATAAACGTTTTAAATATTCTGCAAATTTTAGTGTTTTTAATATCGAATAATGATGTAAAATTTGAGATTTAATGTATGGTTAACGACCAAAGTTGAGATTTAACTTGTATGGATTTTGGGGTCGTTACACCCTGCACCGAGTCCCTTCATTAAGTAGCGCGGCCCGCGCCGTCCCAACACATTGTCATCTCAGTATAGCGCGCCCCGCGCTAGTTACTATGCATCCATGGCGCCCCCCGCGTCGGTTAATCATAATGTACAAAATCCTCGTAGTTTCTTCCAATATTGGCTCTTAAACATCTTCAACCCATTCTCCTGCACAAAGAACAAAATCCATCAGAAGTAACATGAATAATACCAAAAACTAACAATATACCAAGCTAAATGAGATCAAATCATAGGTTAAAAACCTACTCATCAGGGATAGGCCCGAAAAGGTCCATGTGAAGTAACTCCAAAGGCTTATTAATAGAGTTAAGTGATTTGCCTTTGAATGAGCTCCTTGTTTGCTTTCCTAGCTGACGAGCTTTGCAGGGTCTTTCTTTGACAAAGTTGAATTTCAGTAATCCTGCTACAAGGTCTTTGGAAGCCAGTTGCAACATGCCTTTAAAGTTTAGATGAGACATTCTTCTATGTCATAACCAGCTGATTTCTTTAGAAGCTTTGGCAAGGAAACATATTGTCTCATTAGGATTTAACTTAGCAAGGTTGACAACATAGACATTTCCTTCTCTAGTTCCAGTGAGCTTTAGAGAAGTGGTCTTCAAATCTCTGACTTGACATTGATTGTTGAGGAAGGTGACTTGATGTCCTTTGTCACAAAGTTGGCTGATGCTCAAGAGACTGTGCTTCAGACCTTCAACATAAGCTACTTTGCTGAAAGCTACAACACCATTTCCAGCTGAGCCATATCCTTTGGTTTTGCCAGACCAAAAATGACTGTTGGACCCTCCTTTTCTTTAAAGTTAGAAAGAAGAGCTTTTTTTCCAGTCATATGCCTTGAGCATCCACTATCAAGGTACCAAGTTGTCATAGTGGAGTTTTGTACGTGCAGTAAAATTTAGTTTTCACTTTGGTACCCAGACTTGCTTGGGTTCTTCCCTATTAGTTCCCTTGAGGACCCAAATCTGCTTGATTTTAGGTCTATGATTTATAGGATTATAATAGCATGTTGCATACTTATGACCATATCTATTACATATAAAACATCTAGTATGATGCATGCTAGTGTGTGTGTGTGAGGATTCTTTCTTATCCTGGACATATGTGGGTGATATGCAGCCTCTTCCTTATGCTGATTCTCCTTTTTCCATACTGTTCTATGATTCAGAGATTTTGTAGAATACATCTCAAGTCTATGATTCTCCTTTTTCCATACTGTTCCTGGTTGGTTCGTGGAGCCGGCTTTATTTAACCCCACGATCCTTCGAGGTTGGAGAGTAGCAGTTGATTTACTCTTGACTTTTCTAAAACCTAGACCAGCATAGGATTCATTATGTCTAGAGACATTACTTGGATAAGAAGAACATAGATTCATTGGCTCTGCACTTTGTGTGGATTTCACAAAAGTAATACTTCTATTGAGATTAGAAGCACTGGTAGTGTTAGTTTCCAAAGACTTTTCCACATTTAATTTTGAAGGAGAGTCCTAAAAATCGAGACGTGATCGGTCAGAAGAATTCTTCTGACTAGAGATCAGATAGTCCATAGATGAAGAAGACTTATTCCACATCTGGATCGTCTTTTCTAACTCCTCAAATTTAGAAGCTAGGTTCAACTCTCTTTGTGCACTTAGCTCATTTGTCTATTTCAAATTCTTATCCTCAGCTTCAAGATTAGAGAGAGAATAAGTGCTTAACAGAGTCTCCAGTTCTACTTGAACTTTTTCTTTCTCTTGTTGAAGAAGAGAATAGTCTTTCGATAAGACACTTAACCATTTCATGTATTGATGTAGATCAGAGGTTATATCATGTAATGCAGTTCTTAAATCGTTAATATTCATATCAGGAGAGTTGAAATCAAATACCTCATCAATACTGATATCACTGCTTTTCTTGTCTTTGGATTCCTTGG
This sequence comes from Panax notoginseng, assembly GCA_016801055.1. Classification (NCBI taxonomy): domain Eukaryota; kingdom Viridiplantae; phylum Streptophyta; class Magnoliopsida; order Apiales; family Araliaceae; genus Panax; species Panax notoginseng. The sequence goes on from CM029022.1 coordinate 75,413,215, forward strand.
CCATCAAACATAGGTTGGCCACTTGAGGTTCGTCATCTTCGTTTAACTCAGAGTTTGTATCATTTGTTAGGTTTGTAATATTCTTGGACGCAATCAAATTGCACAAAATAAGCGGAAACGTGTAAAAATCAGAGTTTTAAAATTTTACAAACCATATACCCGGATCACCCTTTATGCACAATTAAACGAAAATATGAAGAACGAGAATCATACCCTTGAAGATCCGACCTTACTCAGGTACAAGTTCACCTCCAAATCCTTTTCGTGTTTAACTTGAATCCACCGGGTTTGGTTCCTTCCTTTGATCAACGTTAGCCACCCAAGTGTTTGGCCTCTAGAGGTGATCCACCAAGGAAGAAGAAAAATTCAAGAAGATGGGTGTTTGGCAAAACCCTAGTTTTTCTATCTCTCATAGAAAAGGAGCGTACTCTCCCAACTATTGAAATTACGTCTGTTGTGAAAAAGTCAACAACAACTCTCACCCATAATAAGACTCCTCTTATTTATATATGTGGGAAACCCTCCTTAACAATTAAGGAATTGGGTTTTATTTTAATTAATTAAAATCTTTTAATTAATTAGGCTCCCAATCACATTAGGAATATGTGACGCCCCCAAAATTAGGTATACATCACCCATTCTGAGTCGCCAGATACATGGTACAAAATTTAAATACAACTTCATTTATACAACTGTTGAGCTGTCGTATAGAATACGACTACAGTTAACTATGAGTTTTAATACAAATGTATGTAACTCTCATGGTACCTCGACCACAACCTTACAATGATACTTTACATAAAAGTATAGTCAAAAACTGTTTTAGAAATTAAAATATTTGGGAAGTGCTCAAGGAAACCTTCGTACATGGGAGGTCATGCGTCTAGGTTATGATTGATATCATATGTCCACAGAATTATCCTTGGTTGACCCAAAAGTCCCCAAATAAAAATAAGAAGATTACTATCATCTTCTTTCTAATGGTGAGTCTTCTCTTGACATATAAATATCTCCGTTGTCTCCAAGTGAAAATTATACTTCAAATAAGCTCCAAGATCATATAGATAGTGCTCGTAGATATATTCAGTAAGTGGATGTGCACAACCATGTCCTATGAGAACACGAAAGTATGTCATTAGACATCTTGTATGATAGTGGCAAAACACCCTTCCAAAGTTGGGTTCGCCTCACCTTATTTGATTCACCAAATATAACTACTAAATGATGTATAAAATACAACACACTTTTCTATACTGTTTAGGGAGAACCTCCACAGCTATCACACTATTTCATAGAATAGTGAGGACTACTAATGATATCATCTGGACCGTCACTCCGTTTCCCGACTAGTCTCTGCTACGTTCTCACTTTCTGAAGAGAACAATGAAAGCAAAAGGGTGAGCTCAACTAGCCCAGTAAAGAATATCATAATTAAAGCTAATTTACATCATCAATAGCTTTCATCATTAATAAATCAGAGATTTAGAACACATGGTAGCTGATAAAACTTTTCAACCATAATTGCAGCGGAACGAGCAATCCATTAGAAGAGTCAAATAGACCATTAGGTCTATTATCTTCTCCATGTTAAAAGTCCACCAATAATGTTTTATCCCTGTAACATCAATCAACAATTCTTGTCCACAATCATATGAATAACTCATAATCATAATTGTGATTCTAAATTCCTCTTCGCACCCAGGACGAAGATAATTTTCATCACCTATATTCACCTGAAACATCAAAAATCATGGTTATACCAAATCACAATTTTTGTTTATAATCATACTAATAAATTCATCTTTGCACTACGGCCAAAGACATATAACTGTATTTTAGAAGAGTCAAGTAGAGCATGATATCTACTGACTTCTACAAATTAAAAGTGTATAACCAATATTTTGTCGCTGAGACTCAGCTTAATAAATAATCCACACCTTTGAATTATCCATGCACTACGGCCAAGGATATTCGTTAGTATCACATCCATGAATTATCCATGCACTACGGCCAAAGATATTCATTATTATCACATCCATGAATTAAAATTTCATCGCTGAGACTCAACTCAATAATTAATCCACATCATCGAATCATCCCTGCACTACAGGCCAAGGATATTCATTAGTATCACGACCACGAATTATCCATGCACTACGGGCCAAAGATAATCATGTTTTCATCAACGGTCCTGATCATGTCATAAAATAATTCATCTTTGCACCCTTGGCCGAAGAGAATCCATAGCCATAATCATACCAAAAACTGTCCATCAATGCACTACGGGCCAATGGGGACTTTTTCACATCATTTGTAACATTACGGTTATGATTATACCGAGTAATCCCTGGTCATAATCATACCAAGTCCATCTATGCACTACAGGCCACAGATGACTTTCAACATAATATAAACATGAGGATGATGACAATGACATAATAATTCAATAAAACAAGTTCAAGAATTAATTTATCCAGGAATCAATAACGTTCAAATTGTCAACATGATACTGCTTTGTGGAGTAAAATTTAAAAATGCTCAAAAGAATACCTCTATGAAAAGATACTGGATGAAGCGCAAATATCAAGGATATTCTACTAATTTCATGGAGTATAAAAGCCAAAACTTTAACTAACTGAGTATAATAAAGAATGAAATAACAAAAGAAATCACCAGGCATGCGATAGACTGCACAGACAGGTTATTCCAACAGAAAAATAAATAGTGGAACCAGGTCATGCGTAAATGCACCGACAGGATATTCCGACAGAATAATAAATAATTGAACCAGGTCTGGCGTAAACGCACAGACAGGATATTCTGACAGAATAATAAATAATGGAACCAGGTCCAGCGTAAAGCACAGACATGATATTCCGACAGAATAATAAATAATGGAACCAGGTCCGGCGTAAAGCATAGACAGGATGTTCCAACATAATAATAAAAATATAATAACAGAAGAATTTCACCAAGTATAGGGTAGCCCGCGTATATAGGTTATTCCAACAGAATAATAAAGAATGGAATAACAGAAGTTCTCTTCATGAATAAGAAAGAAAGAATACCCTTTACGAGTACAACAAATAATATCCCTTACCTTTGAAAGAAGAGTATTTCGACTGGTAGGGCGAGGATATATTCGAAGAAAACTTGCACTACGCTCAAAGCTTTTTTAAACTCTAAATAAATACGCTCAAGATTATAGAAGAAGTACTCTCTCTATAGTTTCTCTCTCTAGAGTTTCAGTAAATTTGTAAGAAATAATGAAGGAATGAGCTTCTATTTATAGAAGAATGGACTGCATAGTAACTAATTCATGAACGGTCCAGATTGATTTACTTTTAATCGGACGATCCATATTTAAAGCAAAATCTTTTAAATAAAATATAATATATTCTATTTATAATCTAATAAAACGAATAATTTCATAAAAGATTTTACTATGCAAACACTATGCATGCACTATACAAATACTATGCATAATAAAATATAATATATTCTAATTATTATCTAATAAAACAGATAACTTTATAAAAGTATTCTGTTTTATATAAAAAGATTTTACTATTAGCCTAATAAAACGAATAACTTTATAAAAGTATTCTGTTTTATATAAAAAGTTTTTCTGTTTTATTACATTATAATACTAATAAAACAAAACTGAGTGACTTCTCACGTAAGCATCAATAATCAATACCGTGTGCTACTATGCAACCACGCGTATTACTGTACTTTTAACTCCGAGTGTTTCAACAGTTAACGGTAAAACTTCCGCCGTTATTTTCATAAAAATATTTTTGTCGTTTTCTCAATTCGACAATAATTCCGTTGTGGGGTCCACCAATGATTGTACCGTCGTACGAATATTCTCCGACAAAAAGAATATTTCCCGACACAACGAATATTTTATATCAACTTGCTTACTTTGAAAAAAAAATTTCACATATTACCCTTAACTTTAAACTTTTATCAATTTAACTATTTATCAAAATAGAAAAATTGAATACTTTTATTTCATAAAATGTGGGGTCTCAATGAGAGTATTTTTATTAATTAATTCCCAAACTCCTTTAGGAATTAAATAATAATAATAGTAATAATAATAATAAGACTCCTCTTATTTATATTTAATATTTCCAAAATATTAAATAATAAATATTAAGCTATTTAATTTATTCTTTTATCATAGATTAAATTAAATATACTTAACTTATTATTACGATTATGCCATTTGCTTCTTAAATAATTATTCTTCCTTTTATGGTGTGACCCTTTAGGTTCCCTATATTAAACCGGTTGTGAATAAATCAATTAGAACAATTCTAATCTTATTTAAATAAATAAATTAAACTATTAATTTATTTAAATAAATAATATTTATTCTACAATAGGGATAAGCCTCCCTAGCGATTAACGACTTTCCAGATAATATAGATTTCAACATTAATCATAAAAGAACCTTTGAGTAAATAGTTATCGTACAATTCAATCCGTCCACCATACAATGTCCCAATTAAATATAAGACATGGAATTACTGTCAAGTCTTATTTTATTTAATTATATGTATTTCGACTCTTAAATGCACAACACCAAATAATGCAAATTAGAAAACTCCTTTCTAATTTCATTCTGCCTTGGCCAATTGACTACTGGGTTGTCATTTATCGAATTACATAGGACATTTCTCTTCTTTTACTAGAAGTGGTAGATTCTTTATTAATCATACATTATCTCTATATACAATTTATTATATCCAAGCATACCCTTTGATATACCCTAAGGGTCTTAAAGAATAAGTTAAAGTATAACTCATCATACATAAGATACTATGATGATCTCAAGTCCAAGGATCACTTGTACTACTATCACTACAAGAATTCCTATTGACAGGCAAGTAAAACTCCATTAGGTATTCCTTAGCGAGCCATGTTCAGTGAACTTATTCTCTAATAAGCACCTACATACTTACTTTAGTGTCTCCACATAAATGATTATGAGATCAATTATCCTCATCCAATGAGCAAGCAACGTATGTACCAATCTATCCGGATTCACTAATCCCCAATTTAGTAATCCAACGATTGGGAACTATTTTAGTTTTAAGCTTTCTAAGAATTTAGATCTCATTAGAATGATCATCATCATTATTCTAAAAGTATTGCTTAAAACTATGGGTTTATCACATATTATAAAAAAACATCATGTAGATAATTAAAAGCATTTAATAAATTAATACTTTTTATTAATAAATGAATAAGATTGTTAAAAAGTATATGCTTTATCATCAAACATGATTGGCTTGTGTGCATACTACTTTTAATCTCCCACTTGCACTAAATAAAGCCAATCACCATGGTATCTCATACCCTTCTTCTCTAAGTGACGATTATCCTGCTGTTGGATAAGCTTTATGTAATGTTGTTCTTGAGAGTCCACTATCTCTATAGTGATTTCTCATTTTTTAATGATTCCTATAATCAAATGAAAGTGCCACAACACATGTTTAGATGCAAGATGAGACTTAGGAACAATTTCTAGTTCTGTAATGAACTTTTCATCCAAACAAGCAACTTGCAGCTTTATTTATAGCTATATACTTTGTCTTTATCACTAAATCAGCAACACTTTACTGTTTGAAACCTTTCCAATTTCACTGCACCATCATTCAAGGTAACTCCTTACCTTAAAGTGGATTTTATGTTGTCTTGGTCTGTCTGAAAAAACTTGAGTCTGTTAATCCTTCTAGTTTTAATTTAGACCCACCATAAATTTTAATCACATCCTTAGTACCGGTTAAGTACTTTAAGATGTTTTTCTCTGACTCACAGCGAACTTCTCCAGAATATGACTGATCATCATCAGGTCTCGTATATTTTATTGCATACGTGATTGTCACTCATGCGATCTCTCTTTTATGAGTCTATGGGGACTATAAAGAGAGATAAACTCCAGGGCTCATCAACATGAAACATCTTTTGGAGTTTTTCATGCTAAACAACTTTAGCATCAAATGAATATACGTTCCTTGGTTTAAGTCGAGCATCCTTTTAAATCTATCTTTATAGATTTGTATCCCTAATTAAGATACTCTTCCCAAATCATTCATGGAAGAATGCTTAGACAATTTTATCTTTACTGATTGTAGCATTAGTATGTCATTCCTTATCCATAGCAATATATAATGTTAGGAATGTCACGGCGCTCCTTTTTGTACACACTAGAACTCTTACTTACCTCATCGTATGTAACTCTGGATCATCATCTTCTATGATGTGTACCTCATCATCATCATCTATGATGAATCCATACCTCCCAGGTATCTTCGGTACTATTCTAGATTTATGATTCGGTCGTGGTACAATAGGTCTATCTACAGGTTCCTCTTATTTGACTTATAGTGTTTTGTGGTTCTTGAACTCTTCAAGATCTATTATCCTCCCACTAGCCTCCTCAATGATAAACACCTTTATCTTAGAAGGTAGCGTGTTTTGCAATAAACACCTTTTGCTAAGTAGGATTATAGAACATATACCCTAAACATACTTTAGGATGTCCCACAAATCTGTACTTGTCAAATCTTGTCCCAAGCTTATCCTTTTGAAACCTTTTCACATAAGTTGGACAACCCTTATCATAACATACTAAAGATTAGGAATCATCCCTGTCCATAACTTTTATAGAGTCTTGGGCCCGGATTTTGAGGTTACCCTTTTCGTAGATATGCAGCTATTTCTAGGACATGACCCCAGAAGGATACTAAAATATCGATAAAATCATTATGGACCGTACCATGTCCAACAAGGTACGATTTTTCCTTTTAGACACATCAATCAATTATTGCGTATCAGGAGGCGTCCATTACAAGAAAACCATTTGAAATGATCTAGAAACTTATTGCACAAGTATTTATTCCTTGATCTAATCAAACAATCTTAATACTTTGCCAATTTGTTTCACTTATGAATTCTTTGAACCTTTCAAATAATTCATCCATGTATTTCAATAAATACACATATTCAACTCTTTGAATGATCATCTCCTTTTCTTATACTAGTTTGTTCAATTTGCAAAATATATTTATACGTAAATCAAGTACACAAAATCCATTAAGTAATATTTTAGTTCTTTACGAAACATTATTATTATAAATAGAACAACAGTTGTTCTTAAATATAATACCAAAGATTTCATTATCCAACAATAAAAATGGAAATAATGTTTCTAACAAGAACTGGAATATAATAACAACTTATTGACTTAATAGATTTGCCCGTAGGCATTTCTAAACTATAAGTTTCTATGGCTAATATGGCAACCTTTACTTCATTTTCCACACATAGGACTACTTATATTTGTTTAGCTTTCTACTTCTGCTTGGTCCCTTCATAAATCTGTATTTATGATAACCAAAGTCGGTATCCAATACCCAAGTAGAAGCCTGACTTAAAGAATAATATATTTTAAATCATGAACAAATTTGTATTTGTAACCGAAACTTCACTAAGCTTCTTTGGTTATCCTCTGCAAGATGCTTCTTGCAGTTTCTTTCTTAGTGTCCAGGCTTATTGCAGTGGAAGCAAACTCTTTTGTTATCCGTATCAGTTTTATTCTTATTATCCTTTATTTTTGCCTTTCTATTTACCTTCTTAGAATCGTTCTTCTTTTCAGAAGATCCTTTGGCCCCTACCAATAAGACTTGGTCTTTCTTGGTTCATATGAAAAATTCACAACAATTATTAAAGGAGTCCTCCTTTAATAATTGTTGTGAATTTTTCATATGAACAAGCTAGATATCAGCCTCACTGATTTACTTAACATGTTGAAAAATGTTGAGAGTCACTTTCAAATCTTGGCTCAACTCTCCATCCATGACAAAACCTGTTGTCCTAATTGATCAATCAAATTGATTATGTTAAGGACTTTTATCTGTACTGTAGTGTCATTAGTCATTTTAGATCGGAAGAGCTCCTTAAATATTTGATATCTATCAGTCCTACTTTCCTCGCCATCAACTACTTGATGTGAATCCTATATAGTAGGAGCATCCATAGTTTCATGCTGACGCTGAAGCACGTTACTTATGGATGCGAGAATAATGCATTGAGTCAACTGTGCATCATCTTGCCACTTTCTAAAAGTAGCAATCTCTTCCTCAGAGACATTGCCTGCAACCATTGCAGGGATAGGCGTATTAAGGACATAAGATAGCTTTTCAGCCATGAGAACTATTCTCAAATTTCTTAACCAATTTGTTTAATTTGGTCCGGTTAATTTAGCATCTAATATGCTACGTGTAAGACCCCAACTTTTTAATGAATAAAATCGAATTTCTTCTATTTATTATTGTGAATAATAAAGTGTTAATTTGATATAATGTTTTGGTTATGGGTGAAATGTGCAAAATTTTCAAAATAAGCAAGTAGTTATAAAATATTCATTGTTGTCGGGGAATATTCGTACGACGGCGCATCCATTTGTGGGTCCCATAACAGAATAACTGTCAGATGAATAAAACGACAAATTCAAATTTTAATAAATAACGGCGTAATCGTTACCGGTAACACTGGAATACCCGGTGGGTAAAGTAAAGTAATACGCGTTGTTGCACAGTAGCACACGGTATTGCACAATATTTTTGAATTATTGATTCTTACGTAAGAAGACATTACTCAATAATTGTTACAGTAATTACTGTTCAATATTTTATTTTATTGATTCAATAATTGCTACGTTGATATTTTATATTATTGTTGTTCAATAATTGTCACTGCGGAGTATTTTCCATTATCAGATCAATAATTCATATTATTTGAATAATATTATTAGATAGCATTATTGGCAATGTCTAGAAAGTTCTGTCTAAGGAGAGGTTTGGTCATCTAATTGCGCGCCAGTAAGGAGAAATTCTTATTGGAAAGCCCCCTCTTTTCTGGGAACTGCATGGTTGTCATTATTGTGATTCTGTAATATTATTTGTGAATAATTAATTATTGATTTATATGATAAGAAAATATTTATTTAATGCAGATATAAATGATGGATTTATTTATGTGGTTATAAATGAACTAGTTAATGTTGAGGTGTTTTATCAGTATTTTATCGGATTAGAGGTATTAAAAGATCAAATCGGTACTCTTAAAGCTCTACTGCGTGAGTTATAATTTTAATCCGACCGTTAGATCGTTGTAATTTTTGGATATATTATACATATATAAGTTGAGTATATATCTATAAATTTTGAACCGTTAAAAATTAACGTATGATTTGTTATAAATTTTAAAAGGTGTTGAAAATAGTCCGTTTGTGAATTTCCGATATTTTTTGTCTGGAATTTGGAAAAAATTAAAGCTACAAAGTTGTAGAGAATTTGATTTCGTGTGGAATGGACATAAAATTCGTATTTTTCTGATAAACAGACTATTTTCTATGAATTATTGAAGTTTCAAAAAATAAAATGATTTTTATTAAAATTGGATGGGACCCACTTTGGTTTTTAACATGTGGGCTGCTAATTGGTGTCCAAGATGGCTGGCTGCTGAGTTTCCAAATGGTTGGTGGGTAAGAAAAAAATAAATAATAATATTTTATTATTTTAATCTCCTTTGGCGTTCTAGCATTTTCCTATAAATAGGCGCTTAAGTTAGAATTGAAAAACACACCAGAAACAAGTTTTCTTTCTCTCTATATTGTCGAGCGTATTTTGTGAGTATTTAAATATTTTGAGAGTTGTTATTCGGTACAAGATTCCTTCGGCTTTTCATCCGATATTCCAGTCAGAAATACTGCTCTTTTGAGATAAGGGATTTTAAGGGTTATTATGTTTTTCAATTTCGTGATTTTTCTGACCTTCAAAAATTTTAAAAAAAAATTGAAATGATAATTTAATGAGTTTTCTAGATTCTGTCCAAAAATGACGGTTTTTGGATGTATAGATTAAGAGTTATGAATTTTATGGGAAAAGACTATTTTAAAAGTAAACCCTTATAACTCCTTATGGTTAACTCCAAAATTGGTGAAATTTTTGTTGGGAGTACATGTATATAACAGAAGTATACTCTGTAAATTTTGGAATTTTTGCATAAAAGTACAGTTTATGGTAAATGTCTAACTATTCGGCTGTTTTGGCAATACGAAAAATAGTAAATGAATTTTAAAAATTATGAAAAAAAATATATGTTCAATATGGAACTATATTCTGCTAAATCCCATAAAAGAAAATTTATTTGTACTGATTTGGTATTTTTGATGAAAATGAACTAGTTATGAGTAAATGAATTAAATATGTTATGAGTAAATGAATTATCCTATATGTATATGCAGATTTTTGATGAGAGTTTTGGTTATTGATAATAAAATCTTATGAGTTTGGCATTTTAGGATGATTAAATATATTATTTAGTAAAGTGTAAATAATTAAAATAAATTATTTATAAGTTTAAGAAATATTGTTCTTTTAATATCATTATACCAAAATATTGGTATGGATTTTATTGTAGAATTTCTATCTTTTTCATGTCGGGGTTACTATTCATAAATTACTATTCATGAGTTACTATTCAGGGATATTATTCACAACAAAATTAGTTTTTTTACTGACCAAATTATCGTTAATTTATGAATCTTACTCTTAAGATTAAATCTATATGTTGATTATATTATTTTTATTATCATATATAACATTTTTATAACCCTAATGATGATGTTTCTCTTTAACTTGAGTGTAGAGATGGGTAGATTATTAGTATGATCGTGACTATGGGTTCTCTTTGTCCAGTAGTGTAAAGATGAATTGTTGACTGGTATGATCATGATCATTGAAGTTATAATTGAATATCTTTAGCTTAAGTGCAAATGTGAATTGATCAACATAGTTATAATTATTGTTTATATAAATTCTGAAATGATTATATTTTTTTTTGAGATATTAATATCTTTGGGCCGTAGTGTAAAGATGATCTGTTGTTGAATCTTTGGCCCGTAGTGCAAAGATGAACTGTTATTGAATATCTTTGGCATGTAGTGCAAAGATGAACTGTTGATGAATATCTTTGGCCTGTAGTGCAAAGATGAATTTATTAGTATGATTATGAACAGGAACTGTGATTTCGTATAACCATGATCTTTGATATTTCAGATAAAGACATGTGATGAAATTATCTTCGTCCTGGATGCGAAGAGGAATTTAGAATCACAATTATGATTATGAGTTATTCATATGATTGTGGACCAGAACTGTTGATTGATGTTACAGTGATAAAATATTATTGGTGAATTTTTAACATGGAGAAAATAATAGACTTTATGGTCTATTTGACTCTTCTAATGGATTGATCGTTCCGCTGCAACTATGGTTGAAAATTTTTATCATCTACCATATATTCTAAATCTCTGATTTATTACTGTTGAAGGCTATGGATAATTTATTTATCTTTAGTCCTGATATTCTTTACTAGGCTAGTTGAGCTCACCTTTTTGCTTCACAATTCTTTTCAGGTAATAAGAGTGTAGCTGGGTCGAGCGGGGGTAACAAGGAAATAGAACGGTGGTCTCTAGCTGTGGAGTTCTCTCTTAACAGTATAGAAAAGTGTGTTGTATTTTATACATCATTTAGTAGTTATATTTGGTGAATCATTGGGTGAGGCGTACCCAACGTTGGAAGGGTGTTTTGCCACTATCATACAAGATGTCTAATGACATACAACCTCGTGTCATCATAAGACAGGGTTGTGCACATCCACTTGCTGAGTATATCTACGAGCACTACCTATATAATCTTGGTGTTTGGTTGAAGTATAACTCTAAATTAGAGACAATAGAGATAATGATATGTCAAGAGAAGACTCACCATTAGAAAGAATATGATAGTAATCTTCTCATTTTTCTTTGGGGTCTATTGGGTCAACCAAGGATAATTCTGTGGACATATGATATCTATCATAACCTAGACGCATGGGCTCCCATGTACGAAGGTTTCCTTGAGTACTTCCCAAAGATTCTAATTTTTAAAATAGTTTTTGACTATACCTTTATATAAGGTGCTATTGTGACATACTATCCAAGGTTGGGATGAGAATCACAGTTGGTATATATTTGTATCAAAACTCACAACATATGTGTTGTTGTATTTTGCACGATAATTGTTGTAATAAAGTTGTAGTTATTTTTTGTACCATGTATTTGGCGACTCAGAATAGGTTGGGTGGAATGAACCTATTTTGGGTCGTCACAGTTGGTATCAGAGTCATAAGTAAAGAGCCCTGAGCCTCTATCTGGTGACTTCCTGTTGATGAGGGATGCACCGAAGCTAGACTCTCCGTAGGGGACGCCATTCTGCGGTGGCAAGCTGATAGTTACCTTAGTGAGGTGCTAACACAAGTTGGTGCCCAAAGTCACAGTTGGTATCAGAGCTTAGGGATATGGTCTCTGGCGGAGATCGGGGAATAGAACTAGGAGGGGAGAGACGAGTAAATCCTTCGCTAGTGTGTCCTACCTAAGCTTATTTGTTGTTCGATCATAATATAGGGATATTATGTGATATGTTAATTTGTTTAATTAACCCTTGTTTTATGGCAGTATTTGAGAATGGCAGCTGAGAATGTTAACAATGGAGTGAATGAGACCGCGGGGATACCTCTAATCACCAACCATGATAATGTGATGTCAGGCGAAGAAAGAATTAGAGATATTCTTGTGGTGAGGGAAGAATTAATAGTTGCACTCGAGCTAGTAGCAGAGGTAGCAGCTGAGAGTGAGGAAGAAGAAGAACCTGAGGAGAATTTATTAGAAAAATTTTATGATCGAAATGTAGAATTGCAAAATCGTATTCATGAGTTAGAAGAGTAGGTTGAAGAACGGCAGGCGGTCGTGGAGCAAAAGGATGCAACAATTCAAGCTTGTGTTACCCGATATGTGATGCTTGAACAGAAGTATTCTTTGGCAGAGTATAAGATGATAAAGCAGAAATCTGAGCTGAAAGAAGAAACAACTAAACGAGTGAGAATAAGTGATGCACAGGTAAAAGCCACACGACACGTTGATATTTTGAAAAGAGATGTCCGATCTAAGAAGGCTAAAATAGATGATATATATTTCTCTTTTTGGACAACAATTGGGAGAACCCAGCATCGAGTTTTAAATTATCCTGTACAGAGCGGTCAACCTCAATTCGATATGGATCGAAGATTGATGATTCAGATCATGAATCAGGAGTACGATGAAGCAGTTGAGGGTGGAATATGCCCTATAGAAAAGTATATTTCAACGGTAGTGATGACACCAAATGCTGCCCCAGACAAGTCAAAGCCGGATAGTTCAAAGGAGGGCGGTTGTCATGACTTCCCAACAAGTGAGGAACCTAAATGAAGTTTTCACGGGAGATGAGCAATGGAGAAATCATGATGACCGGGGAGATAGAATCTGAAATGAAAGCAAGGTATTCTCAACTCTTCAAAATACTAGGTACGTAAATTTTAGGGACGAAATTTCATAAGGAGGGGAGGTTGTAAGACCCCAACTTTTTAATGAATAAAATCGAATTTCTTCTATTTATTATTGTGAATAATAAGGTGTTAATTTGATATAATGCTTTGGTTATGGGTGAAATGTGCAAAATTTTCAAAATAAGCAAGTGGTTATAAAATATTCATTGTTGTCGGGGAATATTCGTTTGGTCGTGAAATATTCTTTCTGTCAGGGAATATTCGTACGACGGCGCAGCCATTTGTGGGCCCCATAACAGAATAACTGTCGAATGAATAAAATGACAAATTTGAATTTTTATAAATAACGGCGTAATCGTTACCGTTAACACTGTTGAAATACTCGGTGGATAAAGTAAAGTAATATGCGTTGTTGCACAGTAGCACACGATATTGCACAGTATTTTTGAATTATTAATTCTTACGTAAGAAGGCACTACTCAATAATTGTTACAGTAATTACTGTTCAATATTTTATTTTATTGATTCAATAATTGCTACGTTGATATTTTATATTATTATTGTTCAATAATTGTCACTGCACAGTATTTTTCATTATCAGATCAATAATTCATATTATTTGAATAATATTATTAGATAGCATTATTGGCAATGTTTAGAAAGTTCTGTCTAAGGAGAGGTTTGGTCATCTAATTGCGCGCCAGTAAGGAGAAATCCTTGTTGGAAAGCCCCCTCTTTTCTGGAACTGCCTGGTTGTCATTATTGTGATTCTATAATATTATTTGTGAATAATTAATTATTAATATATATGATAAGGAAATATTTATTTGATGCGGATATAAATGATAGATTTATTTATGTGGTTATAAATGAACGAGTTAATGTTGAGGTGTTTTATCAGTATTTTGTCAGATTAGAGGTATTAAAAGATCAAATCGGTTCTCTTAAAGGTCTACTGCGTGAGTTATAATTTTAATCCGACCGTTAGATCGTTGTGATTTTTGGATATATTATACATATATAAGTTGAGTATATATCCACAAATTTTGAACCGTTAAAAATTAACGTATAATTTGTTATGAATTTTAAAAGGTGTTGAAAATAGTCCGTTTGTGGATTTCAGATATTTTTTGTATGGAATTTGAAAAAATTTAAAGCTACAAAGTTGTAGAGAATTCAATTTCGTGTGGAATGGATATAAAATTTGAATTTTTCTGATAAACGGACTATTTTCTATGAATTACTAAAATTTTGAAAAATAAAATAATTTTTATTAAAATTGGGTGAGACCCACTTTAGTATTTAACATGTGGGTTGCTAATTGGTGTCCAAGATGGCTGGCTGCTGAGTTTCCAAATGGTTGGTGCGTAAGAAAAAAATAAATAATAATATTTTATTATTTTAGTCTCCTTTGGCGTTCTAACATTTTCCTATAAATAGGCGCTTAAGTTAGAATTGAAAAACACATCAGAAACAAGTTTTCTTTCTCTCTATATTGTCGAGCGTATTTTGTGAGTATTTAAATACTTTGAGAGTTGTTATTCGGTACAAGGTTCCTTCGGCTTTTCATCCGATATTCCAGTCAGAAATACTGCTCTTTTGAGGTAAGGGATTTTAAGGGTTATTATGTTTTTCAGTTTCGTGATTTTTCTGACCTTCAAAAATTTTGAAAAAAATTTGAAATGATAATTTAATGAATTTTCTAGATTCTGTCCAAAAATGACAGTTTTTGGATGTATAAATTAAGAGTTATGAATTTTATGGGAAAAGACTATTTTAAAAGTAACTCCTTATGGTTAACTCCAAAGTTGGTGAAATTTTTGTTAGGAGTACATGTATATAACAGAAGTATACTCTGTAAATTTTAGAATTTTTGCATAAAAGTACAGTTTATGATAAATGTCTAAATATTCGGCTATTTTGGCCATATGAAAAATAGTAAATGAATTTTAAAAATTTTGAGAAAAATATATGTTCAATATGGAACTATATTTTGCTAAATCCCAGAAAAGAAAATTTGTTTGTACTGATTTCGTATTTTTCATGAAAATAGACTAATTATGAGTAAATGAATTAAATATGTTATGTAAAGTAAGAAAATTGGATAATAGAATTTTATGGCTTGAGAATCCTATATGAGGTATATGCAGATTTTTGATGAGGGTTTCGGTTATTGGTAAAGAAATCTTATGAGTTTGACATTTTAGGATGATTAAATGCATTATTTAGTAAAGTGTAAACAATTAAAATAAATTATTTATAAGTTTAAGAAATGTTGTTCTTTTAATATTATTATACCGAAATATTGGTATGGATTTTATTGGTATTTATTGTGGAACTTCAATGGTCAGTACTATTTACGAGTACTATTCACGATAAAATTGGTTTCTTTTACTGACCAAATTATCGTTGATTTATGAATCTTACTCTTGAGATTAAATTTATGTGTTGCTTATATTGTTTTTATTATCATATATAATATTTTTATAACCCTAATGATGATGTTTCTCTTTGACTTGAGTGTAAAGATGGGTAGATTATTGGTATGATCGTGACTATTGGTTCTCTTTATCCAGTAGTGCAAAGATGAATTGTTGACTGGTATGATCATGACTATTGAAGTTATAATTGAATATCTTTAGCTTAAGTGCAAATGTGAATTGATCAACATGATTATAATTATTGTTTATATAAATTCTAAAATGATTATATATTTCTTTGATATATTAATATCTTTGGCCCGTAGTGTAAAGATGGACTGTTATTGAATATCTTTGACCTGTAGTGCAAAGATGAACTGTTGTTGAATATCTTTGGCCTGTATTGTAAAGATAAATTTATTAGTATGATTATGAACATGAACTGTGATTTGGTATAACCATGATCTTTGATGTTTCAGGTAAAGACATGTGATGAAATTATCGTCGTCCTGGATGCGAAGAGGAATTTAGAATCACAATTATGATTATGAGTTATTCATATGATTGTGGACCAGAACTGTTGATTGATATTACAGGGATAAAATATTATTGGTGGATTTTTAACATAGAGAAGATAATTAACTTTATGGTCTATTTGACTCTTCTAATGGATTGCTCGTTCCGCTGCAACTCTGGTTGAAAAATTTTATCATCTACCATATATTCTAAATATCTGATTTATTACTATTGAAGGCTATGAATAATTTATTTATCTTTAGTCATGATATTCTTTACTAGGCTAGTTGAGCTCACCCTTTTGCTTCACATTTCCTTTCAGGTAATAAGAGTGTAGCTGGGTCGAGCGAGGGTAACAAGGGAATAGAACGGTGGTCTCTAGCTGTGGAATTCTCCCTAAACAGTATAGAAAAATGTGTTGTATTTTATACATCATTTAGTAGTTATATTTGGTGAATCAAATAGGGTGAGGCGTACCCAACGTTGGAAGGGTGTTTTGTCACTATCATACAAGATGTCAAATGCATACAATTTCGTGTCATCATAAGACAGGGTTGTGCACATTGTGACGCTCCCAAAATAGGTATACAACACCCATTCTGAGCCGTCAAATACATGGTACATAAAGCAAACTACAACTTCAATAATACAAATATCGTGTGAAATACGACAATACATACTGTAAGTTTAAATACAAATATTGTCTTCTAGACAATATCCACACTCAAATAAGTCCTCATTACAATTATTCAAACACTATTTTACAGAAATAGTGAGGACTGCTAAAATATCTTTCTAGAACCATCACTCTATACCCCGACTAGATCCTGCTATGTTCTCACATCCTGAGAAGAAAAATGGAACAAAAAAGAAAAGGGTGAGCTCAACTAGCCCAGTAAAGAATATTATGACTAAGATAATATACAACAAATTATCATTAGTTCTCAACAGGGAAAAAAAATCTGATAGAATATAATAGACAACAAGTTTTAGATTAACGAATGCAGCGGAAACAACAATCCATTAGAAGAGTCACGTAGATAATGAGTTCTACTATCTTCTAAGATTTAAAAGTTCATCATCAATATTTTATCCCTGTAACATCAATCAATATGTATCTTGAATCAAATATTCATCTTTGCACTACAGGCCAAAGATATTCATTTATATCACCAGTCGGTCATGTTCATCTCAACACCTGTTCATCTTTGCACTACGGGCCAAAGATATTCATCAATTAATCATTCATCTTTGCACTACAGGCCAAAGATATTCATTTATATCACCATTTAGGACTGAGGATGATGAAAAATCAAAACATGAATTAAACTTTAAAAATAAGGGTCACAACAGATAATTTGGAAGAAAAAACAATATATTTTTTTCTTTTGTAAAAAGTACCCGTGAACAGTACCCATGAACAGTACCCGTGAACAGTAACTGTGAACTACTCCCATGAATAGTACTCGTGAACAGTAACTATGAACAGTACCCGTGAACAGTACCCGTGAATAGTACCCGGTCATGAAAAGTTCTAAATTTGATAAAAAGTTCAGACCAATATTCCTATGAAATGATATTAGATGAAACAAAATTTCTAACCATTTCAGGAATTATAGAAGCAATAAAATAATATCCTTTACCTTGGTAAAAACTGGATTTGACTTGAATATCGGATATTATTATGAGAAAATCTTACAGAAAAACTTCCCTCAAAATATTCGTATACTCAAGAAAAAAATACTCACAATACTATGAAATAAGAATTTCTGAATTTAGAAATGGTGTGATGAGGAAGGAGGGGTTATCCCCTATTTATAGCAACGGAAGGAGAAAAGTTAAGCAGATTTGCCTAACTTTTCTGCCTAACTTCTCTGCCTAATTTTCAAGCCTAACTTTCCTTATTTCAATGGTTGGGGCCACACTAAAACTTTGCAGGCAATTCAATTCATAAATTCCTAACTTTTCTCATTTCAATGGTTGGGGCCACACTTTGAAAAATGAGTTGCAGGAAAGAAAAGGAAACCAGCCAGCTTTGAAAAATAAAACAAGGCATGACTCATCTTTGAAAAAAAACAATAATGCTCCTGTAATACATTTGAAAAATTAAGAATTTGCAGGCAACTTTCTCACCCACCATTTCCACCAACCAAACCATGTTACCAACAAGGTATTCAAAAACATCTTGCTTACTTCCGTTTCTAATTACCACATGCTTATATATTATAATACTATTATTATTAAACAATTATTATACTAATATATATGAATGGATATTTTATCAGAGAAATAATTGTAATTCCATAGAAAATATGTTAAACTTTCAACAATTATTTCATACTAAAATTCCTTCATTAATAACCACATAAATAAATAAATCCCTCAATTATATCCACATCAAATAAATATTTCCTTGTCATATAAATTAATAATTAATTATTCACAAATAATATGAATTATTGATCTGATAATGGGAAATATTGTGCAGTGATGATTATTGAAACAACAATAATATAAAATATCAACGCAACAATTATTGAAGCAATAAAATAAAATATTGGACAGTAATTACTGTAACAATTATTGAGTAGTGCATTCTTACGTAAGAATCAATAATTTAACAATACTGTGCAAAATCGTGTACTACTGTGCAACTACGCGTATTACTGTATTTTAACCACCAGGTAACCCAACGGTGTTAATGGTAACAACTACTCCGGTATTTATAAAAACTCAAGCTTGTCGTTCTCTTCATCCGACAGTTATTCCGTTATGGGGACCACAAATGACTGCGCCATTTTACGAATATTTTCCGACAACAAGAATATTTCACGACCAAACGAATATTCCTCGACAGCAATGATTATTTTATAATCACTTGCTTATTTTGCAAAATTTGCACATTTCACCCATAACCAAAGTATTATATCAAATTAATCCTTATTATTTCAAAATAATAAATAGAGAAACTCAATTTTATTTATAATAAGTTGGGGTCTTACAACCTCCCCTCCTTATGAAATTTCGTCCTCAAAATTGATGTACGTACCTGGTGTTTCAAAAAGGTGAGGGTACCTTGCTTTCATTTTCAATTTTAACTCCCAAGTCATTTCTTCAATAGCATGGTTCCTCCACAAAACCTTAACTTGTGGTATAACCTTGGTGCGTAGGACATGTTCTTTCCTATCCAAGATCTTAAC
Source organism: Panax notoginseng (assembly GCA_016801055.1). NCBI lineage: Eukaryota > Viridiplantae > Streptophyta > Magnoliopsida > Apiales > Araliaceae > Panax > Panax notoginseng. The sequence goes on from CM029022.1 coordinate 75,432,794, forward strand.
AGGTACCTCTTCGTACGTTAAATCTTCAACTATCTCGTCTGGTTCTAATGCAATAATATGGTTCGGGTCTTTCACATATTTCCGAAGCATAGATATGTGAAAAATATTATGAACACGAGACATGCTTGGAGGTAATGCGAGTCTATAGGCCACATTTCCTATTCGGTCAAGAATCTCAAATGGACCAACAAATCGTGGATTGAGCTTTTCTCTCTTCCCAAATCTTGTAACTCCTTTCCATGGTGCAACACATAACAATACATGATCCCCAATATTAAATTCCACGTCCTTTCTATGAAGATCAGCATAACTCTTTTGTCGATTTTGTGAGGTTTGAATACGTTGTTGAATCATTTGGATCTTTTCTGTAGTCATGCGTACTAATTCTGGTCCCAACAACGTTGCTTCTCCCACCTCGTCCCAGCATACTGGAGAGCGACATTTTCTTCCATACAACGCCTATGCCTATACTTGCTTGATAACTGTTGTTGTAGGAGAATTCCACCAATGGTAGGTACTTATCCCAACTCCCTTTGAAATCTAGAACACAGAGTCTTAATAGATCTTTAAGAGTTTGAATAGTCCTCTCTGATTGTCAGTCCGTTTGAGGATGGTATGCTGAACTAAATCGAAAATCCGTGCCTATAGCTTTCTGTAAGCTAACCCAAAATCTTGAAGTGAATCTTGGGTCACGATCCGAAACTATGGATACCGGCATGCCATGCAATCTCACAATCTCATTCACGTACAAACGAGCAAGACGTTCAAAGGAATAAGTCTCACGTATCGGCAAGAAATGGGCAGACTTGGTTAATCTATCAACAATAACCCAAATCACATCTATGCCTTGAGAAACTTTGGGAAGACCTGTAACGAAATCCATAGTAATGTGTTCCCACTTTCATTCTGGAATCTCAAGTGGTTGTAATGGACCTTTTGGAACTTGATGCTCCACCTTTACACGTTGACAAGTTAAGCACCTCGAGATAAACTCTGCGATCTCTCTCTTCATATTGTTCCACCAAAATGTATGTCGAATATCATGATTGTAACGACCCCAAAACAGGTCCATTCCACCCAACCCATTCTGAGTCGTCAAATACATGGTACAGAAAACAACTACAACTTTATTACAACAATTGTCGTGCAAAATACAACAACACATATGCTGTGAGTTTGAATACAAATATATACCAAATGTGACTCATGTTCCAACCGTGGACATCACCTCACAATAACACCTTACATAAAGGTATAGTCAAAAACTGTTTTAGAAATTAGAATCTTTGGGAAGTGCTCAAGAAAACCTTCGTACATGGGAGGCCACACGTCTAGGTTATGATAGATATCATATGGCCACAGAATTATCCTTGGTTGACCCAATAAACCCCAAAGAAAAACGAGAAGATTACTATCATATTCTTCCCAATGGTGAGTCTTTTCTTGACTTATCATTATCTCCACTGTTTCTAATTGAGAATTATACTTCAAACAAACACCAAGATTATATAGGTAGTGCCCATAGATATACTCAGCAAGTGGATGAGCACAACCCTGTCTTATGATGACACGAGGTTGTATGTCATTAGACATCTTGTATGATAGTGACAAAACACCCTTCCAACGTTGGGTTCGCCTCACCCTATTTTCTTCACCAAATATAACTACTAAATGATGACCACCGTTCTATTCCCTTGTTACCCCCGCTCGACCCAGCTACACTCTTATTACCTGAAAGGAATTGTGAAGCAAAAGGGTGAGCACAACTAGCTCAGTAAAGAATATCATGACTAAAGATAATTCAATTATCAATAGCCTTCATCAACAATAAATCAGAGATTTAGAACATATGGTAAATGATAAAAATTTCAACCATAGTTGCAGCGGAACGAGCAATCCATTAGAAGAGTCAAATAGACTATAAAGTCTATTATCTTCTCCATGTTAAAAATTCACCAATAATATTTTATCCATGTAACATCACTCAACAGTTCCTTTCCACAATCATATGAATAACTCATAATCATAATTGTGACTATAAATTTTTCTTCGCACCCAGGACGAAGAATATTTTCATCACCTGTCTTTACCTGAAACATCAAAGATCATGGTTATACCAAATCACAGTTCCTGTTTATAATCATACTAACAAATCCATCTTTGCACTACGGGCCAAAGATATTCATCAACAAACCATCTTTGCACTACGGGCCAAAGATATTCAACAACAGTTCATCTTTGCACTACAGGCCAAAGATATTCATCAACAGGCCATCTTTGCACTACATGCCAAAGATATTCATCAACAATTCATATTTGCACTACAGACCAAATATATTCATATCTCAAAGAAATATATAATCATTTCAGAATTTATATAAACAATAATTATAACCATGTTGATCAATTCACCTTTGCACTTAAGCTAAAGATATTCACTTATAAATTCAATGGTCATGATCATACCAGTCACAATTCAACTTTGCACTACAGGCCAAAGAGAACCCTAGTCATGATCATACCAATAATCTACCCATCTTTACACTCTAGTGAAAGAGAATTTCAACATCAGGGTTATAAAAATGTTATATATGATAATAAAATCAATATAATCAATACATAGTTTTAATCTCAAGAGTAATATTCATAACTCAACTATAATTTGGTTAGAAAAAGAAACCAATTTTTATCGTGAATAATAACTCGTGAATAGTAACTCATGAATAGTAACTCGACACAAAAAGGTAGAAATTTCACAATAAAATCTATACCAGTATTTCGGTATAATGATATTGAAAGAATAATATTTCTTAAGCTTATAAACAATTTATTTAAATTGTTTACACTTTACTAAATAATGTATTTAATCATTCTAAAATACCAAACTCATAAGATTTTATCACCAATAATCAAAACCCTCATAAAAAATCTGCATATACCTCATATAGGATTCTCAAGCCATAAAATCCTATTTTCCAATTTTCTTACTTCACATAACATATTTAATTCATTTACTCATAACTAGTCTATTTTCATGAAAAATACCAAATCAGTTCCAAAAATATTTCTTTTCTGGGATTTAGCATAATATAGTCCCATATTGAACATATATTTTTCTCAGAATTTTTAAAACTCATTTACTATTTTTCATATGGCCAAAACCACCGAATATTTAGACATTTATCAAAAATTGTACTTTTGTCCAAAAATTCTGAAATTTACAGAGTATACTTCTATCATATACATGTACTCCCAATAAAAATTTCACCAATTTTGGAGTTAACCACAAGGAATTATAAGCGGTTACTTTTAAAATAGTCTTTTCCCGTAAGATTCATAACTCTTAATCTATACATCCAAAAATCACCATTTTTGGACACAATCAATAAAACTCATCAAAATATCATTTCAAATTTTTCCATAATTTTTTGAAGATCAGAAAAATTACAAAACTAAAAATCATAACAACCCTTAAAATCCATTACTATCCCTTACTATCCCTTACAATCCCTTACCTCAAAAGAGCAGTACTTCTGACTGGATATCGGATATGATGCTGAAGGAAACTTGCATTAATGAATAGCAACTCACCAAGTATCTAAAAACTCACAAAATATGCTTCATAATATAGAGAGAGAAAGAGAGAAAGCTTATGTTTCTGGTGTGATTTTCAATTCTAACTTAGCCCTCTATTTATAGGAAAATTTTGGTAGGTTTGACCTGCAACCTGATGGCTTTACCTGCTACTATTCCCACCCACCACATTTGAAATATAATTCAGCACATTTCTTCACCAACCACAAGTGGGGCCCACCAATTCTAGAATTTTCCACCAAAATAATAAACTCTGAAAATTCAACAATTTCTGAACCAGTCATCTCGTAAAATTCATAATAAATCATACGTTCTTTTTTAACGGTTCAAAATTTGTGGACATATACTCAACTTATATATGTATAACATATCCAAAAATTACCACGATCCAACGGTCGGATTAAAAATTATAACCCCCGCAAAATATCTCAAAAACCCTGATTTTTAATACCTCCATTCCGACAAAAATACGGATAAAAATCTCAACATTAACTCCTTCATTTTTAACCACAAAAATATATCCCTCGTTTATATCCACATAAAATAAATATTTCCTTATCATATGAATCAATAATTAATTATTCACAAATAATATTACAGAATCACATTTATGACAACCAGGCCGTTCCCAGGAAAGAGGGGGCTTTCCAATAAGAATTTCTCCTTACTGGCGCGCAATTAGATGACCAAACCTCTCCTTAGACAGAACTTTCTAGACATTGACAATAATGTTATTTAATAATATTATTCAAATAATATAAATTATTGATCTGATAAAGGAAAATACTGTGCAGCAACAATTATTGAAACAACAATAATATAAAATATCAACGCAACAATTATTGAATCAATAAAATAAAATATTGAACAGTAATTACTGTAACAATTAGTGAGTAGTGCCTTCTTACGTAAGAATCAATAATTTCAAAAATACTATGCAATACCGTGTGCTACTGTGCAATAACGCGTATTACTGTATTTTAACCACCGGGTATTCCAACAGTGTTAACGGTAACAACTATGCCGTTATTTATAAAAACTCAAATTTGTCGTTTCTTCACCCGATAGTTATTCGTTATGGGGCCCACAAATAGCTGCGCCGTCGTACGAATATTCCCCGACAGAAAGAATATTCCACGACTAAACGAATATTCTCCGACAACAATAATTATTTTATAACCACTTGCTTATTTTGAAAATTTTGCACATTTCAAAAATAACTTTAAACTTATATCAATTTAACCATTTACTGAATAGTAATTATAAGAAAAATTGAATACTTTTATTTCATAAAATTCGGGGTCTTACAATGATACATTTTGGTACTCCCAGGATGGATTGCAAACGGAGTGTTGTGTGCCTCCATCATGATTCTATGCTTCAAGTCAGAATCGTTAGGAACATAAAGTCTGGAGTTGAATCTAAGTATTCCTTCTTCATCGATTCTCGCTTCTGGAATAGCTCCTTCTTGCATTTTCTTCTTCATATGTATCAGCCCCAGGTCCGTAGCTTGAGCAGCTTTAACTTTATCGATTAAAGTCGGTTCTACTCATATATTTGCCATCATCACATGGGTCCCTAGAGTCTTTAACTCTATCTCCATCCTTTGCAAGTCACACAAAATGGGCCTTTGTGTTGACAATATCGCACTCGTACTTGCATATGATCTTCTACTCAATGCGTCAGCTACCACGTTCGCTTTCCAAGGATGGTATTGGATGGTACGATCGTAATCTTTAACAGCTCGAGCCAACGTCTTTGGCGCATGATACGTTCGTTTTAAGTAAAGAAATATTTGAGGGTTTAAGAAATGGGTTTTGTACTGGGGTCAATACAAAATTTGATTTCACGCTCTGGGGTAGGCTAAGAAGTCTTCAAGAATACGTTAGGAAATTTATTAACAATAAAAATATCGTTCAAAACTGTGACCCTCATCCAATACTTAGATAACACGTCACATTGATACCTATCAACTTGCCATCGTCATTCGCGACGTCGCCTTTAGAAAGTCTGGCTTCGGTGCATTCCACACAAGGAAGTCACCAGATAAAGGCTCAGGGCTCTTTACTTATGGCTTGATATGACAATGATTAACTTTAGTGGTTTGGTTACTTTGAATTCGCATAACAGGTTGGTTAGGAGTATGAAAGCTAACAACCCTACAAAAAAACATGATGAGTAGTTAACCAATCGATTCCTAAAATCACATCAAATGCAAGTATTTTCAAAGAGATACGATCGACAGGTAACGTGAAAGTGTTGATTTGAATCAAACAAGATTTATAAATAGTGGAGGTAACGAAGGTTTCGTCTAATAGAGTTTCAACAGATAAGTCAAAGTCTAATTTCTTAATAGTCAAGTTTAAACGTTGAACACAACTAGGTGAAATACAAGAGTGGGTGGAATCGGTATCGAATAAGGTACAAACTTCGCAAGGGTTTATGATTAGCTTACCCGCGATAACTTCATTTGGGTTCCTCATCACTTGTTGGGAAGTCATGACAACCGCTCTCCCTTGAACTACCCGGCTTTGACTCGTCTGGGGCAGTATTTGGTGTCATCACTACCGTTGGAATTAACTTTTCTATAGGACATATTCCACCCTCAACTGCTTCATCGTACTCCTGATTCATGATCTGAATCATCAATCTTCGATCCATATCGAATTGAGATTGACCACTCTGTACAGGGTAATTCAAAACTCGATGTTCTTCCAATTGCTGTCCAAAAAGAGAAATGTATATCATCTATTTTAGTCTTTTTGGATCGGACGTCTCTTTCTACAATATCAACATGTCGTGTGACTTTTACCCACGCATCCTTCATTCTCACTCATTCAGTTGTTTCTTCTTTCAGCTGATCCTTGATATTTGAATTCTCAGATTACAACCTTAATATCTTACACTTTGCCAAAGCGTGATTTTGTTCAAGCATCACATATCGGGTAACACAATTTTGAATTGTTGCATCCCTTTGTTCCACGACCGCTTGCCGTTCTTCAACCTGTTCTTCTAACTCATGAACACGATTTTGTAATTCTAAGTTTTGATCATAAACTTCTTCTAAGGTTCCTCTTCTTCCTCTTCTTCCTCTTCTTTCTCACTCTCAGCTGCTACCTCTGCAACTAGCTCGGGTGCAACTATTAGTTCCTCACTTACCACATAGATATCTCTAATTTCTTCTTCGTCTGATATTACATTATCCTGGTTGGTGATTAGAGGTGTCTCCACGGTCTCATTCACTCCATTGTTAACGTTCTCAGCAGCCATTCTTAAATACTGCCATAAAACAAGGGTTAATTAAACAAATTAACATATCACATAATATCCCTATATTATGACCGACCAACAAATAAGCTTAGATAGGATACACTAGCGAATGATTTACTCATCTCTCCCCTCCTAGTTCTATTCCCCTATCTCCGCCAGAGACCATATCCCTAAGCTCCCAAAATAGGTATACAACACCCATTCTGAGTCGTCAAATACATGGTACATAAAGCAAACTACAACTTCAATAATACAAATATCGTGTGAAATACGACAATACATACTGTAAGTTTAAATACAAATATTGTCTTCTAGACAATATCCACACTCAAATAAGTCCTCATTACAATTATTCAAACACTATTTTACAGAAATAGTGAGGACTGCTAAAATATCTTTCTAGAACCATGACTCCATACCCCGACTAGATCCTGCTATGTTTTCACCTCCTGAGAAGAAAAATAGAACAAAAAAGAAAAGGGTGAGCTCAACTAGCCCAGTAAAGAATATTATGACTAAGATAATATACAACAAATTATCATTGGTTCTCAACAGGAAAAAAAAATCTGATAGAATATAATAGACAACAAGTTTTAGTTCAACGAATGCAGCGAAAACAACAATCCATTAGAAGAGTCACGTAGAGAATGAGTTCTACTATCTTCTAAGATTTAAAAGTTCATCATCAATATTTTATCCCTGTAACATCAATCAATATGTATCTTGAATCAGATATTCATCTTTGCACTACAGGCCAAAGATATTCATTTATATCACCAGTCGGTCATGTTCATCTCAACACCTGTTCATCTTTGCACTACGGGCCAAAGATATTCATCAATTAATCATTCATCTTTGCACTACAGGGCAAAGATATTCATTTATATCACCATTTAGGACTGAGGATGATGAAAAATCAAAACATGGATTAAACTTTAAGAATAAGGGTCACAACAGATAATTTGGAAGAAAAAAAAATATTTTTTTTTCTTTTGTGAACAGTACCCGTGAACAGTACCCATGAACAGTACCCGTGAACATTAACTGTGACAGTACCCATGAATAGTACCCGTGAACAGTAACTATGAACAGTACCCGTGAACAGTAACTGTGAAAAGTACCCGTGAATAGTACCCGGTCATGAAAAGTTCCAAATTTGATAAAAAGTTCAGACCAATATTCCTATGAAATGATATTAGATGAAACGAAATTTCTAACCATTTCAGGAATTATATAAGCAATAAAAAAATATCCTTTACCTTGGTAAAAACTGGATTTGACTGGAATATCGGATATTATTATGAGAAAATCTTGCAAAAAAACTTCTCTCAAAATATTCGTATACTCAAGAAAAAAATACTCACAATACTATGAAATAAGAATTTCTGAATTTAGAAATGGTGTGATGAGGAAGGATGGGTTACCCCCTATTTATAGCAACGGAAGGAGAAAAGTTAAGCAGATTTGCCTAACTTCTCTGCCTAATTTTCAAGCCTAACTTTCCTTATTTCAATGGTTGGGGCCACATTAAAACTTTGCAGGCAATTCAATTCATAAATTCCTAACTTTTCTCATTTCAATGGTTGGGGCCACACTTTGAAAAATGAGTTGCAGGAAAGAAAAGGAAACCAGCCAGCTTTGAAAAATAAAACAAGGCATGACTCATCTTTGAAAAAAAACAACAATGCTCCTGTAATACATTTGAAAAATTAAGAATTTGCAGGCAACTTTCTCACCCACCATTTCCACCAACCAAACCATGTTACCAACAAGGTATTCAAAAACATCTTGCTTACTTCCGTTTCTAATTACCACATGCTTATATATTATAATACTATTATTATTAAACAATTATTATACTAATATATATGAATGAATATTTTATCAGAGAAATAATTGTAATTCCATAGAAAATATGTTAAACTTTCAACAATTATTTCATACTAAAATTCATTCATTAATAACCACATAAATAAATAAATCCCTCAATTATATCCACATCAAATAAATATTTCCTTATCATATAAATTAATAATTAATTATTCACAAATAATATGAATTATTGATCTGATAATGGGAAATATTGTGCAGTGATGATTATTGAAACAACAATAATATAAAATATCAACGCAGCAATTATTGAAGTAATAAAATAAAATATTGGACAGTAATTACTGTAACAATTATTGAGTAGTGTCTTCTTACGTAAGAATCAATAATTTAACAATACTGTGCAAAATCGTGTGCTACTGTGCAACTACGCGTGTTACTGTATTTTAACCACCGGTAACCCAACGGTGTTAACGGTAACAACTACGCCGGTATTTATAAAAACTCAAGCTTGTCGTTTTCTTCATCCGACAGTTATTCCGTTATGGGGTCCACAAATGACTGCGCCATTTTACGAATATTTCCCGACAATAAGAATATTTCACGACCAAACGAATATTCCTCGACAGCAATGATTATTTTATAATCACTTGCTTATTTTGCAAAATTTGTACATTTCACCCATAATCAAAGTATTATATCAAATTAATCCTTATTATTTCAAAATAATAAATAGAGAAACTCAATTTTATTTATAATAAGTTGGGGTCTTACACACATCCACTTGCTAAGTATATCTACGAGCACTACCTATATAATCTTGGTGTTTGGTTGAAGTATAACTCTAAATTAGAGATAATGGAGATAATAATATGTCAAGAGAAGACTCACCATTGGAAAGAATATGATAGTAATCTTCTCATTTTTCTTTGGGGTCTATTGGGTCAACCAAGGATAATTCTGTGGACATATGATATCTATCATAACCTAGACGTATGGGCTCCCATGTACGAAGGTTTCCTTGAGTACTTCCCAAAGATTCTAATTTCTAAAATATTTTTTGACTATACCTTTATGTAAGGTGCCATTGTGACGTGCTATCCAAGGTTGGGATGAGAATCACAGTTGGTATATATTTGTATCAAAACTCACAACATATGTGTTGTTGTATTTTGCACGATAATTATTGTAATAAAGTTGTAGTTATTTTTTGTACCATGTATTTGGCGACTCAGAATAGGTTGGGTGGAATGAACCTATTTTGGGGTCGTCACACTACGCAGTGATAGTAATTTAGACATTGTAAAATTTTGTAAATGAATTTGTTCTTAACAACATTTTAGCATACATTCTTTTATTAATTACCAAAATAAATTAGGTCTTATTTTAAATTGGTATCTCCCACTATTTTCTTCAAACTATATTACCCTCAATATATATAGTTCGGCAATATCTAATTAAAGATATGCTAGTGAGAATAAGGATCTCATTTCAAATGTATATAGCCTTGTCTGTGCATAACAAACTATATATAAATAAATAGGTAGACAACTCTTGTCAATTACATCAACTATGCAACTCCTTGTATTTTGCCTCTTAAATCATAATGGTCAAGTGTGTGCACATCCGAACTAAAATGATTTAAGTTAAGTCAGACCCAACATTTCCATACAAGTGAAGAGAAAACTACAGCCCTTGTGTGTGCACAACAAAGCAATAATGTTCAATTCCTTATAAACATCATATGTAATAAAAATAACATCTTAAATATTTAATACTTGCCTTGTGTGTGCACAACAAACTCATATTAAATATTTAATACTCTATTATTTCTATCATGCTAGAAGGCGACGTTCGATATTCTAAATATCTTTGAGCGTTACAACTTAATATAAAATATTTGAGGGGTTTGTTATTAATTTGTCTCATCTTGTTTAGCGCGCATGCACATATATATATAAAATACGTGTCATATTAATTAACATGCGAAGCATGTTTGCATAATATATAATATATATATAGTATAAGCATGTACATATAGAATACTATATTCTACCTGGATTGATTATGGACTTTATTTTAGTTTGGTTCACTAGAGCCACCAAGTAAACCAAAAGGTCAAACCTAGGGGTACAAGAATTAATATTTAAATATACAAATGGGTCTTCAAGCATTCCTTGCTCCTTGATCTCCAATTCTTCAAAATTAATTATAACTATTTCTATTACAAAACTATTGAAAATAAATAGAAACCTTGATCAGCAGTCAAGGGGAAGTACATAGGAGGAAGAAAGAATTTACATTAAGAAAAATTAGAGAAGACGAGGTACGCAGACCCCATTTAATAAAACTCATACATTCAAGCATCCAACTAAAATAAAATCCAATCACATTGGTCAATAGTCCATGATCAATCTCATTTATTGTCATACACATGGATGTATCAATAAATAACATTCATCTCATGAATAATAAATATTCAATATATATATTGATATCATTTAATGGACAAATTTAGTTAGTATAAAATTTAATTTTGAATCAAAATAAACTCCTTTATTTTAATCCAAATTTAAATCAAAATAAACATATTTTATTTTAATTTATCCAATTTTGAATAAAATAAACTATTTTATTTTAATAAAAATCATTAATCAAGATAAACTCCTTTATTTTAATTAATTATGGAATCCAATTCCATGTAAAAAAAAATAACTCCTTTATAAAAGGAAACACGAATTCTCTTTCTTATTCACAAATAAACTCTTTTATTTTGAATAATATAAAATCTTATTTCATATCTAAATAAACTCCTTTATTTAAGAAAAACATGGATTCATTTTCCTATTCACAAATAAACTCTTTTATTTTAGAAAATATGTAATCCAATTTCAACTCCAATTAGTTATCATGAAATCCAATTCCAACTCTAATTAGTTAGCATGAAATTTAATTTTAAAATTAAAGTAAACTTTATATTTTAATATTAAAATAAACCTTTTATTTTATGATTAAAATAAAATTTTTATTTTAATTATAAAATAATTGAGAATAATATATATATATATATATATATATATATATATATATATATATATAATATATTATAAAATAACCAAATATATATATATGATGAAATCATGAAACTGCGACGTGATTCACGTGAATCAGATTCACGTGACTTAGTACAAGAGATTCACATGTTAACTATTAGATACTCCCTCCATCCCATAATAACTGTCGTTTTAGCTTGATGCACATGGATTAATAAAATCATTTAGTGCTATCATTTATTAATTAAAATTGGTGTGAAATTTCATCACTACCCCTTTATGAAAAGATGAAAACTATTAATACAAGGGAGAAAATTTCTTGGGACAATGAGAGAAGGTAGGGGTGATATAAGGAAAATAAATAATTTATTCTCCTAGAAAGTTGTAAACGACAAATAAATTGAGAAAAAAATTTCCTTCTAAAACGACAGTTATTATGGGATGGAGGTAGTATATTATCTCCCTTGTATACTACTAACAAATATAAATAATATTGTCATGTGATCTAATTTCCTGAAGAAACAAGATTAGCAGCATCACGTATTTCGCAATTTTAATTGATTTCGATCCTTTTTTTAAAATAAATTTTATACAATAAAATTATGCCCAATTAAATTATTCTAAACACATATCAATATACATATCAAAATAAAACAATTAATAATTCGCATAAAGGTCTGGCTCTGATGCCACTGTTAGGTTTGTAATATTCTTGGACGCAATCAAATTGCACAAAATAAGCGAAAAAATCAGAGTTTTAAAATTTTACAAACCATATACTCGAATCACCCTTTATGCACAATTATTAATTAAACAAAAATATGAAGAACGAGAATTATACCCTTGAAGATCCGAGTTTCCTTAGGTACAAGTTCACCTCCAAATCCTTTTCGTGTTTAACTTGAATCCATCGGGTTTGGTTCCTTCCTTTGATCACCGTTAGTCACCTAAGTGTTTGGCCTCTAGAGGTGATCCACCAAGGAAGATTTTTTTTTTAAAAAGATGGGTGTTTGGCAAAACCCTAGTTTTTCTATCTCTCATAGAAAAGGAGCGTACTCTCCCAACTATTGAAATTACGTTTGTTGTGAAAAAGTCAACAACAACTCTCACCCATAATAAGACTCCTCTTATTTATAGATGTGGGCAATCCTCCTTAACAATTAAGGAATTGGGTTTTATTTTAATTAATTAAAATCTTTTAATTAATTAGGCTCCCGAATATTAGGAATAAATGAGAGTACTTTTATTAATTAATTCCCAAACTCCTTTAGGAATTAAATAATAATAATAGTAATAATAATAATAAGACTCCTCTTATTAATTTATATTTAATATTTCTAAATTATTAAATAATAAATATTAAGCTATTTAATTTATTCTATCATCATAGATTAAATTAAATATACTTAATTTATTATTACGATTATGTCATTTGCTTCTTAAATAATTATTCTTTCCTTTATGGTGTGACCCTTTAGGTTCTCCATATTAAACCGGTTGTGAATAAATCAATTAGAATAATTCTAATCTTATTTAAATAAATAAATTAAAATATTAATTTATTTAAATAAATAATATTTATTCTACAATAGGGATAAGCCTCCCTAGCGATTAACGACTTTCCAGATAATATAGATTTCAACATTAATTATAAAAGAACCTTTGAGTAAATAGTTACCGTACAATTCAATCCTTCCACTATACAATGTCCCAATTAAATATAAGACATGGAATTACTGTCAAGTCTTATTTTATTTAATTATATGTATTTTGACTCTTAAATGCACAACACCAAATAATACAAATTAGAAACTCCTTTCTAATTTCATTCTGCCTTGGCCAAGGACTACTGGGTTGTCATTTATCGAATCACATATGACATTTCTCTTCTTTTACTAGAAGTGGTAGATTCTTTATTGATCATACATTATCTCTATGTACAAATTATTATACCCAAGCATACCCTTTGATATACCCTAAGGGTCTTAAGGAATAAGTCAAAGTATAACTCATCATACATAAGATACTATGATGATCTCAAATCCAAGGATCACTTGTACTACTATCACTACAGGAATTCTTATTGACAGACAAGTAAAACTCCATTAGGTATTCCTTAGCGAGCCACGTTCAGTGAACTTATTCTCTAATAAGCACCTACATACTTACTTTAGTGTCTCCACACAAATGATCATGAGATCAATCATCCTCATCCAATGAGCAAGCAACGTATGTACCAATCTATCCGGATTCACTAATCCTCAATTTAGTAATCCAACGATTGAGAACTATTTTAGTTTTAAGCTTTCTAAGAATTTAGATCTCATTAGAATGATCATCATTATTCTAAAAGCATTGCTTAAAACTATGAGTTTATCACATATTATAAAGCATCATCATGTAGATAATTAAAAGCCTTTAATAAATTAATAATTTTTATTAATAAATGAATAAGATTGTTAAAAAGTATATGCTTTATCATCAAACATGAATGGCTTGTGTGCATACTACTTTCATCATTTTCTAAGTTACTCCACGATCCTCCAGCTACCAGGCCTTTGTCTTTCTTTTGAGGCTTATTATAACCTTTGAATTCTTTCCTCGGGTTTGACTTCTTCTTTAGTTCTTCTCTAAGAGCTTTGTTGCAGTCAGGAATGTAGTGACCTGGCTTCTTACAGTTGTAGCACAGGTCTTTAGTCTGTTTCTGGTGGTTGCTGTTGTTAAATCTCCTTGGTTTGTTGCTTCTGCCTTTACGCATGAATCTTTTAAGCTTTCTGACCAGCATATCAACATCTTCATCATCGTCTTCTTCAGTGTCAGACTCATCATTGACTCGAGCCTTAGAGGTGGATTCTATTACTTTGAGAGCCACGTTGAGTTAGCTCCAGTTCATAGGTGAGAAGATTCTCGTATAGTTATTGCACAGTCATCTTATGAAGATTCTTTGATTCTCTAATGGCTGTTGTCTTTGCATACCACTTGCTTGGTAAGGCCCTCATGAATTTGATGATGAGATCTTTGTTGGGATAGATCTTTCCAAAAGCTCAGAGAGAGTTGAGCAATACTAATATTTCATAAATTGAAGTAATGTTTTCTCCTGGTATATGAGTGAACATCTCGTACTGTTGAGTGAGTAGAGACTGCTTATTCTTTTTTACTTCTTCAGTTTCCTCATGCATGATGAGTAATGCTTCCCAGACTTCCTTTGCTATTTTGCAGTTGACCAAATTTTCAAATAGGTCATCTTCTAAGGACTGGAACATAATGTTTTTGGCCTTTTTGTCTAGTTGGACTACTTTTTTCTCATTGTCAGTCCATTCTGAGTATCTTGATTTGCGTTCGGTTTGGATTGTCAGGAGTTGGTGCAAGATTTGTAAGAATGTAGGGCCCATTCAGTATTATTTCAAATAAATCATCGTCTATTGAATCTATGTAAGCTTGTATTCAAACTTTCCAGTTAGCGAATTTATCTTTGTTGAACATTGATGGTTTGCTGCCTCCACCAAGCTTAGACTCGCTTATGATGTGTGCCATTGATCTACTTAAGCTTTGTAGACTTTAGTTGAGAGAACTTGCTTTGATATCAATTGTTAGTTCCCGGAGGCACGAAAGTTATCTAGAAGGGGGTTGAATAGATATTTTAAAATTTTCTTTTCAAAGAGTAACTTAACAGATTTTGTTAATTAAATGATTTATTAAGCACAACAGAATATATGTTTTAGTTATCCCCCTTAAGATAAAACCAAGGTTATAAGTCAAACAACAGTTATAGCAGATATAATAGTTAAAGAGACTGAAAGTAAATGACACAGTATTTTAAGTGGTTTAGAGCACTCAAGACTCCTAGTCCACTCTTCTACTCTACGAGTAGGAAATCCACTAAGGATATTGATACAATCTTCGAATCAGTGAGATTCATTCAAGACCAGCAGTCTTGGAAAGCTAGTTCACAAAGAACTCTTCAAGCCCAGCAGACTTGGAATGTTAGTACACTAAGTACTCTTCAAACCTAGCAGGTTTGGCAGCTCTGGAATGAGTGTAGTTGAGGTTGTTGTTATTGTGCTACAAAGTTATCTTAAACTCAAGTTCTGATGAACTTAGTAGCGAAGCAAGATTTTGCTGAATCGTGGAGTGAATATTTGTCAGATGTTTTTATGATTTTCTTTTACGTTCTTGTTTCTTGCTTTCTTGACATCTTCAATCTGCTAGCCTTATATAAGAGCCTTTGAAATCTTCCCATTGAGAGGCTTCCGCTTGAGCATGTAATGTTTCACGTAGTCTGAGCACTTCAATGTTGACATCCTGGGATGATGTGAAAACTTCTTTTTGATTTATCTGACACTGCAGTCTGCTTTCTCACCTAACACCTCTGAAATGTCACTATTCGTAGACTAGTTGGTAGACATTCTTCTTAATTTTTGTTTCTTTGATTCAACCAAGGATGTTGGTGAGGGCATTGGGTTTCTCAATCATATCAACGTTCAAATGTCAGTTCATGATGTCAGACATTTTTGTTTATCAGACTTGATCTTCAATTATTTTGATGCTTACTGATGAGCACTACGATCGTGGTCTTGATGATAAGTGCTTGCAGGCGATTTATACTTGACTTCCTCTGATGAGAATCATAGAGTACTCTATGATTCTGCCTTAGGTTTGACAGCGCTTGACTGACTACGATCTTGATGTTTTGAGGACTCCAAGATTTAGAGTAGTGCCTACGATTTTTACTTGACTTGACAGACACTTACCAAATTTCTTCACGATTCTGATAGGCTTACTCAGCAGACTACGATTCTGGCTTTTGCAATCTCCACTATTTTGTTCCGCCTATCTATTACAACTCATAAGATCAACCTAACAAGTTTGATCTTTCAACTGCAAGAGATTTTACAGAAAGATAAACATTAAGCTCATATCAACCTAACAATTTTGATCTTTAATCTAAGTTCTTGTACATATCTTCAAATAAAGGCTTTACAATGTGAATGATGCATGCACATTTATTTATTCCAACATCAAATTTAAATATGCAACTCCCAACAACTTTCATTTCCTGAAAGAAATTATGAAATAAAAGTGATGAGGACATGCCTAGCTTTGGATTCAAATGGAGGTCATGGATCAGATCCGGTGCAAGTGCTTGTTAGACTCTTGATGATGGGCCGAGCTAAAAAGTTCAAGGTGAAAGTAGTATGCACACAAGTCAATCATGTTAATGATAAAGCATATATTTTGTAACATTCTTATTCGTTTATTAATAAAAGTAATCATTTACTAAAGGCTTTAATTTATCTACATGGTACTATTTTATAATATGTGATGAACCCATGGTTTTAAGCAATATTTTTAAAATCATGATAAGATCATGCTAATGAGATCTAAATTCTTAAATAGCTTAAAACTAAAATTGTTCCCAATCGTTGGATTACTAAAAAAGGGATTAGTGAATCCGGATAGATTGGTATATACGTTGCTTGCTCATTAGATGAGGATGATTGATCTCATGATCACTTGCGTGAAGACACTAAAATAAGTATGTAGGTGCTTATTGAAGAATAAGTTCACTGAACGTGGCTCGCTAAGGAATACCTAATGGTGTTTTACTTGCTTATCAATAGGAATTCCTGTAGTGCTAGTATTACAAGTGATTCTTGGACTTGAGATCATCATTCAGGAAAATGAATAAAGAGTTCAAATTTTTTTTAATTATTCCGCATCTTATTAAGTATAACATCGAATATGATGTAAAGACATAAAGGGTTAATGACAAGATTGAGATTTTTGGGATCAATATATAGATCCTGGAAATGAGAAGGAATTAATATATTAATTGGTATCAAAGCTAAGTTGTATTCATTAATTTATGAATGAAAGTTATAAGTAATCAGATGAAGATAGTACCGTAGCGCACCAAGTTCGAGGTAATGTGAATTTGGGGGCATAACAGTCACGCTGCTCTGCAAATTTGGAAAAAAGGGAATTCGCCTCAACGAGTAGCGAATTCACCCCGGCGAATTCGTCTCTGTATTTTTTCAGCGCATACCTCTCTATCTGAGCCAAGCTTCCAGTGCAGCCGCGCCGTAGGGGAATTTTGTTGTCGAGTTTTTCTAGGAAGACGCGGTTTGACAAATTTTGAGCGTGGATTTGTTTCCTAAACTCAATATTTCTAGTTTATTATTAGATTTCTATTATAACTAGGATATTGGAATATATTTTGATTCCAAAAATACTTGTTCATTCCTTTTATGATTCTAGGGTTTCAAATTACTAATATTAAATGGTTCCTTGATGTAATTCACATAAACATTCAATATTATTCAGATTTTATTATTTTTGTGAGATTATTCTTTACTTTTGGTTCTTTGAAGAATTTCTAAGTTATTTTCTTAGTTTTACTTTGAGATTTAATTTGACTTATAATACAACAATTCATAGTTGTGTGTGACATCTTCTGCCGTATTAATTTTTGATTGTACCGAGATTACCGTTTCAATATAAGTGAGAGGTCAAGGTGTCGTTGGTGTCTATTCAAGGCATACTTCCGAATGCGAGCAATTGTACCAAGATTGTAAGACCTCAACTTATTCATAAATAAAATTAAATTTTCTCTAATTATTATTTTGAATAATAAGGTATTAATTTAATATAATGCTTTGGTTATGGGTGAAATGAGCAAATTTTACAAAATAAGTAAGTGGTTATAAAATATTCATTGTTGTCGGGGAATATTCGTTTGGTCGTGGAATATTTTTGCTGTCGGAGAATATTCGTACAATGGCGCAGCCATTTGTGGGCCCCATAACGAAAAACGGTCGGATGAAGAAAACGACAAGTTTGAGTTTTTATAAATAACGGCGTAGTAGTTACTGTTAACACTGTTGGAATACCCGGTGGTTAAAATACAGTAATACGCGTGGTTACAAAGTAGAACACGGTATTGCACAGTATTGTTGAATTATTGATCCTGACGTAAGAAGGCTCTACTCAATAATTGTTACAGTAATTACTGTTAAATATTTGATTTTATTGATTCAATAATTGCTATGTTGATATTTTATAGTATTGTTGTTTCAATAATTATCACTGCACAGTATCTCCATTATCAGATCAATAATTCATATTATTTGAATAATATTATTAGATAACATTATTGGCAATGTCTAAGGAAGTTCTGTCCAAGGAGAGGTTTGGTCACCTAATTGCGCGCCAGTAAGGAGAAATCTTTATTGAAAAACCCCCTCTTTCCTGAGAACGACCTGGTTGTCATAATTGTGATTCTGTAATATTATTTGTGAATAATTAATTATTAATTTATATGATAAGAAAATATTTATTTTATGTGAATATAAATGATGGATATATTTATTTTTGTGGATATAAATGAAAGAATTAATGCTGAGATATTTTATCAGTATTTTGTCGAAATGAAGGTATTAAAAATCGTCCGTATGTGAATTTCGGACATTTTCTGTTTGGAATTTGGAAAAACTTTCTGCTACAAAGTTATAGAGATTTAAAATTTCCTATGGAAAGCACATGAGATTCAAATTTTTTTGATAAAAGAGCTATTTATTATGAATTATTGAAGTTACATAAATTAAATGTTTTTATTAAAATTATGGGTGGGATCCACTTTTATTTTTTAAAACATGTGGGCTGCTGAAAATTTTCCAAGATGGCTGGCTTTGATGTTTCAAAGGAGGTGGGCGTAGAATGAAGAAAATCAAATATTATTATTTTATTATTTAGTCTCTTTTGACGTTCTAAGCTTTTTTCTATAAATAGGGTGCTTAGTTAGAATAAAAAATCACACCAGAAATAAGTTTTCTCTCTCTCTCTCTCTCTATATTATCAAGCATATTTTGTGAGTTTTTAGATACTTTGAGAGTTACTATTCAATGCAAGTTCCTTCGGCTTTACATCCGATATTTCAATAAGAAATACCGTTATTTTGAGATAAGGGATGTTATTTTCATCGTAAATGATATTATCTTCTTCAATATCATTATGTCGAAATATTGATATGAATTTTATTGTAAAATTTCTACCTTTTTGTGTCGGGATTACTATTCACGTATACGTCACTATTCACGTATACGGTACTATTCACGAATACGACAATATTCACAGAAAAATAAAATTTTCTCATTTTTGTCCAAGATATCTATTATGGTTACTATCTTTGATTGTATCCATGTTTTGATCTTTATTTTTGAATTCTGCTCCACAATTGATTATTATGGAGTATTTTTGAACTTGGATAAACTGTAGTACGAATCCCTAATATTTGTTCTTTTGTCTCACTGGATTCGTTTTCTTTAAGATATTTTTCATCATCCTCAGTCCTAAATGATGATATTACTGAATATCTTTGGCCTGTAGTCAAAGATGAATGATTAACTGATGAATATCTTTGGCCCGAGTGCAAAGATGAACAGGTGTTGAGATGAACATGACCAACGGGTGATACGGGCCTGTAGTGCAAAGATGAATATTTGATTCAAGATGTATATTGATTAATACATGGATAAAATATTGATGATGGACTTTTAAATTCATAGATGATAGTAGATTTCATTCTGTACTTAACTCTTCTAATGAATTGTTGTTTCCGCTGCAGTTGTTGATCTAAAATTTGTTGTCTATTATATTCTATCAGATTTTTTCTTGTTGAAGACTATTGATAATTTGTTGTATATTATCTTAGTCATAATGTTCTTTACTGGGCTAGTTGAGCTCACCCTTTTCTTTTTTGTTCTATTTTTCTTCTCAAGAGGGAGAATATAACAGAAACTAGTCGGGGTATGGAGTGATGGTTCTAGAAAGTTGTTTTAGTAGTCCTCACTATTTTTGTAAAATAGTGTATCAATAATTGTAATGAGGACTCCTTTTGAGTTTTAATGCTGTCTATTAGACAATATTTATATTTAAACTCACAGTATATGTGTTGTCGTATTTTGCACGACAATTGTAGTAATGAAGTTGTATTTATTTCTGTACCATGTATTTGGCGACTCAGAATGGGTGATGTATACCTATTTTGGGGGCAGTTGGTAACAGAACTTAGGGATATGGTCTCTGACGGAGATCGATGAATAGAGCTAGGAGGGGAGAGACGAGTAAATCCTTCGCTAGTGTGTCCTTCCTAAGCTTACTAGTTGGTCGGTCATATAGGGATATTATGTGATATGTTAATTTGTTTAATTAACCCTTGTTTTATGGTAGTATTTAAGAATGGCAACTGAGAACGTTAACAATGGAGCGTATGAGACTGTGGAAAGACCTTTAGTCACCAATCAAGAGAACATGCAACAGGAAGACAATATTCCTCCTGTAAGCAACACTACTGAACAAACGATGAATGATGGGATGTTTAAAAGCTTTTTGCAGTTTATGCAAAAGCAGACGAGGGAAACTCGTGTACAAAATACGGGTGGAAATGATAGCAATGCGCGGTTTGTCACAGCCAAGTAGTTCAAGGAGTTGGGACCACCAGAATTCTGGGGAAAGCCGGATCCGATTAAGGCGGAAACGTGGGTCAAGCAAATTACCAAGATATTCGATGTCTTAGGATGCACGGAAGAACAGAAGGTTCCATTCGTCACCTTTATTTTTCTAATTATTATTTTGAATAATAAGGTGTTAATTTGATATTATGGGTGAAATGTGCAAATTTTTGCAAAATAAACAAGTGATTATAAAATATTCATTGTTGTCGGGGAATATTCGTTTGGTCGTGGAATATTCTTGCTGTCGGGGAATATTCTTACGATGGCGCAGCCATTTGTGGGCCCCATAACGAAAAATGGTCGAATGAAGAAAACGATAAGTTTGAGTTTTTACAAATAACGGCGTAGTAGTTACCGTTAACACTGTTGGAATACCCGGTGATTAAAATACAGTAATATGCGTGGTTGCACAGTAGCACATGGTGTTGCACAGTATTGTTGAATTATTGATCCTTACGTAAGAAGGCTCTACTCAATAATTGTTACAATAATTACTGTTAAATATTTGATTTTATTGATTCAATAATTGCTACGTTGATATTTTATACTATTGTTATTTTAATAATTGTCACTGCACAATATCTCCATTATCAGATCAATAATTCATATTATTTGAATAATATTATTAGATAATATTATTGGCAATGTCTAAGGAAGTTCTGTCTAAGGAGAGGTTTGGTCACCTAATTGCGCGCCAGTAAGGAGAAATCCTTATCGGAAAGCCTCCTCTTTCCTGAGAACGACCTGGTTGTCATAATTGTGATTCTGTAATATTATTTGTGAATAATTAATTATTGATTTATATGATAAGGAAATATTTATTTTATGTGGATATAAATGATGGATATATTTATTTTTGTGGATATAAATAAAGAAAATAATGTTGAGGTATTTTATCAGTATTTTGTCGGAATGAAGGTATTAAAAATCGTTCGTATGTGGATTTCGGGCATTTTTTGTTTAGAATTTGGAAAAACTTTCTTCTACAAAGTTGTAGAGAATTAAATTTCCTATGGAAAGCACATGAGATTCGAATTTTTCTGATAAAAAGCTATTTATTATGAATCATTGAAGTTACATAAATTAAATATTTTTATTAAAATTATATGTGGGACCCACTTTTATTTTTTAAAACATGTGGGCTGCTGAAAATTTTCCAAGATGGCTGGCATTGATGTTTCAAAGGAGGTGGGTGTAGAATGAAGAAAATCAAATATTATTATTTTATTATTTAGTCTCCTTTGGCGTTATAAGCATTTTCCTATAAATAGGGTGCTTAGTTAGAATTAACAATCATACCAGAAATAAGTTTTCTCTCTCTCTATATTATCGAGCGTATTTTGTGAGTATTTAGATACTTTGAGAGTTGATATTCAGTGCAAGTTTCCTTTAGCTTTACATCCGATATTCCAATCAGAAATACCGTTATTTTGAGGTAAGTGATGTTATTTTCTTCGTAAATGATATTATCTTCTTCAATATCATTATGCCGAAATATTGATATTAATTTTATTGTGGAATTTCTATCTTTTTGTGTCGAGATTACTATTCACGTATACGGTACTATTCACGAATACGACACTATTTACAAAAAAATAAAATTTTCTCTTCTTTGTCCAAGATGTCTATTATGGTTACTATCTTTGATTGTATCCAAGTTTTGATCTTTATTTTTGAATTCTGCTCCACAATTGATTATTATGGAGTATTTTTGAACTTAGATAAACTGTAGTACGAATCCCTAATATTTGTCCTTTTGTCTCACTGGATTCATTTTTTAAAAGATATTTTTCATCATCCTCAGTCCTAAATGATGATATTACTGAATATCTTTGGCCTGTAGTGCAAAGATGAATGATTAACTGGTGAATATCTTTGGCCCGTAGTGCAAAGATGAATAAGTGTTGAGATGAACATGACCAACGGATGATACAAATGAATATCTTTGGCCTATAGTGTAAAGATGAATATTAGATTCAAGATGTATATTGATTGATGTTACAGGGATAAAATATTAATGATGGACTTTTAAATTCACAGATGATAGTAGATTTTATTTTCTTCTTAACTCTTCTAATGAATTGTTGTTTTCGCTGCAGTTATTGATCTAAAATTTGTTGTTTATTATATTCTATCAGATTTTTCCCTGTTGAAGACTATTGATAATTTGTTGTATTAGTCATAATATTCTTTACTGGGCTAGTTGAGCTCACCCTTTTCCTTTTTGTTCCATTTTTCTTCTTAGGAGGTGAGAATATAGCAGGAACTAGCCAGGGTATGGAGTGATGGTTCTAGAAAGTTGTTTTAGCAGTCCTCACTATTTTTGTAAAATAGTGTATCAATAATTATAATGAGGACTCCTTTTGAGTTTTAATACTGTCTATTAGACAATATTTGTATATAAACTCACAGTTTATGTATTGTCGTATTTTACACGACAATTATAGTAATGAAGTTGTATTTGTTTCTGTACCATGTATTTGGCGACTCAGAATGGGTGATGTATACCTATTTTGGGGGCGTCACAAAGATTGCCGTCTACACATAGACGAGGGGCTAAGGTGTTTCAAGTAATTCACCCAATAACTTTGCTAGAAACGATCCGGGCGACGACCACCTCACACAAGTGTGTCGTGGAGTCCATCATTAGGTATTAGAGCTAAGTCTTCTTGCGAGTTATTTATCTTTAATTCTTTTGTTTGAATTGTTGAGTAAAAAAAGTCATCTTTTAGATTTTTGTCGATTGCATTCGACTGTTGAGAATTCATACCTTCTATGATTTGTATCGTGATAAGTTATTTTTGAATTGATTAGTAAAATCGAGAATTTTGCTAGGTGAATTCGAAAAGAACCTATTAGAGAGAATATTTAGAAGTAAAAGGCTTAATTGTGAGATTAATTGAGGGTAAAAGTCATTAATTGAGTGCATACACGAGTGAAACCATTTATTCGAGCAAAACACGTAAGGGAGTGGTGAGGAAACTGTTTTTCTACTAACCCTTGTTTTGCAGGAAATATGTCTAACTCTAAAGATAAAGTAACTTATGAAGATCAATCTTCCACAATGTTTGATATGAAGTTTATGTTGGAAGCCATGAATAAGGAATGGAATAGAAGATTAGTGAGACCCGAGAAGAATCATCACAAATGTCTCATGGAGCACAGAAAAAGGGGAGGACACAACAACGGGAAACTAAAACAGAGGAAAATTATTTCGAAGGTGGATTCAGTGGAGAGGAAGATCGTGAATCTAATTTCCCACGTCAAAGGCAAGGAGGTGCTAGAGAAAGAGGAGGGCGGAATAGAGAAATTGATAAGGTGAGTAACATTAAAATGAAGATTCCATGTTTCCAAGGGAGGAGAAATCTAAAGGCGTACCTAGAATGGGAAAAGAAAATAGAATGGGTATTTGACTGTCACAACTACTCATATCTCAAGAAAGTCAGATTAACTATTACCTAATTTTTAGATTATGCCGTTACATGGTGGGATCAGTTAACTACTAGCCGGAGGAGATGTTGTGAACGTCGAATTAAGACATGGACGAAGATGAAGACATGGACGGAGATGAAGATAGTTATGAAAAAGAGATTTGTATCGAGCCATTACCACCGTGACTTGTTTCGAAGTTTACAAAATTTGAAACAAGGAAGTAGGAGTGTCGAGGATTACTTCAAGGAGATGGAGATGCTAATGGCTAGGGCTAATATGGATGAGGATAGCGAGGCAATAATGGCTCGATTTTCAAAAGGGCTAAATTGGGATATAGCAAATTTAGTGGAACGACAACATTATGTGGACTTCGGGGATATGGTACACATGGCTATCAAGATTGAGAAGCAGCTTAAGAGGAGAGGTGGCCAATGATCAAATCCTACCACATGCTAATCATAGAAATCTAATTATGTAAAACGAGAGGAAAAACCAGTTGTGAATAAGCCGAAAGTGGAGTTTAAACCGGATGTGACTAATCATGGAAAACAAGGTAAAAATGAACCTTATTCTTTTAGTCGCAGTCGAGATATTGTATGCTTTAAATGTCAAGGTAGGGGACATATTTCTAGTCAATGTCCAAATCAAAGAAC
This sequence comes from Panax notoginseng, assembly GCA_016801055.1. Classification (NCBI taxonomy): domain Eukaryota; kingdom Viridiplantae; phylum Streptophyta; class Magnoliopsida; order Apiales; family Araliaceae; genus Panax; species Panax notoginseng. Next base: position 75,458,138 of record CM029022.1, read on the forward strand.
TATGTTATTACTTGACAACGGGGAGGTGGAGACCGAGGGGGAAGAGAGTGACACTGATTATATGCAACTATTAGAGCAGATAGATGAGGCTGCAATGCATGGTGAAATTTTGGTCACAAGGAGAGCAATTAATACGCAAGTTAAAGAGGAGAGTAGTGAATAGCGGGAAAACCTTTTTCATACCCGATGTCTTGTGAATGGGAAAATATGTTGTGTAGTCATAGATGGAGGTAGCTGTACGAATGTGGCGAGTACGACTATATAGGGTGGAGAAATTAGGGATGACTTCCACAAACATCCACAGCCGTATCGTTTGTAATAGCTCAATGATAATGCAAACATTAAGGTAACTAAATAGGTGTTTGTTCCATTTACTATTGGTCAATATGTTGTTGAGATTTTGTGTGATGTGATGCCTATACAGGCGGGCCATATGTTATTGGGTAGACCTTGGTAGTTTGATAGTAGGGTTAAGCATGATGGGTTTACTAATGAGTATTCCTTTGTTCATGACAAGAAAAAAATCACTTTACGTCCTATATCACCACAACAAGTGCATGAGGATCAAATTCATTTGCAGAAAAATCATGTACAAAGAAAAGAGAGTGAAGAAAAGAAAAATCAAGAAGAAAAAAATAAGAGAGAAAAAGAAAGAGAAAAACAAACATTTTTGCAAAAAGAGCAACGTGAGAAAGACTTTGGTTTCTAAATAATTGATGATTATACTTCGGTATAAGGAGGCACTTTTGAATACTAACGCTAACAATTCTTTTTTGCCTAGTGTTGTTTCATCTCTTTTACAGGAATTTGTTGATGTATTTCCCAAGAAGCTTCCACAAGGATTACCACCGATGAGGGGAATCAAACATCAAATTGACTTTGTTCCCGATGCGACCAATACAAAATGTCTGGCTTATCAGAGTAATCTTGAGGAGACAAAGGAGTTACAAAGACAAGTTAAAGAACTGATGGAAAAAGGGTTCGTGAGGGAGAGTATGAGTCCATGTGCAGTTCCAGTGATCCTAGTACACAAAAAGGATGGAAAATGGTGGATGTGCATCGATTGTCGAGCGGTAAATAACATAATGGTAAAATATCGACATCCCATCCCTCGTTTAGATGACATGTTAGATGAATTGCAGGGGTCTTGTATCTTTTTAAAAAATGATTTGAAAAGTGGTTATCATCAAATTAGAATGCAAGAGGGTGATGAATGAAAAACAGCGTTTAAAACTAAATATGGTCTTTATGAGTGGTTAGTGTTACCTTTTCGTTTAACTAATGCTCCCAGTACTTTCATGAGATTAATAAATCATATTTTGCATCCATTTATTGGAAAATTTGTCGTAGTTTATTTTGATGATATCTTAATTTATAGCAATAACTTGGAAGATCATGCATTGCATTTAAAATCTGTTTTAGATGTACTTAGAAAGGAAAAGTTGTTTATAATCATGGAAAAATGCACGTTTTGTTCGGATAAAATTGTTTTTCTTGGCTTTGTTGTGAATTCACAGGGAGTTCAAGTTGATGAGAAGAAATTACGTGCAATTCGAGATTGGCTGAGTCCAACCAATGTGAGTCAAGTGCGAAGTTTTCATGGACTCGCAAGTTTTTACCGGCATTTTGTTCGGAATTTTACCGAAATTACAGCACCATTATCCGAGGTTATCAAGAAAAGTGTGGGCTTTAAGTGGGGTGATGAACATGAAAATGCTTTTTAATTGATTAAAGATAATTTAACTAATGCTCCTTTACTTATTTTTCCTGACTTTGATAAAACTTTTGAAATTGAGTGTGATGCTTCAGGTTTGGGAATATGGGATATTTTGATGTAAGAAGGAAAATCAGTGAAATACTTTAGAGAAAAATTGAGTGTGGCAGCTTTGAACTATCATCATACTTACGACAAGGAGATGTACGCATTGGTTAGAGCGTTAAAGACATGACAACATTACCTGTGGCCCAAAGAGTTTGTGATCCATACCAATCACGAGTCATTGAAATATTTGAAGGGTCAACATAAGTTGAATGATGAGTTCATAATATTCTATGATTATGATTCCTTTGTTTAGTTTTATTGCATGTTTCATGTGTATATGAACTTACTAAGTTGTTTAAAGATTTCATGAAGAGTTGAAGCTGAAACAAGAAAAATAAGGAGATTGTAGAGCTTTTAATGCTACATTGGATGCATGGTCTTGGCTTGGGACTTAGATTTTACTGTAGAGCTATTCCTTAGCTTTTTGGAACATCTCGAATTGTCCTAATCGGAGTTCATATGAAAAAGTTATGACATTTTTACCAAACGGGCGTTGAACCTAAAAGTTTTGAGTTGTAATTTACATAGCAGTCAATTGGAGCCCAATTTAGACCTTGATCCAGCCAGAATCTATCAATTCTCAAAGAATGAAAGTTGTATATCTCGTCGAGATCTTCAATTTGATAGGTATCATACCCCGTAACTCCTCATGGATCAAAGGTTATGGCCATTCTACCAAAGGATGTCACAACAGGAAATGGAAATCCGCCCCAGCGGATTCGTCTCTGGAAAAATATGCCCCAACGCATTCTTAAGCCGCTTCAGCCCATTCCTCTTTATCCAAGTCCACCCTGGCGAACTCAGCAGGCATAATAAATGTTGCCTCTTTTTTAATTCTAAGAAAAGAGCTCTAACTCATGCAAGCATACATGTGTCAACAAGTAATACAGAGTAAGTAAAGTATCGATCCCACAGAGAAAGTTGTCTAATTTCAATCACTATGCGTCAATTAAATCACTATATTTATATGCTTAAACTAATGACTATATTGGTGAATTACTCTAATTGCAAATAATAACTAAAACAGAAATAATAATGGAATTAACCAAATCTGGAAATAATGGGATCCTAACTTCATTTAATACTTCATCTAATTACCACTATCATGCAAGAAATATTCACATATCACAGGAAAGTAGCCAAGAGCACTAATAGAGTCATAACCATTTTTCAATGCACTATGACCTACTTACACAACATCCACAAGCGATAGACTCCATGTAATAATTAATACAGCCAAAATCACTATATGTCTATGTGAAATTATAATTATACTGAATTTAAGCACAAGCCCTTATTTTAACTCATACGGTGAAACAGTATATGTCTATCTGGTTCACGAAATACACAAGCCATATAAAACAGTCCCATATACGTATGCTATCATGATTACAATCCATACTCGCATGTTCATTGTCAATTCCATACAAGTACTGAAAACGAATGGTGATCAAGCATTCATACATGCAAAACAACCATGATAGAAATCCCATGTAATATGTAAAACTGTTCAGCATTCAAGCATGTAATTAAACTACATACTAAAATCCGTTAGAATCCCATAATGGAGTTTAGTTCATGACTGAACCAAAAGCCATTATGGGATCAAAGCTAAACATGGCTAATAAGCAAACAATTGAAAGATGAAGGATAGAAACGATCAAACTCGATTGCTGATTATCATCCACTAGTAACGTTCAAATCCTCATATAAATCCAGCAAAATAATAATAATAATCCACACTGATAGAAAATCCCAAGAAGAATTAGAAAAGATGGAGTTTAGGCTTCGTTCTACGTTGGAATTACTCTCAGCGTGTAAACTCTAGTTCCAATATAAAAATACATCAAAAGTACTAAATGACTCTTCTGACACCAGTTAGAAATCATTTTTTTAATTAATTACAACTCTTAAAATTAGAAATTAAAATAAACAGCTCAGCAGCATCAGGCATCGCGCGCGGCCGCGCGCCCTTCCTTTACATTCCTCGCGCGGGCGCACGACTTGCAGTGTGTTCTGCCTGTCCAGTCGGTGGCTCGCGCGGGCGCACGACTTGCAGTGTGTTCTGCCTGTCCAGTCGGTGGCTCGCGCGGGCGCGCGTCCTCAAGTGTGTTCTGCCGCGTGGCTTGCAGTCTGTACTCTGTTTTGCTGCTTCTGAGTCTGGTTCTACATTGTTGCTACTACTACTGAATTGTTGAGTTGTTCATCCTCGTCATGCTTGGTTTCCTTGCTCCACTAGATCCTCACACCATGCATCCTATAGCCTCATGCCATTTTCATCACGAAATCATGCCATATCCTGCACTTTCACACCAAAGGAGTTTTAAGTAAATGTAATGCAAAATAACATGAAATGCACTAAAAACACACTAAAATATACTTGAGATGGGCATAGCTCACGTGAATTAATATCCAGTAGGTGTAAAACCCACTTATCAATAAATCCGCCCCGGTGGATTCAACGGGGAAAATTAGAAATCTTGGATTTTTGGAAAGTTTCAAAGGGTAGATTTTGGCAGACTTCTACATGGACTTGGATTGATATTGCTATCAGATTTAGGATTGTTTTAGACTGAGATTTTTTTTTTCTGAATTTGATTCTATTTCTTTATGGAAACTAGATGAGATTTATAATTCCTTTTAGGATTTAAATTTCTAATTCTCATAGGATTTAGGATTATGTCTAACACTATAAATAGATGTAATAGTCAGGGTTTTAGGCATTCTATCATTTAATCATCTACTACATTCTCTGATCTACACCATTTGAGTGCAGACTTGGAAGATATGAGCTAAGTTCTTATTTCAGTTCTGAAGGGATATTGAACCTGTGACACACTCAAATTCAGGTACTTGAAACCCAAACTCAGTGCTTCACGATACCATTTCTATGAGCGCAATAATACTAATAATAATAACAATAATATAGATTATCAAATTTAATTTATATATTATCAGAGTTTTCAATCCCAAGTACGAAACCTTTAACCATTCGTTACATTACATGATAATTAATATATATCATCATTATCCTAATAAAGTCTAGTTATTACAAAAGATAGCATTATCATTCATTCAGCGACCTTCCCTTTCCCTTTGTTCTTGACAGAGCATTATTCAGGTTGTTCACATTTAGCTGAAAACATTTAAATTAAGCAAGGATGAGCATTTGAGTGCCCACCAAGTAATAACAACAATAATAGTTAGTTGAACGAATTAAATGTTTTTTTTTGAACGATAATTCTACAACAAATCAATAGTTGTGAAGTAAGCTGAACCAATAATAAACAACATATCATTTCGATTTCAAATTTTTGAAACTACGTACTGACTATAAATGAGGATAAGTTGACAGACTATGAACATTGTTTTCTATTTTTGAAAAGGTTAAACAAAACTTCATCTGTAAACCGTCATAACTTACGGACACGGGGGTGATCAGCCCCGTTATGTCCTGTATTGATCAATACTACATTCAAGGACGATATTTTCGTCCAGCATATCCGCCTTAGGCGCATAAAAGTTTCCCATATTTAGGATGTTCATACCAGTCTAAAATCCAAACCAAAACAATTCGGTTGGATAATAATAAAGTTATTATTCAACAACAATTTTTAAATTTGTTTCTAGCCAGATCAAATAGCTTAGACAGCTTTTAATTCAACGTATACATACTGGACACCGATAAGTATATATCAACATGTGATAAAATATAATGATTATCCAAGTGAGGACACTTGTATAACCATATTTGGAAACTAACGAATAAAATATATATCTTGATCTACAATAACAGAATCAAGAAACTTGTACAACAGATTATAATTTAATAACTTACTTATACAGAATCATTACATAAGTATATACAAAGGTTGAAATATTTGAACAATGAAAAGAATAGTTTAGATATTATCTGACGCATGTCCATTGCATAAAGTAAATGTAAAGGGTTAGATACTTGCCTTGTCTGCTGTTTACACAACTTAGTTTTATCTTTTATGCCAATCCCTATCATTAAATATATCATTCGTTCGATTAGAATAACATACTATAACACATAGTACTGCTATTTGCAGTCAGCACATAACCTAATCAAATTGTCACATATGTTTAACAACCATTGAATCACAAATAAATATTTATTAAGTCAAACTATCTAAGTCCAGATCAATTTCTGAAATATGTCAGTGTACCCACAGCTTTATCGGGTAATTATCGAGTCTAAGACTCTATTCTGTAGCTCAATATCTGTAAGTATCAGTCATAATATTTTTAAATGACTTATAATAATTTTTAAACATTTATTATAATTTATCATGAATTTCCAAACACCAGAATCATTATTAAATAATTTAAATATTAAACAATTCTATTATCATTAACATTTAATTAATATAAAACTATTTATGAAACTATTGCCAAAATATTAAAGTTATTTATTGTAAGACCCCGAATTTTATGAAATAAAAGTATTCAATTTTTCTTATAATTACTATTCAGTAAATGGTTAAATTGATAAATGTTAAAGTTCAGGGTGATATATGAATTTTTTTCAAAATAAACAAGTGGTTATAAAATAATCATTGTTGTCGGGGAATATTCGTTTGGTCGTGGAATATTCTTTCTGTCGGGGAATATTCGTACGACGGCGCAACTATTTGTGGGCCCCATAACAGAATAACTGTCGGGTGAAGAAAATGACAAATTTGAGTTTTTACAAATAACGGCGTAGTTGTTACCGTTAACACTGTTGGAATACCCGGTGGTTAAAATACAGTAATACGCGTTATTGCACAGTAGCACACGGTATTGCATAGTATTTTTGAAATTATTGATTCTTACGTAAGAAGGCACTACTCAATAATTGTTATAGTAATTACTGTTCAATATTTTATTTTATTGATTCAATAATTGCTACGTTGAAATTTTATATTATTGTTGTTCAATAATTGTCACTGCACAGTATTTTTCATTATCAGATCAATAATTCATATTATTTGAATAATATTATTAGATAACATTATTGGCAATGTCTAGAAAGTTCTGTCTAAGGAGAGGTTTGGTCACCTAATTGCGCGCCAATAAGGAAAAATTCTTATTGGAAAGCCCCCTCTTTCCTGGGAACGGCATGGTTGTCATAAATGTGATTCTATTATATTATTTCTGAATAATTAATTATTGATTCATATGATAAGAAAATATTTATTTTATGTGGATATAAATGAGGGATATATTTTTGTGGTTAAAAAATGAAGGAGTTAATGTTGAGGTGTTTTATCAGTATTTTTATCGGAATGGAGGTATTAAAAATCAAATCAGGGTTTTTGAGAAATATTGCGGGTGTTATAATTTTTAATCCGACTGTTGGATCGTGGTAATATTTGGATATGTTATACATATATAAGTTGAGTATATGTCCACAAATTTTGAACCGTTAAAAATGAACGTATGATTTATTATGAATTTTACGAGATGACTGGTTCAGAAATTGTTGAATTTTCGGAGTTTATCATTTTGGTGGAAAATTCTAGAATTGGTGGGCCCCACTTGTGGTTGGTGAAGAAATGTGCTGAATTATATTTCAAATGTGGTGGGTGGGAATAGTAGCAGGTAAAGCCATCAGGTTGCAGGTCAAACCTACCAAATTTTTTCTATAAATAGAGGGCTAAGTTAGAATTGAAAATCACACCAGAAACATAAGCTTTCTCTCTTTCTCTCTCTATATTATGAAGCATATTTTGTGAGTTTTTAGATACTTGGTGAGTTGCTATTCATTAGTGCAAGTTTCCTTCAGCATCATATCCGATATCCAGTCAGAAGTACTGCTCTTTTGAGGTAAAGACAGGTGATGAAAATATTCTTCGTCCTGGGTGCGAAGAAAAATTTATAGTCACAATTATGATTATGAGTTATTCATATGATTGTGGAAAGGAACTGTTGAGTGATGTTACATGGATAAAATATTGTTGGTGGATTTTTAACATGGAGAAGATAATAGACTTTATAGTCTATTTGACTCTTCTAATGGATTGCTCGTTCCGCTGCAACTATGGTTGAAATTTTTATCATTTACCATATGTTCTAAATCTCTGATTTATTATTGATGAAGGCTATTGATAATTTAATTATCTTTAGTCATGATATTCTTTACTGAGCTAGTTGTGCTCACCCTTTTGCTTCACAATTCCTTTCAGGTAATAAGAGTGTAGCTGGGTCGAGCGGGGGTAACAAGGGAATAGAACGGTGGTCATCATTTAGTAGTTATATTTGGTGAAGAAAATAGGGTGAGGCGAACCCAACGTTGGAAGGGTGTTTTGTCACTATCATACAAGATGTCTAATGACATACAACCTCGTGTCATCATAGGACAGGGTTGTGCTCATCCACTTGCTGAGTATATCTATGGGCACTACCTATATAATCTTGGTGTTTGTTTGAAGTATAATTCTCAATTAGAGACAGTGGAGATAATGATAAGTCAAGAGAAGACTCACCATTGGGAAGAATATGATAGTAATCTTCTCGTTTTTCTTTGGGGTCTATTGGATCAACCAAGGATAATTCTGTGGCCATATGATATCTATCATAACCTAGACGCGTGGCCTCCCATGTACGAAGGTTTCCTTGAGCACTTCCAAAAGATTCTAATTTCTAAAACAATTTTTGACTACACCTTTATGTAAGGTGTTATTGTGAGGTGATGTTCACGGTTGGAACATGAGTCACATTTGGTATATATTTGTATCCAAGCTCACAGCATATGTGTTGTTGTATTTTGCACGACAATTGTTGTAATAAAGTTGTAGTTATTTTCTGTACCATGTATTTGGCGACTCAGAATAGGTTGGATGTAATGGACCTATTTTGGGGTTGTCACATTTATAATAACTCAAAATAATTTTAAAACATTTATTTTGCCTTTAAATGATTTTTAAAACATTTAAAATCATTTTTAAATAATTACCATTAATATTTAAATATTAATGTACCTCAAAATATTAAAAGTCATTAAGTATAACTTAAAATATTTTTAATTTATTTATATCCTTTTTAAATGATTTTTAAATTAATAAAACCATTTTTAAACTATTTATTTAATATAATTATTAACTAAATTTAATATTATTAATAATAAATTAATAATCATTAATATTAAATTATTAATGAAATTATTCTTTAAATATTAAAAGTTATATTTTATAACTTAAAATATCTTTAAACACTTTATTTTCATATAAAATGATTTTTATAATATTAAAATCATTTTAAAACTAATTTATTTAATATAATTATTAAATAATTCTAATATCATTAATAATAATTAATTAATAAAAGTTACCTTTAAATATTGAAAGTTATATTTTATAACTTAAAATATTTTTAAATACTTTATTATTATTTAAAATGATTTTTAATATAATAAAATCCTTTTTAATTAATTTATTTAATTCATTTTCTAAATAACTTAATTATCATTAATATTAATTTATTAATAAAATTTATCACAAAATATTAAAAGTCATTAAAAATAACTTAGAATATTTTCTTATACCATAATATAATTTTAAATTATTTTTCAAGTATTAAAATCATTTTTAAATAATTTATTTAATATAATAATTAAATAAATTAAATACCTTTAATACTTCAAAAATATTAAATATTTATGAAATAAAATTAAAATAATTAAAAACTAATTTTTAGACTTTAAAATAATTTTTAATAATTTATTATGTATTTTTAATAATTTAAAACTATTTTTTTCTATTTATTTAATTAAAATAATTAATTTCTGAAAATATTTGTTACAAAAGACTGCCTATAGCGATAAACCCGTCGCTATAGGCGTTCTTCGTGTTCTTGGCTAATCCTAGAAATTCATGAGTAGTGACCGAGTTGGCTACTTTGACCAATGATTAAACACTGATCAAATAGTTTCTGGACATGTTTTTGGTCAGATCGTGTAGTACAAATGCAACACTACAAGACCCAACAGCAAACATGAACAAATCACATAACAAGAAAGAGATCTGATCACCCAAAATTGCTGTCAGAGCTGTTCTTCATTTTCTAGGTTACCCAGAAATGAAAAACAGTTCGACTGCTCATATTTGGGCTTCCACAACTTGTGATATAAGTGTTGTTTTAGTGATTTAAGAGTCTTCGATTGTAGCTAGCATGCAAGAGAATAGATCTGTAACATAAAATCCATCTAATAACATTACATCATCAAGATCTGTGTCGGTCAACGCATGTCAGAACACATGTTCCTCAGTTTTCTGGGTAGCCCAGAAAATGTGAACTGTGTTCGACCAGACTACTTTGACCGGCCACTGAATCCAACCCACTTGATATTTAGGAGATTTTAAGGAATAAATATGTAGTACATATACAAAGCTACAACTTAGATACAACAACAACATCAAAACGCCCACAACCTGCCAGATCTAAGCGATTAAATGCAGACACTGGTAATGACCTTCTGGGTTTCCTAGAAATGGTCCGATCATGTTCGGTCAACGACCTTTGACCAACAATATCATGCAATCTAGAACCGATCTAAGCCTGATTCCAAGCCTAGATCCAAGTTCACATATCAGACTACAACTACTAACTTTCAAAACACAAAACACATTAAAGATCACAGAGATATAAGGCCTGACATTTGGTTGTCAGACATCAAAAACAAAATTTCCAAATTTTGTAAATCTTCAAATCCGAGCCTCTAGATGTTATGGATCTAACATCTAGCAACCCAGATCATCATTATATACTACATATAACATGTTTTAACACAAAAATCTAACATTTAACAACAGATCAAAGGTCAGATTCTTAGGTAGGGTTTATACCTTCTATGATCCAATTCTTGATTCTAGCTACTGATCTGTTACTGGTAATCGTGGGGCTTAGTTTGTGACTGATATATCTTGATATTTTCGGAGGTTTTGAGTTGAAAGAGTCTAGTTGAGTGTTTGGACAAAAATAAGTTAACAAATGTCATTTCTCTCTCTTCCAATCTATATATAGAAGTGGTAGATGCATGTATTGGTGATCTAAAGGTTAATTGCTGTCAATTTTAATCACATGGGGTTGTTGGATTTGGTCACCAACTTCACCTATTGTCAAAACCTACTTACTAGCTTCAAAAATACACAAAAGGGCAATTTGGTCAATTGCTACATAATTTTAATGGCAAAAATGTAATTTTAACAAACCTTTAGGGTTTAACCCTAATGTTTTCCAAAAATTTATTTTCTAGAATTGCATTTAGGGTTTAAAAATAAAATAAAAATAAAATTAGTTTCTAAAAATAGAAAATTATGGTTTTCTTAATTAGGTTAGTTTTCTAATTACTTTATACAGGAATATTAGGGTTTAATATTACTAATTATAGCAATTAGGGTTTATAATGTTGATAATTAGGATTACCAAATTATAATTAGGGTTTCTAATTACCAATTTAGGGTTCTTAGATATTAGGGTTTTAAATTACTAATTAGGTTTTCCATAATTAGTAATAAAATCTATTATACATGATATTAATCACATTAACACAATTTTTGACTGATCACAAACTCCCGTTTAGGTTTTAAATTAGGGCTTCTAATTTTAAAAATTAGGGTTTCTAGATTTTAATTAGGATTTACCTAATTAATCATTAAATCATATAACACAGTTACAAAACAATCTTGCACTCTAATTTGGGTTTCAAATTAGGGTTTAGCACAGTAAAACTAGGGTTTTCAAATACAGCATCATAATTGACAAATCATTTTCAATGCATACATACAGTACATATTTATAGCACTGAAAAATTAAAATATAATTAATATTATATTATTACTCTCATTCCTTGATAAAAATCTGAAATTAGGGTTTGGATTCCATATCTGATTTATCTTTCATATTTAACTTTATTAATTAAGTTAAAATAATTAACTTAATTAATCTAACATAAATTCATATAATAAAATAAAATAATAATTATAATTATTCTATAATCATTACATATATTATTTTCATGAAAAATAAATAATAAAAATATTTCTACAATAAAATTAATTATTATAAAAATATAATTTATAAAAATCAATAATTCTAAATAAAATTATTTGTAAATATTCATGTAATAAATATATTTTTATTTATCACATAAATATATATACACATTATCTTGTACAAATCCTCATCCTTAAAATAAAAAAAAAAATTATACGCAAAATTTCTGATTTGATTATATAGAAAATATCAGTTTATTACATTTACCCTCCCTTATAAAGATTTCGTCCCAAGAATCACCGTTCTAAAACCTATACATACCAGGGTACATAGCATACATAATCATTTCAATTAGATCTTGATTAACTTTGATCGAACTGATCTTAAACTATTCACATAAAGCTTGTCTATCTGTTTAAATGGAAAAATTTGATTTCTAAAAGAACTCAAATTCCTCCCTCAAAATTTCTTTATAAATTAATTTACTATATATATGAAAATCATGTATAAGACAATAAAAGTTATACGAATAATACCTGGAGTTCCATTGTCAGCTGCCACCGTATCCTGGACCGTCATGTTGTAGACTCTCGCAGTAGATTTTGTTGGATTGCTAGATGATGTTGGTCCTGTGATTACCAAAGTTTCGCCACTTTCCCCATGTTCACACTTTCTGCCTCCGTTCTCCTTTTCGGACAGTCCTTCACCTTATGCTCCTTCGATCCGCACAGAAAACACCCACTAATTGTTCTAGGATTGGGGCAGTTGGGAGAGATATGACCCTCCTGCCCACATTTAAAACATGTAAATTTACCTTTCAGACATTCCCCCAAATGGTTCTTCCCACAGTTCCCACATTTCACCCCTGCTTCTTATTTGTACCTTCCTGCTTCACCTGCATACCCCCAAAGTTGTTTTCCTTCCTCTTTTCACTCCTATACCCACTGTTTATTTCCACCTTCCCAGCTTCCTCAACCTTACCCTTGTTCCTTCTTTCCTTGTTGTAGAGGCTCATGACCTCACTCCCCTCCTCAGTAATAATAGTTTTCTCCATGAGTGCTGCAAATGTAGGGATTTACAATACTGCCACCTTGTTATAGAGCCAGGGTTTTAATCCCAACTCAAACCTTCTTGCTTTTCTAACCTCCGTATCAACTTGATGCGGAGCAAACCTAGCCAACTCATTAAACCTAGCGGCGTATTTTGACACCGTCATATTTTCCTGCTTTAATTCTAGAAATTTTACCTCCATCCTAGCCTGCATACTAGACGAAAAATAGTTTTCAAACAATAAAGTTTTAAACCTTTCCCAAGAAACTGCACATGCTCCTGCCCTCGCCTGATTCGCTTCCCACCAAAAATTTGCCTCACCTTTCATCATGTAGGTGGTAAAAGCGGTCTTTTGCCTCTCAGCTACCCTAGCTATAACGAACGCCTTTTTAATTTTCTTAACCCAAGTTTGAGCTTCTACAGGGTCAGTTGTAATTCGGGCGGTCCTACAGCCTTGAAGTTTGCCAAGCGGTTGTCTGGCTGGTTCCCTGCGGCTAGCATTCCTTGTTGCATTTCCTGAGCTACCATGTGTTGCAAATTGCTGCATTGGATCTGGTTGTTGTCCCCCAGCGTTATTGACAGATTCTTCTGCCCTTTGATTTCGAGCTTGTCGTCTTGATAGCATTATCTGATTAAATAAAATATAATTTAACTTACATTCTAAACCTTATCATGTGACGCCCCCAAAATTAGGTATACACATCTTGGGTCGTCAGATACATGGTACAGAATACAAATACAACTTACTAATACAACTGTCGTGTACAATACGACAAAACATAACTGTGAGTTTGAATACAATTATTGTCTACTAGAGACTATACAAACTCAAAAGGAGTCCTCATTACAATTATTGTCACACTATTTAACAGAATAGTGGGGACTACTAATACTCTCATCTGGTCCATCACTCCGTTCCCCGACTCGTCCCAGCTATATTCTCATTTTCTGAAGAGAACAGTGAAAGAAAGGGTGAGCTCAACTAGCCCAGTAAGAAATATTATGACTAAGATAATGCAGAATAAATTATCATTAGCCTTCAACAGTGTTAAACTGATAAAATATAACGAACATCAAGTTTAACTGCAGCGGAACAAGCAATCCATTAAAAGAGTCAAGTAGAAAATAAAATCTACTATCTTCTATGATTTAAAAGGTTTTTCAACACTGTTATCGCTGGGACTCAGCTTAATAAAATAATCCACATCATCGAATCACCCCTGCACTACGACCAAGGATATTCGTGTATTCATTAATGGTCATGATCATGCCAACAACTGTCCATCAATGCACTACGGGCCAATGAGGACTTTTACCACATCATTTGCAACATTACGGTCATGATTATACTGAATAATCCCTGGTCATAATCATACCAAGTCCATCTATGCACTACAGGCTACAAATGACTTTCAACATTTTTTAAACATGAGGATGATGACAATGATATAAGAATTCAATAAAATAAGTTCAAGAATTAATTTATCCAAGAATTAACAACGTCCAAATTGTCAACATGATACTGCTTTGTGGAGTAAAATTCAAGAATACTTAGAAGAATATTTTCATGAAAAGATACTGGATGAAACGCAATTATCAAAAATATTCCATAAATTTCATGGAGTATAGAAGTCAAAACTTAACCAACTGAGTATAATAAAGAATGGAATAACAAAAGAAATCACCATGCATGCGATAGACCGCACAGATAGGTTATTCCAACAGAATAATAAATAATAGAACCAGGTCCGGCGTAAAATGTACAGACAGAATATTCCAACAGAATAATAATAAAGACGGAACCAGGTCCGGCGTAAAACGCACAGACAGGATATTCCAACAGAATAATAATAAATACGGAACCAGGTCCAGCGTAAAACGCACAGACAGGATATTCCAACAGAATAATAATAAAGACGGAACCAGGTCCGGTGTAAGTTTAACACACAGACAGGATGTTCCAACAGAATAATAATAAAGACGAAACCAGGTCCGGTGTAAAACACACAGACAGGATGTTCCAATAGAATAATAGAAGAATGTCACCAAGTATAGGGTAGACCGCGTATACAGGTTATTCCAACAGAATAATAAGAAATGGAATAACAACAGTTCTCTTCATGAATAAGAAAGAATAACACCCCTTACCGTTTTTAAGAAGAACTGAAATAAGGAAGTAGTTAAGTAGTAGAATACTTTTCTTCTCTCTCTCTCTCTATAGTTTCTCTCTATAGTTTCTCTCTCTAGAGTTCAGTGAATTCGTAAGAAATAGTGAAGGAATGAGCTGCTATTTATAGAAAAATGGAATGCATAGTAACTAATCCATGAACGGTCCATATTGATTACTTTAATCTGACGGTCCATATTTAAAGAAAAATCTTTTAAATAAAATATAATATATTCAATTTATAGAATAACTTTAATAAAGTATTCTGTTTTATATAAAAAGATGTTTCTGTTTTATTACGTTAATAATACGAATAAAACAGAACTTCATTATCGCTAAATAATTCATATTATTAACTGACAATAATTGAATCAAACTGAGTGACTTCTCACATAAGCATTAATAATCAATACTGTGTGCTACTATGCAACCACACGTATTACTGTACTTTTACTATCGAGTAGTTCAACAGTATCAATGGTAAAACTTCCGCCGTTATTTTTAATAAAATATTTTTGTCATTTTCTCAATCCGACAATAATTCCGTTGTGGGGTCCACCAATGATTGTGCCATTGTACGAATATTTCCTGTTAAAACGAATATTCCCCGACCAATTGAATATTATATAACAACTTGCGTACTTTGCAAAATTTATAAATATTACCCACAACTATAACATTATATCAAATTAACTCCATAATATTCAAAAATGATATTTATAGAAAATTCATCTTTATTTATAAAAGTTGGGGTCTTACGACCTCCCCTTCTTATTAAATTTCGCCCTCAAAATTAGGGTACGTTCCTGGTATGTCGAAGAGGTAGGGATACCTTGACTTCATTTCAGATTCTAACTCCCAAGTCATTTCCTCAACATCGTGATTTTTCCACAAAAATTTAACTTGAGGTATAACCTTGGAGCGTAGAATATGTTCCTTCTTATCCAAGATTTGAATAGGAACTTCTTCATACATCAAATCCTCCGCTATTTCGTCCGGTTCTAACTCAATAATGTAGTTCAGGTCTTCCACATATTTACGTAACATGGATATGTGAAAAATATTATGAACACGAGACATACTTGACGGTAAAGCGAGTCTATAAGCCACAGTTCCTACTCGATCGAGGATTAAAAATGGACCGATGAATCGAGGATTGAGCTTTCCTCTCTTTCCAAATCTCGTAACTCCTTTCCATGGAGCAACACGTAAGAACACATGATCTCCTATATCAAATTCCACGTCCTTTTGATGAAGATCAGCATAACTCTTTTGTCGATCTTGAAAGGTTTTTATACGTTGTCGGATCGTTTGAATCTTTTCTGTAGTCATACGTACCAACTCCGGTCCCAACAACTTTCACAAGATTAAGCTATTCACAAAATCATGAACACATGCTATCATGATAAGATCTAAATCAATACTTCATCTCTCGAGTTCATATAGATATCACGGTAATTGATGGCCAATCAATTAAACAATTAAGTCCAAATCACAATAGACAATCCTCACAATAAAACATAATAATTGATAACGAAGCATATTAAAATAAACTACACAATAAGATCCATTGTAATCTCAAACAAAGAATTAGTTCATGATTATTGAATTAAAACTAAGAATCCACAATTGAATAATCATTAAAAGATAAAGATAGAAGAAGATGAGAAGATATAATCTATTGTCTGTAGATTTGACACTCCCTCCTTGCTCCTACTTTGAATCTTCAATGGTCTCCAAGTTGCTTCAATCTCCAAAACTCATTAGAACTATGGTTTTGATCTAATTTACTCTAATCTAATCTAATGGAATCCTCCAAAACTAATCTATATCTCCCTCTTTTATGCCTCTCATCATGTATTTATAGTTCTAATAGATACCCAAACAAGTTAGGCAACTAAGAATCCTATTCTAGCTCAAATTGGACATCAAATAACCCCATTCAGCTGTCTTCCGGCCTAGCGCGCCCCACGCTGTCCCCAAGCCATTCTGGGCACGGCCTGCGATGCAGTGGTCGACTTTCTGGTGGACTAGCGCGCCCCGCGCTATGCATAGTTCATTTATAGCGCGGTCCGCGCTACGCTATTTTTTGCTGCAACGTCCTTTGGTAAAATAGACACAACTTTTGATCCGCTTGGATATACGAGGACCACCTATCAAATCGAAGATATCGACGAGATCTACAACTTTCATTCTTTGAGGATTGACAGATTCCGTCCGGATCAAGGCGGAAATCGAGCTTGAAGTAGATGCTATGTAAATTGCAAACATGAGAACTCTTAGCTTTGATCTTCGTTGATAAAAAAGCCATAACTCTCGCATCCGAACTCCGATTGGGACGATTCAAGATGTTCCGGAAAGCTAAGAAGTAGATC
Organism: Panax notoginseng; assembly: GCA_016801055.1. Lineage (NCBI taxonomy): Eukaryota > Viridiplantae > Streptophyta > Magnoliopsida > Apiales > Araliaceae > Panax > Panax notoginseng. The sequence goes on from CM029022.1 coordinate 75,475,554, forward strand.
TACAATAAAATCCAAGTTTCAAGCCAAGAACATGCATCCAACTTAGTGTTAAAAGTCCTTCAATATTTCCTTCTTGCATTTGTTTGCGTATTTTGGTCCAAAAGATATCCGAATTGCTTTCCCTTGCTTCTTCATGCCAATGCTGTGTCATCGCCTACAAAATAACATAAAATGTATGAAAAGTAACTAAGAAACATAGGTTTAAACAACTAATTCAAGTAATAGGTACCGGATAAGTAGGTATAAAACCTACTTATCAAATACCCCCAAACTTAAAAAGTTGCTTGTCCCCAAGCAACACAACATAATGCAATGCAATGCAATGAAATACAACTAATCTATATGCCTACGAATCCAGCAGTATTGATAGAATCAAATCTATTCACTCGGCCTTATAGAAATCAAATAAACATGATAATACATCATATCAAAACCAATCAATAACTTCTTAATCAATCATCAAATATTAAACTGTTATTACTGGTATAGTGTGTGTGTGCTCCACAATAATGTTAACTGATATAAAATTAAATTTAACACATAACAAGTCTCTTTGAATGCATCATACAGTGTAAACTCAAGAAATCTAAAAACAAGCTAGATCCAACTAAAATCAAACAATTACCAATATCGAGGGTCAACATGGGATACTTATGCTTTATTTTTCATCTACGGGGGCTTTTTGCTCTTATTTCCCTTTTTATTCTCTCTTTTTTTCTTTTGGTTTATATACACATAGCTATGCAATGTCATATTCCCTTAGGCTTTTCAATGCTACCTTAACGAGCTTTCGACCAACGACTCCTAGACTATTAAGACCTTAGGGCGCTAGGTGTAGAGACAATCCCCTCGGGCTTACTTACTCAAGTAACAAAGGCCACAAAACTAGACAAGCACGCCACGGTGTTTATTCATACTTTTTTTTCAATAGCTTATATATCTCACATATTCCCCCAAACTTAGGTTCTTATCTAACTTTAGTCATCACTACTTGTTCTTATCATTCTTTAATTCAAACTAGCATTATCCTTTAGAGTCCCATTATGTATCAATTTAAACTCAATCAATCAACAAGGTTGTTTCTAACTGTGCTATCCTTGATTATACCAGTTTCAAACATGAAAAGATTCAATTCATAACAAGAAATCACATCAAAGCTCTAATAATTAGTACTATACTTGTCTACTCAATTCCAATCTCATCATTGGCCAAAATAAACTGAACTATCTAACAGCTGGAATCATGCAAGATGAACATAGTAACTAACTATTATTTTTAAATTTTTGATTTTTTTTTAATTTTTTTTAATTTTTTTTTGTTAATAATGAACCTAAACTATATTAACAACATATGCAAAATAACATAACATAAACATGAAACTAAACATGCAATAACGAACTAAACTGAACTCCACCAAACTTAGCAATTACAATGTGATTGTAAGAATATAGCGATAAGTAGAAGAGAACTTCCCTGCAATTAGCTAAGCGTGAAGTGATGGTGGCGATGACGGCGACGATCATTTTCCTATCCGTTGAACCTCCAATACATGTAATAAAGAGAGACAACATGGATTAGATTATAAGAGAGCTTAATAAGCAAATTAATTCCTATCTACTAAATATACTAGTAAAACATATAAATATAAAAATTCCTGGGTTACCTCCCAGTCAGCGCTTGATTTATAGTCTTTTAGCCTGACTTTGTCTGGTCAATGCTATCTAATTCCTCTTCGAAAGTTGAGGAACCCTCCATCCATCGGAAATTATACAGCTTTTGGTAGGTTCCCATTCACGATGGCCAATGCATCAAAGTCACCTAGCATGTTCTGATTTGGTATGATCTCAATCAAGAACATCCTACAGCTAGGTGTTTTCTCCATTGTGTATGTGATCACTTTGGGGCATGGAAGCTTGTCACACACAATGAGCTCTTCGTCTATCTTCTCTTTCTCTTCTCACCATGGATTGAAAATTGTACTCACTCTTATGTCAACAAGAGCTTCGCCGACGACATGACTATAAAGTGGGCATGATTTTGCAAATCTGACCGACTCTTTGATCTTTGGTGGAGACCCATTTAGATCTTCGTGGACCTCTATTTCATTATCCCCAATTGTCTCCACACTTCCTATATCTTGTGGCTCATCCAGTTGCAGATTTGGTTCGGGCACTTCATCAATCTCGGAATCCTCATCATAACACCAATTATTTCGAGGAAGGTTGCTTACGGCTTTGGTCAATTGATCTATCTTATTTTGAAGATTTTGAATTGCTATATTCTGAATTAACCGCTATTGATTAATCATCCTCTCCTCAGTTGATTGTACAAATTTGAACCATAAATCCTCCAAACTTGAATTATCTGTCTTAGTTTTGGAATCCATGTATTGAGGACCATGAGTTATAGTGGTGATGAGTTGTTCCATCTGGTGCTGAAAATTGTGGCTCGATATTTCTTGACTCATCATCCTCTCCTCTTGGTTTGCTATAATCCTTAACATGAATTCCTTCAACTCTAAATTGTCTTCTTGTCGCATTGGAGGTGGATATGAGAATTCTGGCGTGTATGTTGGATTTGGAGTAGAGTATTGGTCTTCATAAGTATAGCTCCATGAAGAATCCGAGTGATACCCCCAAACTTGATCATAATTATCATATGCATACTGATTGAGGTAGTTACCACCATATTGTACCGGCCCAAGATTGATGGTGCATTAATTACTCGGGTAATTGCCAGCATAATAGTCACACATAACTGCAATCCTTCGACTCCTTTGGGCTGCAAAAACATCCAACTTCCTCGAAAGTTCTTCAATCTGCGCTGACATTGCGGAAAATGCATTAAGTCTATCAATCCCCGTTTCTATTGGTTGAGTCATGTTCGTGTATGGCCCATTGATACGCAAAGTCATCCATGGTACCTGAAAAGAGAGAAATATAGAAAGAAAATTAAAAATAAAAATAAAAATGTTTAAATTAAGACTAATTTGATTGAAATTAATATTGGCAAAGAGATATTAAACTAATTCCCCGGCAACGGCGCCAAAAACTTGTTGGGTAAAATCTAATTACGCACAACACGCAAGTATACGTGGTCAACAAGTAATAGAGTGATAAGTTGAGTATCGTTCCCACAGAGAATTAGTCAACAAGAATTACCAAGTACTAACATATAACCAACTCAATCTTATTTAAATGAATGAATTTCAATTTATAAGTAAACTAATTCTAATTACCACTAGTTAAATTAAGATTATGGAGATTTAAGATCACAACTTCGCTTATTGCATTTAGGTTAACACACTTCTCATCAATTATTCTCTATCCTGAATTGTTAATCCAGAACACGAAAGTAGTATTAACCACCTCTCGATGCACTAATACCGTATTAACGTCAATCCACAATTAAGATAGAAATCTGTTAAACACCTTAATCAACTAACCCACTATATCTCTATGTGAATTGCAATTGAAGAAAGTTTAAGAATAAGTTCTCTATCCGATTACATGCAATGTCAAGCATATCTCTACCTTAACATTCATCAAGATTAAGCTATTCACAAAATCATGAACACATGCTATCATGATAAGATCTAAATCAATACTTCATCTCTCGAGTTCATATAGATTATCACGGTAATTGATGGCCAATCAATTAAACAATTAAGTCCAAATCACAATTTACAATCCTCACAATAGAACATAATAATTGATAACGAAGCATATTAAAATAAACTACACAATAAGATCCATTGTAATCTCAAACAAAGAATTAGTTCATGATTATTGAATTAAAATTAAGAATCCACAATTGAATAATCATTAAATGATAAAGATTGAAGAAGATGAGAAGATATAATCTATTGTCTGTAGATTTGACGCTCCCTCCTTGCTCCTACTTTGAATCTTCAACGGTCTCCAAGTTGCTTCAATCTCCAAAACTCATTAGACCTAGGGTTTTGATCTAATTTACTTTAATCTAATCTAATGGAATCCTCCAAAACTAATCTATATCTCCCTCTTTTATGCCTTTCATCATGTATTTATAGTTCTAATGGATACCCAAACAAGTTAGGCAACTAAGAATCCTATTCTAGCTCAAATTGGACATCAAATAACCCCATTCAGCTGTCTTTCCGCCGCCTAGCCTAGCGCGCCCCACGCTGTCCCCAAGCCATTCTGGCTGCGGCCCGCACTGCAGTGGCCGACTTTCTGGTGGACTAGCGCGCCCCGCGCTATGCATAGTTCATTTATAGCCGCGCTATGCTATTTTTTGCTGCGACGTCCTTTGGTAAAACAGGCATAACTTTTGATCCGCTTGGAGTTATGAGGCCTGGCACCTATCAAATCAAAGATATCGACGAGATCTACAACTTTCATTCTTTGAGGATTGACAGATTCCGTCCGGATCAAGGCGGAAATCGAGTTTGAAGTAGATGCTATGTAAATTGCAAACATGAGAACTCTTAGCTTTGATCTTCGTTGATAAAAAAGCCATAACTCTCGCATCCGAACTCCGAATGGGATGATTCAAGATGTTCCGAAAAGCTAAGAAGTAGATCTACAATAAAATCCAAGTTCCAAGCCAAGAACATGCATCCAACTTGGTGTTAAAAGTCCTTCAATATTCCCTTCTTGCATTTGCTTGCGTATTTTGGTCCAAAAGATATCCGAATTGCTTTCCCTTGCTTCTTCATGCTAATGTCGTGTCATCGCCTACAAAATAACATAAAATGTATGAAAAGTAACTAAGAAACATAGGTTTAAACAACTAATTCAAGTAATAGGTACCGGATAAGTAGGTATAAAACCTACTTATCAGATATAAGTGTTGTTTTAGTGATTTAAGAGTCTTAGATTGTAGCTAGCATGCAAGAGAATAGATCTGTAACATAAAATCCGTCTAATAACATTACATCATCAAGATCTGTGTCGGTCAACGCATGTTAGAACACATGTTCCTCACCCAAAAAAAATGAACTGTGTTCGACCAGACTACTTTGACTGGCCACTGAATCCAACCTACTTGATATTTAGGAGATTTTAACGCATAAATATGTAGTACATATACAAAGCTACAACTTAGATACAACAACAACATCAAAACTCCCACAACCTGCCAGATCTAAGCGATTAAATATGTTGTCAGACATTACTAGCTTCAAAAATACACAAAAGGGTAATTTGGTCAATTGCTACATAATTTTTAATGGCAAAAATGTAATTTTAACAAACCTTTATGGTTTAACCCTAATGTTTTCCAAAAATTAATTTTCTAGAATTGCATTTAGGGTTTAAAAATAAAATAAAAATAAAATTAGTTTCTAAAAATAGAAAATTAGGATTTTCTTAATTAGGTTAGTTTTCTAATTACTTTATACAGGAATATTAGGGTTTAATATTACTAATTATAGCAATTAGGGTTTATAATGTTGATAATTAGGGTTACCAAATTATAATTAGGGTTTCTAATTACCAATTTAGGGTTCTTAGATATTAGGGTTTTAAATTACTAATTAGGTTTTCCATAATTAGTAATAAAATCTATTATACATGATATTAATCACATTAACACAATTTCTGACTGATCACAAACTCCCGTTTAGGTTTTAAATTAGGGCTTCTAATTTCAAAAATTAGGGTTTCTAGATTTTAATTAGGATTTACCTAATTAATCATTAAATCATATAACACAGTTACAAAACAATCTTGCACTCTAATTTGAGTTTCAAATTAGGGTTTAGCACAATAAAACTAGGGTTTTCAAATACAGCATCATAATTGACAAATCATTTTCAATGCATACATACAGTACATATAGCACTGAAAAATTAAAATATAATTAATATTATATTATTACTGTCATTCCTTGATAAAAATCTAAAATTAGGGTTTGGATTTCATATCTGATTTATCTTTCATATTTAACTTTATTAATTAAGTTAAAATAATTAACTTAATTAATCTAACATAAATTCATATAATAAAATAAAATAATAATTATAATTATTCTATAATCATTACATATATTATTTTCATGAAAAATAAATAATAAAAACATTTCTACAATAAAATTAATTATTATAAAAATATAATTTATAAAAATCAATAATTCTAAATAAAATTATTTGTAAATATTCATGTAATAAATATATTTTTATTTATCACATTAATACATATACACATTATCTTGTACAAATCCTCATCCTTAAAATAAAAAAAAATTTATACGCAAAATTTCTGATTTGATTATATAGAAAATATCAGGTTATTACATTTACCCTCCCTTATAAAGATTTCATCCCTAGAATCACCGTTCTAAAACCTATACATACTAGGGTACATAGCATACACAATTATTTCAATTAGATCTTGATTAACTTTGATCGAACTGATCTTGAACTATTCACATAAAGCTTGTCTGTTTGTTTAAATGGAAAAATTTGATTTCTAAAAGAACTCAAATTCTTCCCTCAAAATTTCTTTATAAATTAATTTACTATATATATGAAAATCATGTATAAGACAATAAAAGTTATACGAATAATACCTGGAGTTCCATTGTCAGCTGCCACCGTATCCTGGACCGTCATGTTGTAGACTCTCGCAGTAGATTTTGTTGGATTGCTAGATGATGTTGGTCCTGTGATTACCAAAGTTTCGCCACTTTTCCCCATGTTCACACTTTCTGCCTCCGTTCTGCTTTTCGGACAGTCCTTCACCTTATGCTCCTTCGATCCGCACAGAAAATACCCACTAATTGTTCTAGGATTGGGGCAGTTGGGAGAGATATGGCCCTCCTGCCCACATTTAAAACATGTAAATTTACCTTTCAGACATTCCCCCAAATGGTTCTTCCCACAGTTCCCACATTGCACCCCCTGCTTCTTATTTGTACCTTCCTGCTTCACCTGCATACCCCCAAAGTTGTTTTCCTTCCTCTTTTCACTCCTATACCCACTGTTTATTTCCACCTTCCCAGCTTCCTCAACCTTACCCTTGTTCCTTCTTTCCTTGTTGTAGAGGCTCATGGCCTCACTCCCCTCCTCAACAATAATAGTTATCTCCATGAGTGCTGCAAATGTAGGGATGTGCAATACTGCCACCTTGTTATAGAGCCAGGGTTTTAATCCCAACTCAAACCTTCTTGCTTTTCTAACCTCCGTATCAACTTGATGCGGAGCAAACCTAGCCAACTCATTAAATATTACTAATTATAGCAATTAGGGTTTATAATGTTGATAATTAGGGTTACCAAATTATAATTAGGGTTTCTAATTACCAATTTAGGGTTCTTAGATATTAGGATTTTAAATTACTAATTAGGTTTTCCATAATTAGTATTAAAATCTATTATACATGATATTAATCACATTAACACAAATTCTGACTGATCACAAACTCACGTTTAGGTTTTAAATTAGGGCTTCTAATTTCAAAAATTAGGGTTGTGGTCGAGGTACCATGAGAGTTACATACATTTGTATTAAAACTCATAGTTAACTGTAGTCGTATTCTATACGACAGCTCAACAGTTGTATAAATGAAGTTGTATTTGAATTTTGTACCATGTATCTGGCGACTCAGAATGGGTGATGTATACCTAATTTTGGGGGCGTTACAGTTGGTATCAGAGCTTAGGGATATGGTCGCTGGCGGAGATAAGAGTCTAGAACTAGGAGGGGAGAGACGATTTATATACTTCGCTAGTGTGTGACTTACCTAAGCTGAAATTGTTTACTTGATAAGTTGACAAATTATGATATGTCAATTAACCTTTGTTTTGAAGCTATATTCTAGAATGATATCTGAAATACAGAAGATGAGAAATGAGAAAATCATGACAGCGAGAAAATTACCGGGAAGGTACAATCTGAAAAGAAAGTAATGTATTCTCATCTCTTCGAATATCAGGTATGTACGTAAATTTCGGGGGCGAAATTTTATAAGGAGGGGTGATTGTGAGACCCCAAATTTTATGAAATAAAAGTATTCAATTTTTCTATTTTGGTAAATAGTTAAATTGATAAAAGTTTAAAGTTAAGGGTAATATGTGAATTTTTTTTTCAAAGTAAGCAAGTTGATATAAAATATTCGTTGTGTCGGGGAATATTCGATTAGTCGATGAATATTCTTTCTGTCAGGGAATATTCGTACGACGGTACAATCATTGGTGGACCCCACAACGAAATTATTGTCGGATTGAGAAAATGATAAAAATATTTTTATGAAAATAACGACGGAAGTTTTGCCGTTAACTGTTGAAACACCCGGTGTTAAAAGTACAGTAATACGCGTGGTTGCATAGTAACACACGGTATTGATTATTGATGCTTACGTGAGAAGTCACTCAGTTTTATTTTATTAGTATTATTAATGTAATAAAACAGAAAAACTTTTTATATAAAACAGAATACTTTTATAAAGTTATTCGTTTTATTAGGCTAATAGTAAAATCTTTTTATATAAAACAGAATACTTTTATAAAGTTATCTGTTTTATTAGACAATAATTAGAATATATTATATTTTATTATACATAGTGTTTGCATAGTGCCTGTATAGTGTTTGCATAGTAAAATCTTTTATAAAGTTATTTGTTTTATTAGATTATAAATAGAATATATTATATTTTATTTAAATGATTTTGCTTTAAATATGGACCGTCCAATTAAAAGTAAATCAATCTGGACCGTTCATGAATTAGTTACTATGCAGTCCATTCTTCTATAAATAGAAGCTCATTCCTTCATTATTTCTTACGAATTTACTAAAACTTTAGAGAGAGAAACTATAGAGAGAGTTCTTCTTCTATAATCTTGAGCGTATTTATTTAGAGTTTAAGAAAGCTTTGAGCGTAGTGCAAGTTTTCTTCGAGTATATCCTCGCCCTACTAGTCGGAATACTCTTCTTTTAAATGTAAGGGATATTATTTGTTGTACTCGTAAAGGGTATTCTTTCTTTCTTATTCATGAAGAGAACTTCTGTTATTTCATTCTTTATTATTCTGTTGGAATAACCTGTATACGCGGGCTACTAACTTGGTGAAATTCTTCTGTTATTATATTTTTATTATTCTGTTGGAACATCCTGTTTGTGCTTTATGCCGGACCTGGTTCCATTATTTATTATTCTGTCGGAATATCCTGTCGGTGCATTTACGCATGACCTGGTTCCACTATTTATTTTTCTGTTGGAATAACCTGTCTGTGCGGTCTATCGCATGCCTGGTGATTTCTTTTGTTATTCCATTCTTTATTATACTCAGTTAGTTAAAGTTTTAGCTTTTATACTCCATGAAATTAGTGGAATATCCTTGATATTTGCGCTTCATCCAGTATCTTTTCATAGAAGTATTCTTCTGAGCATTTTTAAATTTTACTCCACAAAGCAGTATCATGTTGACAATTTGGACGCTATTGATTCCTGGATAAATTAATTCTTGAACTTGTTTTATTGAATTATTATGTCATTGTCATCATCCTCATGTTTATATTATGTTGAAAGTCATCTGTGGTCTGTAGTGCATAGATGGACTTGGTATGATTATGACCAGGGATTATTCGGTATAATCATGACCGTAATATTACAAATGATGTGAAAAAGTCCTCATTGGCTCGTAGTAATGGATGGACAGTTTTTGGTATGATTATGGCTATGGATTCTCTTCGGCCAAGGGTGCAAAGATGAATTATTTTATGGAATGATCAGGACCGTTGATGAAAGCACGATTATCTTTGGCTAATTCGTGGTCGTGATACTAATGAATATCCTTGGCCTGTAGTGCAGGGATGATTCGATGATGTGGATTAATTATTGAGCTGAGTCTTAGCGATGAAATATTAATTCATGGATGTGATAATAATGAATATCTTTGGCCGTAGGGCATGGATAATTCATGGATGTGATACTAACGAATATCCTTGGCCGTAGTGCATGGATAATTCAAAGGCGTGGATTATTTATTAAGCTAAGTCTCAGCGACAAAATATTGGTTATACACTTTTAATTTGTAGAAAACAGTAGATATCATGCTCTACTTGACTTTTCTAAAATACAGTTGTATGTCTTTGGCCGTAGTGCAAAGATGAATTTATTAGTATGATTATGAACAAGAATTGTGATTTGGTATAACCCTGATTTTTTATGTTTCAGGTGAATATAGGTGATGAAAATTTTCTTCGTCCTAGGTGCGAAGAGGAATTTAGAATCACAATTATGATTATGAGTTATTCATATGATTGTGGACAAGAATTGTTGATTGATGTTACAGGGATAAAACATTATTGGTGGACTTTTAACATGAGGAAGATAATAGACCTAATGGTCTATTTGACTCTTCTAATGGATTGCTCGTTCCGCTGCAACTATGGTTGAAAAGTTTTATCAGCTACCATATGTTCTAAATCTCTGATTTATTAATGATGAAAGCTATTGATGATGTAAATTAGCTTTAATTATGATATTCTTTACTGGGCTAGTTGAGCTCACCCTTTTGCTTTCATTGTTCTCTTCAGGAAGTGAGAACGCAGCAGGGACTAGTCGGGGAACGGAGTGACGGTCCAGATGATATCATTAGTAGTCCTCACTATTCTATGAAATAGTGTGATAGCTGTGGAGGTTCTCCCTAAACAGTATAGAAAAGTGTGTTGTATTCTATACATCATTTAGTAGTTATATTTGGTGAATCAAATAAGGTGAGGCGAACCCAACTTTGGAAGGGTGTTTTGCCACTATCATACAAGATGTCTAATGACATACAACCTCGTGTTCTCATAGGACATGGTTGTGCACATCCACTTACTGAATATATCTACGAGCACTATCTATATGATCTTGGAGTTTATTTGAAGTATAATTTTCACTTGGAGACAACGAAGATATTTATATGTCAAGAGAAGACTCACCATTGGAAAGAAGATGATAGAAATCTTCTTGTTTTTATTTGGAGACTTTTGGGTCAACCAAGGATAATTCTGTGGACATATGATATCTATCATAACCTAGACGCATGGCCTCCCATGTACGAAGGTTTCCTTGAGCACTTCCCAAATATTTTAATTTCTAAAACAGTTTTTGACTATACTTTTATGTAAAGTATCATTGTAAGGTTGTGGTCGAGGTACCATGAGAGTTACATACATTTGTATTAAAACTCATAGTTACCTGTAGTCGTATTCTATACGACAGCTCAACAGTTGTATAAATGAAGTTGTATTTGAATTTTGTACCATATATCTGGCGACTCAGAATGGGTGTATACCTAATTTTGGGGGCATCACAAATTACTTGTAATAAAGCTTCACCTCCCTTTAGAACTGAATGAAAAGAACTAGCCTGACATGCTCTTGAGTCTGCACTCCAATAGATGATAGTTGATAATTGAATGAATAAAACCCTGACTATCATTCTCTATTTATAGTGCTAGAAAAAGTCCTAAATCCTATGGGAATTAGAAATCTAAATCCTAAAAGGAATTACAAATCATAACTAGTTTTCATAAAGAAATAGAATCCAATTTGGAAATAAATCTCAGTATAAAAATATCCTAAATCTAATACAAATATCTATCCAATTCCATGTAGAAAGCTGCCAAAATATGCAATTAAAAACTTTCCAAAAATCCAAGATTTTCCAATTTTCCCTTTCAAATTCGTTGGGGCGAATTTCCATTTTCTACTACGACGTCCTTTGGAAAAACATCCATAACTTTTGATCCGGAAGGAGTTATGGGGCCTACTACATAACAAATCGAAGCTCTTGACGAGATCTACAACTTTCATTCTTTGAGAATTGACAGATTCGGGTTGCATCAAAATTGGACTCCAAGTGACTGCTATGTAAATTGCAATTTCCAAACTTTGAGATTCAACTTGCGTCTGGTAAAAAGATCATAACTTTTTTTATATGAACTCCGATTGAGACGATTCAAGATGTTCCGGAAAGCTAAGGAAGAACTCTACAATAAAATCCAAGTCCCAAGCCAAGACCATGCATCCAATTTAATGCTAAAAACCCTATCTATCATCCTCTATTTATAGTGCCAGACAAAGTTTTAAATCTTATGGGAATTAGAAATCCAAATCCTATAAGGAATTACAATCCTAACTAGTTTCCAAAAAGAAATAGAATCCAATTTGGAAATAAATCTCAGTCTAAAGATATCCTAAATCTAATAGAAATATCAAACCAATTTCATGTAGAAAGCCGCCAAAATCTGCATTTAGAAACTTTCCAAAAATCTAAGATTTCCCAATTTTCCTGCTCAAATTCCCTGGGGCGAATTTCCATTTTTTGCTACGACGTCTTTTGGTAAAATAACCATAACTTTTGATCCGAGAGGAGTTACGGGGCCTGCTACCTATCAAATCAAATCTCTCGATGAGATCTACAACTTTCATTCTTTGAGAATTGACAGATTCTGGCTACATCAAGGTCTAAATTGAACTCCAAGTGACTGCTATGTAAATTGCAACTTCCAAATTTTGAGATTTAACTTCCGTCTAGTAAAAAGATCATAACTTTTTTATATAAACTCCGATTGAGACGATTCAAGATGTTCCGAAAAGCTAAGAAAGTGCTCTACAATAAAATCCAAGTTCCAAGCCAAGACCATGCATCCAACTTAATGCTAAAAACCTTCCCTTTTCCCTCATTTTAGCTCCAATTCTTCCTGAAATCATTAAACACCTTAATAAGCTCATATACACATGAATCATGTAATAAAACTAAACATAAAGGAATCAAAATAAATGAATAATATGCACTCATCAGGTTGCTACCAATGGATTGAAGCATGATAGATACAGCAAGTGGAGGAGCACTAGTAGAATCCAGAATCTGTGAGGAAATTAATTGCAAACATGGCAACTAACTCACAGCAGCATGGGACCAAGAATGATTATGTGCCAATATGGATAAATGGGGTAAGCACCAATAATATTGAGCTTTGGTTCAACAAATGGCTACGGGAATATGCAAGTTGCAAAGGAGTGTGGAATTTGCTCAATGTGAGGGTATACCAGTGATGCTTGTTCAATATTGAATGAGGATTTATGCTGTGGGAACATTCTTTAGACATCATCAACATTAATGTGATCTTTGGGCATAAACTCACAATCCCGAATGGAGATATCATCCCGACTTGAGAGCTATGAAGGTACTAGGCCACCAATGCAACCTGTCTTTTCAAGTATGTAGCAATATTTTTAGTAGACGCAACCTAAAGCAGTACTTGCCAATCCTGGACCATCTCTTGAGGATATGTTCAAAGCTTTCATGAATCAAAAACAATAGTTCCAACAAGAAACAAGAACTTCCATCCATAATTTGGAGAATTAAATGAATCAACTTGTTACAACAGTGGGACGATTGGACTCTCAAGGTTCAAGGAAGCTACTTTCTCAAACTGTTGTTACACCAAGAGAGAATGTAAGTGCGGTTACTTTAAAAAGTAGTGCAAAAGTATGACAACAAGAGGAGTCAGTACTTACTTTAGGGACAGATAGCAATGCTATGTGTGAAAATGTAGTGTCCAAAGTCAACACAAAATTTTATGAGGAGGAGGAACAAGAGGAAGAGGAGAATAATTTGATAAGTTATGCAAATTTTTACAAAGAAGATATAGATGATGTGATCCCCCCAAAATAGGTATACACCATCCATTCTGAGTCGTCAAATACATGGTATAGAAAACAACTACAACTTCATTATTACAATTGTCGTGCAAAATATAACGACACATAAGTTGTGAGTTTTGATACAATTATATATCAACTGTGACTCTTATCCCAACCTTGGATAGCACGTCACAATGGCACCTTACATAAAGGTACAGTCAATAACTGTTTTAGAAATTAAAATATTTGGGAAGTGCTCAAGGAAACCTTCATACATGGGAGGCCATGCGTCTAGGTTATGATAGATATCATATGTCCACAGAATTATCCTTGGTTGACCCAATAGACTCCAAAGAAAAACAAGAAGATTACTATCATGTTCTTTCCAATGGTGAGTCTTCTCTTCACATATAATTATCTCCATTGTCTCCAATTGTGAATTATATTTCAACCAAACTCCAAGGTTATATAGGTAGTGCTCGTAGATATACTCAGCAAGTGGATGTGCACAACCCTGCCTTATGATAACACGAAGTCGTAGATCATTAGACATCTTGTATGATAGTGGCAAAACACCCTTCCAACGTTGGGTTCGCCTCCCCCAATTTGATTCACCAAAATATAACTACTAAATGATGTATAAAATACAACACACTATTCTAACGTTCTCAATAAAATTATTTCCATACTGTTTAGGGAGAACCTCCACAGATAGAGACCACCGTTCTATTCCCCTGTTACCCCCGCTCGACCCAGCTACACTCTTATTACCTGAAAGGAATTGTGAAGCAAAAAGGTGAGCACAACTAGCCCAGTAAAGAATATCATGACTAAAGATAATTAAATTATCAATGGCCTTCATCAGTAATAAATCAGAGATTTAGAACATATGGTAGATGATAAAACTTTTCAACCATAGTTGCAGCGGAACGAACAATCCATTAAAAGAGTCAAATAGACCATAAAGTCTATTATCTTCTCCATGTTAACAGTTCACCAACAATATTTTATCCCTGTAACATCAATCAACAGTTCTAGTCTACAATCATATGAATAACTCTTAATCATATTTGTGGTTCTAAATTCCTCTTCTCATCCAGGACGAAGATAATTTTCATCACCTGTCTTTACCTGAAACATCAAAGATCATGGTTATACCAAATCACTTTTCCTGGTCATTCATAATCATACTAATAAATTCATATTTGCACTACGGGCCAAAGATATTCGTCAACAGTTCATCTCTGCACTACTGGCCAAAGATATTCAACAATAGGTCATCTTTGCACTACAGGCCAAAGATATTCAATAACAGATCATCTTTGTACTACAGGCCAAAGATATTCAACAACAGATCATCTTTACACTACAGGCCAAAGATATTAATATCTCAAAGAAATATATAATCATTTCAGAATTTATATAAACAATAATTATAACCATGTTGATCAATTCACCTTTGCACTTAAGCTAAAGATATTCAATTATAAATTCAATGGTCATGATCATACCAGTCAACAATTCAACTTTGCACTACTGGCCAAAGAGAACTCATAGTCACCATCATACCAGTAATCTACCCATCTTTACATTCAAGTCAAAGAGAAATTTCATCACCAGGATTATAAAAATGTTATATATGATAATAAAAACAATATGATCAACAACTGCATTTAATTTCAAGAGTAAGATTCATAAATCAACGATAATTTGGTCAGAAAAAGAAACCAATTTTGTCGTGAATAGTACCCGTGAATAGTAACTCGTGAATAGCACCTCGTGAATAGTAATACTTGAATAGTACTCTGTATTCGTATATAGTACCGTATACGTAAATAATATTATATACGTAAATAGTGCCATATTGAATAATGTCGTATACGTGAATAGTACTGTATACGTGAATAGTAACCCTGACATGAAAAAGGTAGAAATTTCACAATAAAATCCATACCAATATTTTGGTATAATGATATTGAAAGAATAACATCATTACGAAGAAAATAACATCCTTTACCTCAAAAGAACAATACTTCTGGCTGAAATATCAGGTATAAGGCTGAAAGAAACTTGTACTGAATAGCAACTCTCAAAGTATCTAAATACTTACAAAAATACGCTCGATAATATAGAGAGAGAAAGAGAGAAAACTTGTTTCTAGTGTGATTTTTAATTCTAACTAAGCACCCTATTTATAGGAAAATGTTAGAACGTCGAAGCAGACTTAACCTGCTACCTGATGGTTTTACCTATTATTATTCATGCCCACCACATTTGAAATAAATTTTCAGTATATTTCTCACCAACCAAAAGTGGGGCCCACCAATTCTAGAAATTTTCAAAATGTTTTATCATTTAAACAATAATCAGAAACTTCAATAATTCATAATAAATAGCCCTTTTATCAGAAAAATACGAATTTTATGTCAATTCCATAGGAAATTAAATTCTCTACAACTTTGTAAGTTTAAATTTTTCCAAATTTCAAACGAAAAATGCCCGAAATGAACATAAAGACGATTTTTAATACCTCAATTCGTACAAAATACTGATAAAAAACCTCAGCATTAATTCCTTCATTTATAATCATATAAAATAAATATTTTCCTATCATTTATTTATATCCATATAAAATAAATATTTTTTTTTATCATAAATCAATAATTAATTATTCATAAATAATATTACAGAATCACAATTATCACAACCAGGCCGTTTCCAGGAAAGAGGGTATTTTCCGATAAGGATTTCTCCTTACTGACGCGCAATTAGGTGACCAAACCTCTCCTTAGACAGAACTTTCTAGACATTGCCAATAATGCTATCTAATAATATTATTCAAATAATATGAATTATTGATCTGATAATGAGAAATACTGTGCAGTGACAATTATTGAAATAACAATAATATAAAATATCAATGCAGCAATTATTGAATCAATAAAAAAAAATATTGAATAGTAATTACTGTAACAATTATTGAGTAATGCCTTCTTACGTAAGGATCAATAATTCAACAATACTATGCAATACCGTGTGTTACTCTGTACCCACGAGTATTACTGTATTTTAACCACCAGGTATTCTAACAATGTTAACGGTAACAACTACACCGTTATTTATAAAAACTCAAACTTGTCATTTTCTTCATCCGACCGTTATTCTGTTATGAGGCCCATAAATGACTGCGCCGTCGTACGAATATTCTCCGACAGCAAGAATATTCCACAACCAAACGAATATTCCCCGACAACAATGAGTATTTTATAGTCACTTGTTTATTTTGAATTTTTTTTCATATATCACCCTTAAACTTAACTTTAACATTTTATCAATTAACCATTTGCTGAATAGTAATTATAAGAAAAATTGAATACTTTTATTTCATAAAATTCAGGGTCTTATAGATGATACATCTGTGCAAATAGCAAAAATAGTGAATGATAAACACCATGGAACCTTAACCATGGAATTGGATGATGCACATGTTCAGTTCGGCGTATATGAAGTCAAAAGGCATCTTGGTAATATTAATTTTATTTTTGCTACTGATGTTATTGACTCTATAGTGTAGAAATCTCTTGAGCAAATATATGAGAAGGATTTGAGGGCTAAAATGGAGCAAGATCATGAAGTAAAGGATGCTTTTAATGAATTAAAACTGTTGCAAGTCCACTTGAAGTTCAAAAGTCCGATTACATAGAATGAGAATGATGATGTCAAGCCAATGACAATAAACATGGGCAGCTACTTGGGAGGCAACCAAAGAATTCAGATTTGATTTTTTTTTCTCTCTCTCTTTACTTTTTAGTTTTTTTAGTTGCATGTTAGTTAGTAATTTTTTTTCTTCTTTGCATGATTTTCTTACATTGGGGACAATGTAAGGTTTGAGTATTGGGGGGGGGGGAGATTTAGATTTTATCTTATTTATTTTATTTAGGGTTATTAATCCAATTTTAATGGGAAATTGAAAATTTTGATGCCTTTAAAAAATTTTGAATTTTTTTGGTTCCGTAATCCTATTTGGCTAAGTGTTTAAAAGGTTAAAGTCAAAGAGTGATGATCAATGCTAAATTTCAAAATCTGTTTGATGCTTAATTGTCGTGATGAAAACTAAGTCATGATCCATAATAATTGATTTGAAATGAATTTATGTGAGTACTTGAATATCAGAAGCATGCTTATTTGGCTAAGTTATTGGTGGAGTTATCTATGTATACTAATTTCATGACTTGGACTTGTTTAACCTGCTTATGTTATTGCAGAACCTTGTGGAGGAAAAGTTAAAAAAGTGATGAATGGAAAAAAAGACAAAAAGAAAAACAAGGAAAAATATAGGATTGAAAAATCTGTTTCAATGTCCATTATATGAATTAACTGGGTATCCAAACCTTAGGAAGCATCGGTATTCACGCTGAAAAGTGTGATTGCTAAAACTAGCTTGACTAGTCGACTTTTGTGGCCTTTGTTAGTTAAATAAGTAATCTCTAGGGATGTCTCTACACCTAGTGCCCTAAGACCATCTGGTTTGAGAGTTGTTGGTGGAAAGTTCACTACATGGGTTACTCTGAAAAGCCTAAGAAAATGAGACATTGCACATGTTAAAAAAAAAAGAAAATATATGAGACAATCATGAAAATATATTCATCTGTGTTAAAGAGAAGGTTCTATGAACAAAATTTTAAAAGCAAGGGAAACTTGTTCTGGTTATGAGTCAATGTGCATGGTTTTGTTCCATGATAACTAAGTTGAGCAGGTATGTGGATTGTATGAAAGTAGCTTATATGGATCTAGTTTGATTCGAAAGGGCAAGGTTGTTAATTTTAATTTGACTGATGAGGCATTGATTATATTTCTATGAGACTAGTATTGATAATCATGATTTGTACCTTGAACCCTTTTGACACTATGTTTGAATAGAATTATTCTAAAAATCAAACTTTTGTTTTACACAAGGACATGTAAAAAGGCTATGAAACAACCCGGGTCAAATCCCGAGTCCGGAACAAATCTCGGGTCAAATCCCAAGTTCGAATCGAATCAAATCCATCAAAATAAGGTCCTTAAACCATTGGCCCAATAGTATCTTCTTGGGTGCCCACCACAGGCTTCCAAAAGGTCATGACTTGAAGGTACTATTGGTAGTAATTTATTTCCTTATATGCAGACAAATTTTTCCCCAATCTTTCGATGTGGGACTGGGGCGTTACAAACTCCCCCACTTAATTCGATGTGGGACTGGGGCGTTACAAACTCCCCCAATTAAATTTTTGACGTCCCAGTCAGAATCCGATCACACACACAGCCTAAAGATCTTTGCCTTTCTAGCCATTGTGGGATAATACCGGCTGGCTTCGTGTCCCCACCTCCAGACCTCCATCTCTCCATTGTGGGATAATACCACCAGCCTTCGTATCCACCTCCAGCAACCCGATCAGATGACCCGACCCGAGCTTTCGAGAGTCGGCTTTGATACCATATAAAACAACCTGTGTCAAATTCTGAGTCCGGAATAAATATCGGGTCAAATCCCAAGTCTGAATCGAATCAAATCCATCAAAATAAGGTCCTTAAACCACTGACTCAATAGTATCTTCTTGGGTCATCGTAGCCCATCACAGGCTTTCAAAAGGTCATGACTTGAAGGTACTATTGGTAGTAACTTATTTCCTTATATGCAGACAAATTTTTCCCCTATCTTTCGATGTGAGACTGGGGCGTTACAAACTCCCCCACTTAATTCGATGTGGGACTGGGGCGTTACAGGCTAAGTGTGGGAAAATTTGATGAGTGCATAATATTCTATGATTATAACTCTTTTATGTTTAGTTTTATTGCATGTTTCATGTGTATATGAGCTTATTAAGGTGTTTAATGATTTTAGAAAAAGTTGAAGATGAAACGAGGAATATTGTGAGATTGCAGAGATTTTAATGCTAAGTTGGATGCATGGTCTTGGCTTGGGACTTAGATTTTATTGTACAACTATTCCTTAGCTTTTCGGAATATCTTGAATCGTCCCAATCAGAGTTCATATGAAAATGTTATGACGTTTTTACCAAACGGACATTGAACCTCATAGTTTGGAGTTGCAATTTACATAGGAGTCACTTGGAGCCCAATTTATACCTTGCTCCATCTAGAATCTGTTAATTCTCAAAGAATGAAAGTTATAGATCTCGTCAAGAGCTTTGATTTGATAAGACTAGACCCCGTAACTCTTCTTGGATCAAAAGTTATGGTCATTCTACCAAAGGATACTACAGTAAAGAATGGGAATCCACCCCAGTGGATTCGTAGGCCTAGGGAATCCGCCCTGGCTAATTTGTCTCTGGAAAAATTTGCCCCAACGCATTCATCTCTGTCCAAGTCCACCTTGCCGGACTCAGCAGGTATAATAATCCGCCCCGACGGATTCGGCGGGGAAAATTGGAAATCTTAGATTTTTGGAAAGTTTCAAAAGGTAGATTTTGGCAGACTTCTTCATGGACTTGGATTGATATTGCTATCAGATTTAGGATTGTTTTAGACTGAGATTTTATTTTCGAATTGGATTCTATTTCTTTATGAAAACTAGTTGAGATTTGTAATTCCTTTTAGGATTTGAATTTCTAGTTCTCAAAGGATTTAGGATTATGCCTAGCACTATAAATAGATGTAATAGTCAGTCAGGGTTTTAGGCATTCTATCATTCAATCATCTACTACATTCTCTGATCTACACCATTGAAGTGCAGACTTAGAAGACATGAACTAAGTTCTTATTTCAGTTCTGAAAGGATGTTGAACCTTATTCCTAATTAACGATTTGATCAAGTATACTTTGTTTATTCCTTCATGCATGAGATTTATTCTGATTATGTACATAAACTTCTTGTATGTTATTCAATCTACTAATTTGGTTTATGCGGGATTAAATTAGTGAATTAATATCATCGGTTAGATTAAGATATATATTAAGCAAATGATATTATATCTGATCATAAGTAGCAATTAGTGATACTTGATTGTGGACAAGCTTTTGGGTATTATTAAGATTTTCAGAAGACAAGTTAAATAATTTCTGATTGTGTAATTGTTGCTTGGAATAACCTAATTCTCATTCTTCATGCTTCTGTCATATTAAATCTAGACTGATAGTTTTAGGTAATATGATAGTTAGGATCTAGTGGCGGCGATTGTCATATTAGATTTACACATAAGGAGAATTTTGGATAATTAGCGGTCGCGGTTATCTAGGGTTGTTAATTTCATTGAAGGATAAATACTATAAAACTTGATTACCGTATAATTATGAAAAGGTGATACTGAACTAAAGAACTGAAGCTTTTTATTCATTGCTAATTCTTATTAGTTAATTCTTGTTAATTTAGTTTAATCAATTCAAAACCCCCTTCTTATTGGAAATAATTGAATAATTATAAAACAAATCACTCACTGTGGGATCGATCCTTACTTACTATTGTATTAATTGTTTTGAATTTGTAAAGTGAAAGTGAGGTTAATTTAGGAGTGTAAACAACAGCTCCCATTGAACAAAAGGCATGCACGATGGATGGAGTTTATCGAGACATTTTCATATGTCATTCGATATAAATAAGGTAAAGAGAATGTCGTTCCAGATGCTTTATCTCGGAGGTATGTGTTGTTGAGTACTCTTGATAAGAAATAGCTTGGTTTTGAATGAATCAAAGAATTGTATGCTAATGTCCTTCATTTCGGTGAAGAGTTTAAAACTTGTGAAAAGAATGTTATAGGTAAAGACTTCAAAATTGATGGATTTTTATTTCGTGAGAATAAATTGGGTATACCTGCATGTTCTTTACGAGAGTTATTGGTTAGGGAATCACACGGGGGTGGTTTGATGGGACACTTTGGTGTTGATAGAACCTTGGCCTTTTTGAAAGAACATTTTTTTTGGCCTCAGATGAAATGAGATGTTGAGCGAATTTCTGATAGATGCATTAACTGTAAATTAGCTAAATCTCATGTTCAACCCCATGGACTTTTTTATACACGATTGCCTATACCTGTTGAACCTTGGATTGATTTGTCAATGGATTTTATGTTAGGTTTACCTAGGTCTAAGCATGGTAATGATTCTATATTTGTGATTGTGGATAAATTTTCAAGTATGACACATTTTACTCCATGTCACAAAACCGATGATGCATCCCATATAGTTGATTTGTTCTTCAGGGAAATTATAAGTTTGTATGGTATGCATAGAACAACTGTTTCTAATAGAGATGTTAAGTTCTTAAGCTATTTTTGAAAGACTTTGTGGTGTAAATTGGGGACTAAGCTGTTATTTTCTACGACTTGTCATCCACAAACCGATGGTTTAACTGAAGTAGTAAATAGAACTTTATTTGCTTTGTCAAGGGCTATCATTAAAAATAATATCAGTCATTATAAAGAATGTTTACCGCATGTTGAGTTTGCATATAATAGATATGTTCATTCTGCTATTAAACTTTCACCCTTTGAAATTATTTATGGTTTTAATCCTTTAACTCCATTTGATTTATTGCCATTACCTGTTTCTAAGTTTATTAACATGGATGGAAAGAAAAAGTCTGAATTTGTTAAGCAGATATATGAAAAGGCATGGCTCAACATTGAACGGAGGACGGAACAATATGCTAAACAAACCAATAAGGGTCGACATCAAGTTATCTTTGAACCGGGAGATTGGGTGGGGTTACATATGTGGAAAGAAAGCTGTCCAGCTCAAAGATGGTCGAAATTGCTTCCGATGGGGAGACGATCCATTTCAAGTACTGGAGCACATTAATGACAATGCTTACAAACTGGATTTACCAGGTGAGTATAATGTTAGTCCAACTTTTCAATGTTTCTGATCTAAGTCAATTTGATGTAGGTGATGATTTGAGGGTAAATCCTTTTCAGAAGGAGAGGAATGATGAGGACATGTCTAGCTTGGATTCAAATGGTGGTCATGGATCGGATCCGCTGCAAGTGCCTATTGGACTCGTGACGAGAAGCCGAGCTAAAAAGTTTAAGGAAGGTTTCTGGGTTTGGTGCAAGAAATGTGGGTCGAGAATGGCGTGACAACATGCTCCAAGATGGTTGAAAGTGGTCCTAAGTTCTTCAATGTGGTCAGATATCAAATTAGGTGGATCACGTCAAGACATGATTGCTAAGTCAAAGGATTGAGAATCGACGTAACCAGACCAGCGCGTCCGTACCATGTTCCAGGACAAAAGCAACGCGACCGTGACGCTCTATAGATTTGAAAAAAAAAGGGAATTTGCCTCGTCGAACTTAACAAGCTTAGCGAATTCACCCTGGCGAATTCGTCTCTGTATTTTTTTGCCCCGATACTTTCTGAACTCCCCCCAACGCATATCTCTCTGTTTGAGCCAAGCTTCCAGTGCGGCCACATCATGCCGTAGTGGAATTTTGTTGGCACGTTTTTCGGTGCAGATGCGTTTTGACAAATTTTGAGCTTTAATTTGTTTCCTAAACTCAATATTTCTAGTTTATTATTAGATATCTATTATAACTAGGATATTAGAATAGATTTTGATTTCAAAAACACTTGTTGATTCCTTTTATGATTTCTAGGGTTTCAAATTTCCACTATTGAAAGGTTCCTTGATGTAATTCACATAAACATTCAATTTTATTCAGATTATTATCATTCTTGTGAGATTATTCTCTACTTTTGGTTCTTTGAAGAATTCCTAAGTTATTTTCTACATTTTTCTTTGAGATTCAATTTCACTTATCATACAATAATTTATAGTTGCGTGTGGTGTCTTCTACCGCATCAATCGTCGATTGTACAGAGATTTCCACTTCAATATAAGCGAGGGGTCAAGGTGTCGTTGGTGTCCATTCAACGCATACTTCCAAACGGGAGTAATTGTACTAAGATTACGGTCTACATATAGACAAAGGGTTAAGGTGTTGCAAGCAATTCACCAACAACATTGCTAGAAATGATTTGGGCGACGACCACCTCACACAAGCGTGCTGTGGAGTGCATCAAAAAGGGTGAGCTCAAATAGCCCAGTAAAGAATATTATGACTAAAATAATGAAGAATAAATTATTCTTAGTCCTCAATAGTGATAAATCAGATATTTAGAAAATGATAGACAATAAGTTTTCAACAAAAAACTGCAGTAGAATGAGTAATTCAATAGAAGAATCAAGTAGACCATAATGTCTACTATCTTCTCCAATTTAAAAATTCGCCATCAAGATTTCATCAACTGTAACATCAATAGTCATGATCATGTTAATCAATAGTTCCTCTTTGCACTCAGGCCAAAAAGAACTTTCACCACGTGTCCTTGCCAGACAGGCTAAAGACACTCAATGGTCATTGTGACGCCCCCAAAATAGGTATACATCACCCATCTTGGGTTGCCAAATACATGGTACATAATTCAAATGCAACTTAATTATACAACTGTCATGTAAAATACGACAAAACATAGCTGAGAGTTTTAACACGAATATTGTCTTCTAGACAATATCCAAACTCAAATGGAGTCCTCATTACAATTATTATCACACTATTTTATAAAATAATGAGGACTACTACAGCCACCAACTCGGACCGTCACTCTATTCCCCGACTAGTCCCGGCTACGTTCTCATTTCCTGAAGAGAACAATGAAAGCAAAAGGGATAGCTCAACTAGCCCAGTAAGAAATATTATGACTAAGATAATACAGAATAAATTATTGTTAGCCTTCAACAGTGTTAAACTGAATGAATATAATAAACAACAAGTTTAACTGCAGCGGAATAAGCAATCCATTAGAAGAGTCAGGTAGAGCATGATATCTACTATCTTCTATGATTTAAAAAGTTTATCATCAATTTTATCGCTGAGACTCAGCTTAATAAATAATCCACATCACTAAATATCCATGCACTACGGGCCAGGGATATTCATTAGTATCACATCGACGAATTATCCATGCACTACGGGCCAATGATAATCGTGTTATCACCAATGATCATGATCATGCAAACAACTGTCCATCAATGCACTGCAGGCCAATGAGGACTTATACCACATCATTTGTAACATTATAGGTCATGATTATATCGAAAAATCCCTGGTCATAATTATACCAATCAATAGTCCATCTATGCACTACAGGCCAAAGATGACTTTAATAATAATATAAGCATGAGGATGATGACAATGATATAAGAATTCAATTAAATGAAAGCAAATGATAAATTTTAAAGATTTCTAATTCAATTTATCTAGAATTCAATAATGTCCAAATTGTCAACATGATATTGCTTTGTGGAGTAAAATTTAAGAATAATATTGTATCAAAAATAATTTAGACCTAAAAGAAATCAATTTTGTCATGAATAGTACCCCGGGTGAATAGTACCTGAGTGAATAGTATCCCGTGAATAGCTTCGAGAATAGTACCCCGTGAATAGTACCCCAGCATGAAAAAATTGAAAATTATCAAGAATGCTCAGAATAATATTTTCATGAAAAGATACTAGATGAAGCGCAAATTTCAAGGATATTCTACTAATTTTAAGGAGTATAGAAGCCATACTTTAACAAAATGAGTATAAATTTCAGAATCTAAAACGAAATAATATTACTTACATACTACAGAGTATGGAAGAAAATATTATTTCTTACGAATATTGAACAAAAATAACATCCCTTACCTTAAAAGGAGAGTATTTCTGACTGGTAGGGCGGGGATATTCCTGAAGAAAACTTATACTGTTTTCTACGCTCAAAGTTTTCTTGAACTCTAAAGAAATACGCTCAATATTATAGAAGAAAAATTTTCTGATTCTGGTGTGATTTTCAATTTTAAACTAAGCATCCTATTTATAGGAGAATGACATGATATTATTTGGATGCACAGTAAAGGAAAAATCACGGATGCACAATAACTGATTCATGGATTCGACTGAAATTTTTTAATTTTATTATACAGTCAATATGCAAATACTATGCAGATACTATGCAAATACTATGCATAATAAAATATAATATATTATATTTTTCATATAACACAAAAATTATAATAATAATAATAATAATACACACTCCCTCTCGTCCAAAATTTTCTCCCCCCTATTCTCCCTGTGATATATATATATATATATATATATATATATATATATATATATATATATATATATAACAAAATTGAGATAACTTTCTACCGATAGTTTTAAAAAATGGGTAAGTGGGGGGGTCCAAATAATAAGCAAAATTTATAACAAATACTTCATAAAAAAAATCCCCTGAATATTTTTAATAATATTTATTCATCAATAATATAACTTGCAATATGTTACCAGATCATTCCCAGGAAAGAGGGGGCTTTCCAATAAGAATTTTTCCATATTGGCGCGCAATTACTTACCATACCCCTTTCTTCAACAGAACTTTTTAGATATTGTCAATAATACAAATAATAATATGTTTAACTTATCATCTCAATTATTGATTTAATAATATAAAATATTATGCAGATGATACTGTGACAATAATTGAATCAATAATGTGAGATACTATGTAACAATTACTGTAGCAATAATTGAGTATAACTGAGTGACTTCTCACGTAAGCATCATAAATCCATACCGTGTGCTACTATGCAACTACGTTTATTACTGTACTTTTATCAGCGGGTATTTCAACAGTTAACGGTAAAACTTTCGCCATTATTTTTATAAAAAGATATTTATGTTATTTTCTAAATCTGACAATAATTTCGTTGTGGGGTCCACTAATGATTGTGTCATCGTACGAATATTTTCTGTTAAAACGAATACTTCCCGACCAATCGAATATTTTATAACAACTTGCTTACTTTGTAAAATTTGTAAATATTACCCACAACTATAACATTATATCAAATTCACACCTTAATATTCAAAAATAATATTTAGAGAAAAATTCATCTTTATTCATAAAAGTTGGGGTCTTACAACCTCCCCTTCTTATGAAATTTTGTTCTCAAAATTAGTGTATGTACCTGGCATGATGAAGAGGTGAGGATAACTTGATTTTATTTTAGATTCTAACTCCCAGGTCATTTCCTCAACATCGTGGTTTCTCCACCAAACTTTAACTTGAGGTATAACCTTCCAGCATAGAATATGTTCATTCTTATCTAAGATTTTAACAGGTACCTCTTCATACGTTAAATCTTCTGCTATCTTATCTGGTTCTAATTCAATAATGTGGTTCAGGTCTTCCACATATTTATGTAACATGGATATGTGAAAAATATTATGAACAAAAGATATACTTGGCGGTAAGGCGAGTCTATAGGCCATCGTTCCTACTCGATCGAGGATTTCAAATGGGCCAATGAATCAAGGATTGAGCTTTCTTCTCTCCAAATCTTGTAACTCCTTTCCATGGAGCAAACGTAACAACACATGATCTCTAACATTGAATTCTACGTCCTTTCGATGAAGATCAACATAACTCGTTTGTCGATCTTGTGAGGTTTTTATACGTTGTCGGATCATTTGAATCTTTTTTGTTGTCATGAGTACCAATTTCGGTCCCAACAATGTTGCTTCACCCACCTCATCCCAACATACTGGAGAATGACACTTACGTCCGCCTCGAATGGAGCCATGCCAATACTTGCTTGATAACTGTTGTTGTAGGAGAATTCTACTAATGGCAAGAACTTGTTCCAACTTCCTTTGAAGTCTAGGACATAGAGTCTTAATAGATCTTCAAGAGTTTGAATAGTCCTCTCCGACTGTCCGCCCGTTTGAGGATGATATGCCGAATTGAATCGTAAATTCGTGCCCATAGCTTTTTACAAACTAACCCAAAATCGTGAAGTAAATCTTGGGTCTCGATCAGAAACTATGGATACTGGCATATCATGCAATCTTATAATCTCATTTATGTATATACGAGCAAGACGTTCAAGTGAATAAGTTTCTCGTATAGGTAAGAAATGAGTAGACTTGGTTAATCTATCAACAATGACCCAAATTACATCTATTCCTTGAGAAACCTTGGGAAGACCAGTAACGAAATCTATGGTAATGTGCTCCCACTTCTATTTTGAAATTTCAAGTGGTTGCAATGGTCCTTTTGGCACTTGATGCTCTGCCTTAACACGTTGACAAGTTAGACACCTTGAGATAAACTATGCGATCTCTCTCTTTATATTGCTCTACCAAAATGTATGTTGAAGGTCACGATACATTTTGGTACTCCTAGGATGGATTGCAAACGGTGTCTTGTGCGCCTTCATCATGATCTTATACTTCAAATCAGAGTCGTTAAGAACACAAAGTCTGGAGTTTACTCGAAGTATTCCTTTTTCAACGATTCTTACTTCCGGAATAGCACCTTCTTGTACTTTCTTCTTCATACACATCAGCTCCAGGTCCATAAGTTGAACAGCTTTAACTTTATCGATTAAAGTCAGTTCTACTCGTATATTTGCCATCATCACCTGGATCCTTGGAGTCTTTAACTCTATCTCCATCCTTTGTAAGTCATACAAAATGGGCATTTGCGTTAACAATATCGCACTCTTACCCGCATATGATCTTCTACTCAACGCGTCAACTACCACGTTCGCTTTTTCAGGATGGTATTCAACAACTGAAGTCAACGTTGTTGCCATATGTTGAGTTCCTTTTGGATGAAAAAATATTTGAGGCTTTTATGATCTGTATAGATCTCTACTTTCTCCCAATACAGGTAATGTCTCCAGATCTTTAGTGCGAAAATGACTGCTGCTAACTCTAGATCATGAGTAGGATAATTCTTCTCATATTCTTTGAGTTGTCATGAGGCATATGCTATGACTTTCCCATATTGCATGAGAACACATCCTAACCCTCTACTTGAAGCATCACTATAGATGAAAAATCCCTCCGAACCAGATGGTATTGTCAGAATAGGTGCTGAAATGAGTCTTCTCTTGAGTTCTTAAAAACTCTTCTCACATTCCTCGTTCCAATCAAATTTTGTATCTTTTCGAGTCAGCTGAGTTAATGGAGTAGCGATTCGAGAAAATCCTTTCACGATTCTCCGATAATAACCAGCTAAGCCCAGAAAGCTACGTACTTCGGTTACTTACTTAGGTTGGTCCTAGCTTTATATTACTTCAATCTTCGCTGGGTCAACAGATATTCCGTAATTTGATATCACGTGCCTAAGGAATGCTACTTCCTCAAGCCAGAACTCGCATTTCTTCAACTTGGCATATAACTTGTTCTCACGAAGCTTTTGGAGTATCAGCCTCAAGTGTTGCTCATGATCTTCAGGACTTTTGGAGTAAATGAGTATGTCATCAATAAAGACAACCACAAAATGATCCAAATATTCCTTGAATACTCGGTTCATCATGTCCATGAAGGGCAGCAGAAGCATTGGTCAATCCAAAAGACATGACTAGGAATTCGTAATGTCCGTACCGAGTTCTGAAAGCAGTCTTTGGAATGTCATTAGTTTTAATCTTTAACTGATGATATCTGGAACGAAGATCGATCTTTGAAAAGAATTTAGCGCCTTGCAACTAGTCAAACAGATCAATGCGAGGCAACGGGTACCTATTTTTTATGGTGACATGATTTAACTCCCGATAGTCAATACAAAGTCACATACTTCCATCTTTCTTCTGTACGAATAGAACAGGAGCGCCCCAAGGAGACGTACTAGGACGAATGAAATCGATGTCTATTAACTCCTGCAATTGGTGTCGACGTCAGGATTTTTATTTGTCCCCTTTCTGTTCTTGTTCATTGGTGTTCTCATTTTAGGTGAGATTTATTTGAAAAAACAAGTTGTGAAAATGTCCGACATGTATATGTCGACGATTTGACTATAAATCCGTGCCCATAGCTTTTTACAAACTAACCTAAAATTGTGAAGTGAATCTTGGGTCTCGATCAGAAACTATGGATACTAGCATACCATGCAGTCTTACAATCTCATTTATGTATATACGAGCAAGACGTTCAAGTAAATAAGTTTCTCGTATAGGTAAGAAATGAGCAGGCTTGGTTAATCTATCAACAATGACCTAAATTACATCTATTCCTTGAGAAACCTTGGGAAGACCAGTAACGAAATCCATGGTAATATGCTCCCACTTCCATTTTGGAATTTCAAGTGGTTGCAATGGTCCTTTTGGCACTTGATGCTCCGCCTTGACACGTTGATAAGTTAGACACCTTGAGATAAACTCTGCGATCTCTCTCTTCATATTGCTCCACCAAAATGTATGTTGAAGATCACGATACATTTTGGTACTGCCAGGATGGATTGCAAACGGTGTCTTGCGCGCCTCCATCATGATCTTATACTTCAAATCAGAGTCGTTAGGAATACACAGTCTGGAGTTGACTCGAAGTATTCCTTCTTCATCGATTCTTACTTCCAGAATAGCACCTTCTTGTACTTTCTTCTTCATACGCATCAGCTCTAGGTCCGTAAGTTGAGCAGCTTTAAACTTATCGATTAAAATTAGTTGTACTCGTGTATTTGCCATTATCACGTGGGTCCTTGGAGTCTTTAACTCTATCTCCATCCTTTATAAGTCATACAAAATGGGCCTTTGCGTTGATAATATCGCACTCGTACCCGCATATGATCTTCTACTCAATGCGTCAACTACCACGTTCGCTTTTCCAGGATGGTATTGAATGGTATGATCGTAATCTTTCAACAGCTCGAGTCAACGTCGTTGTCGTATATTGAGTTTCTTTTGGGTAAAGAAATATTTGAGGCTTTTATGATCCGTATAGATCTCTAATTTTTCCCCATACAGGTAATGTCTGCAGATCTTTAGTGCGAAAACGACTGCTGCCAACTCTAGATCATTAGTAGGATAATTTCTCTCATATTCTTTGAGTTGTCGTGAGGCATATGCTATGACTTTCCCATGTTGTATGAGAACACATCCTAACCCTCTGCTTGAAGCATCACTATAGATGAAAAATCCCTCCGAACCAGATGGTATTGCCAGAACAGGTGCTGAAATGAGTCTCCTCTTGAATTCTTAAAAACTCTTCTCACATTCCTCGTTACAACTAAATTTTGTATTTTTTCAAGTCAGCTGAGTTAATGGAGTAGGGATTCGAGAAAATCCTTCCACGATTCTCTGATAATAACCAGCTAAGCCCAGAAAGCTACGTACTTCGGTTACTTACTTAGGTTGCTCCTAGCTTTGTATTACTTCAATCTTTGCTGGGTCAACATATATTCCGTGATTTGATATCACGTGCCCAAGGAATGCTACTTCCTCAAGCCAGAGCTCGCATTTCTTCAACTTGGCATATAACTTGTTCTCACGAAGCTTTTGGAGTATCAGCCTCAAGTGTTGCTCCTGATCTTCACGACTTTTGGAGTAAATGAGGATGTCATCAATAAAGACAACCACAAAATGATCCAAATATTCCTTGAATACTCGGTTCATCATATCCATGAAGGCAGTAGAAGCATTGGTCAATCCAAAAGACATGACTAGGAATTCGTAATGCCCGTACCGAGTTCTGAAAGCAGTATTTAGAATGTCATTAGTTTTAATCTTTAACCGATGATATCCGAAACGAAGATCGATCTTTAAAAAGAATTTAGCGCCTTGCAACTGGTCAAATAGGTAATCAATGCGAGGAAACGGGTACCTATTTTTGATGGTGACATGATTCAACTCCCGATAGTCAATACAAAGTCGTATACTTCCATCTTTCTTCTTTACGAATAGAACAGGAGCACCCCAAGGAGACGTACTAGGACGAATGAAACCGATGTCTAACAACTCCTGCAATTGGTGTCGACGTCGGGATTTTTAATTGTCCCTTTTCTGTTTTTGTTCATTGGTGTTCTCATTTTAGGTGAGATTTGTTTGAAAAAATAAGTTGTGAAAAGGTCCGACATGTATATGTCGACGATTTGACTACAAGAGTCGCCAATTGGTTTTTTAACTGGTTGTACTAACACAATCGAGAAAAGGTTTGCACATTGACCCAGTGATGTGAACTGCTAAACGGGTCTGTGAAACCGAGATTCATTAGGGTCCGGGGACTTGCTTATGCGTAGGGAATGTGTTAGGCACCCCCCGACATCCGTGTTGCCATGGTTACCGCCACTTTTCAAGAAACTGTTATATGAATGTGTGTGTGTGTGTGTGTGTGTGTGTGGGTCAATGTACTGTAATTTGGAAGTAGTGCTATGTCTCGTTTGCAGATATACAAAGGGTTTGAATTTATATAAAAATTCAGTTTTAAACAAGATATAGCAGTGATATTTTGTGAAAAGAGGTTTTTCAAACCCTTATGCTCAATAGTAATTGAGGCCTTTGATACTTCTATTTTATTAAAATGTTCAGCTTGATTGCTTTTATTTTTGAGATGCGAAGCATCTTCTAGAAAATAATGTACAAAGCAGTGCTGAATTCCTCATGGGCATGAAAACCATCTGAGAAAATCCAAACATCGTGAATAATATACAAGCTGCTTACAACTGAAAATGTCTATCACGGGAACCGAATCTAGATTCAGTAGACTGAATCTATGATCATATGATTCCTAGGCTCCAATGATGCCGCAATGTATACGAAAGCAATAAGTAGTTTTATATATATATATATATATATATATATATATATATATATATATATATATATATATATGATCAACCACCACGAAGCACCTCCATGGGGGATTGCAAAATATAAATAAAGCAATAAAACGATCAACCGCCTTGAAGTAAACTCCAGGCGGGACGAAATGTAAAGAAAACAGTAAAAACGATCAACCGCCACGAAGTAAACTCCAGGCCTGACAGAAATATATATATATATATATATATATATATATATATATATATATATATATATATATATACACTAACATTATCGAGTTATGCCTCGATTGAGCCTGGACTCACGTCCGGAGTGTTTATTTGCTTTCATATATAAAGAAATAAAAGCCACGGACCGAAGTCTGGGCAAACACACGCAACACGACTCTCAACGTGAAGAACGGTGTGTGCAAAGATGAAGAGAAAGGCTTTAAAGTGTGTAAGAAGGCTTACAGTGGATTGCTAAAGAAGACTTTAATAACTTGAAAGGGATGAACACTCGACTCCCTCTGGTAAAAAAAAGTAGATATATATGAGCTCACAAGTATTTAAAATGAGAAAGCACTCAGTTTATAGTGTGTACAGAGCAAATTGGGCAGGGCTTTCTCGTCTTTTCTCTATGCAAAATGGCTGCCCCAAGCCATCTATTTATAGAGGGGGGAGACACAGATGCACCTGCGGCTGCTCGGGGTGCCTCGGGTTCTGTGGGTCCCACCGTCTCGAAGTACGTGCATGCGTGCAACGTGATGTCCGCTCGAACTTTTAGAACTTCAATTTGGGCATCCGATCGAGGTGTATATGTGACAACCCCAAAACAGGTCCATTCCACCCAACCCATTCTGAGTCGCCAAATACATGGTACAGAAAATAACTACAACTTTATTACAACAATTGTCGTGCAAAATACAACAACACATATGCTGTGAGTTTGGATACAAATATATACCAAATGTGACTCATGTTCCAATCGTGGACATCACCTCACAATGACACCTTACATAAAGGTATAGTCAAAAACTGTTTTAGAAATTAGAATCTTTGGGAAGTGCTTAAGGAAACCTTCGTACATGGGAGGCCATGCTTCTAGGTTGTGATAGATATCATATGGCCACAGAATTATCCTTGGTTTACCCAATAGACCCCAAAAAAAACGAGAAGATTACTATCATATTCTTTCCAATGGTGAGTCTTCTCTTGACTTATCATTATCTCCACTGTCTCTAATTGAGAATTATACTTCAAACAAACACCAAGATTATATAGGTAGTGCTCGTATATATACTCAGCAAGTGGATGAGCACAACCCTGTCTTATGATGACACGAGGTTGTATGTTATTAGACATCTTGTATGACAGTGGCAAAACACCCTTCCAACGTTAGGTTCGCCTCACCCTATTTTCTTCACCAAATATAACTACTAAATGATGACCACCGTTCTATTCCCTTGTTACCCCCGCTCGACCCAGCTACACTCTTATTACCTGAAAGGAAATGTGAAGCAAAAGGGTGAGCACAACTAGCTCAGTAAAGAATATCATGACTAAAGATAATTAAATTATCAATAGCCTTCATCAATAATAAATCAGAGATTTAGAACATATGGTAAATGATAAAAATTTCAACCATAGTTGCAGCGGAACTAGCAATCCATTAGAAGAGTCAAATAGACTATAAAATCTATTATCTTCTCCATGTTAAAAATCCATCAACAATGTTTTATCCCTGTAACATCAATCAACAGTTCCTTTCCACAATCATATGAATAACTCATAATCATAATTGTGATTCTAAATTTTTCTTCACACCCAGGACAAAGAATATTTTCATCACCTGTCTTTACCTGAAACATCAAAGATCATGGTTATACCAAATCACAGTTCCTGTTCATAATCATACTAATAAATCCATCTTTGCACTACGACCAAAGATATTCAACAACAGTTTATCTTTGCACTACGGGCCAAAGATATTCATCAACAGACCATCTTTGCACTACAGGCCAAAGATATTCATCTACAATTCATCTTTGCACTACAGGCCAAAGATATTCCTCTACAATTCATCTTTGCACTACATGCCAAAGATATTCCTCAACAATTCATATTTGCACTACAGGCCAAATATATTCATATCTCAAAGAAATATATAATCATTTCAGAATTTATATAAACAATAATTATAACCATGTTAATCAATTCATCTTTACACTTAAGCTAAAGATATTCAATTGTAAATTCAATGGTCATGATCATACCAGTCACAATTCAACTTTGCACTACAGGCCAAAGAGAACCCTAGTCATGATCATACCAATAATCTACCCATCTTTATACTCCAGTGAAAGAGAAATTCAACATCAGGGTTATAAAAATGTTATATATGATAATAAAATCAATATAATCAACATATAGATTTAATCTCAAGAGTAATATTCATAAATCAACTATAATTTGGTTAGTAAAAGAAACCAATTTTGTCGTGAATAGTAACTCGTGAATAGTAACTCATGAATAGTAACTCGTGAATAGTAACTCGTGAATAGTAACACCGACTCAAAAAGGTAGAAATTCCACAATAAAATTCATACCAATACTTCGGTATAATGATATTGAAAGAATAACATTTCTTAAGCTTATAAACAATTTATTTAAATTGTTTACACTTTACTAATTAATGCATTTAATCATCATAAAATGCCAACTCTTAAGATTTCATCATCAATAACCAAAACCCTCATCAAAAATCTGCATATACCTCATATAGGATTCTCAAGCCATAAAATCCTATTTTTCAATTTTCTTTCTTCACAAAACATATTTAATTCATTTACTCATAACTAGACCATTTTCATGAAAAATACCAAATCAGTTCAAAAAAATATTTCTTTTCTGGGATTTAACATAATATAGTCCCATAGTGAACATATATTTTTCTCAGAATTTTTAAAAGTCATTTACTATTTTTCATATGGCCAAAATAGCCGAATATTTAGACATTTATCAAAAATTGTACTTTTGTCCAAAAATTCTGAAATTAACAGAGTATACTTCCATCATATACATGTACTCCCAATAAAAATTTCATCAATTTTGGAGTTAACCACAAGAAATTATAAGCGGTTACTTTTAAAATAGTCTTTTCTCATAAAATTCACAACTCTCAATCTATACATCCAAAAATCACCATTTTTGGACACAATCAAGAAAACTCATCAAATTATCATTTCAAATTTTTCCAGAATTTTTGAAGTTCAGAAAAATTACGAAACTGAAAATCATAACAACCCTTAAAATCCCTTACTATCCCTTACTATCCCTTACTATCCCTTACAATCTCTTACTATCCCTTACCTCAAAAGAGCAGTACTTCTGACTGGATATCGGATATGATGCTGAAGAAAACTTGCACTGATGAATAGCAACTCACCAAGTATCTAAAAACTCACAAAATATGCTTCATAATATAGAGAGAGAAAGAGAGAAAGCTTATGTTTCTGGTGTGATTTTCAATTCTAACTTAGCCCTCTATTTATAGAAAAATTTTGGTAGGTTTGACCTGCAACCTGATGGCTTTACCTGCTACTATTCCCACCCACCACATTTGAAATATAATTCAGCACATTTCTTCACCAACCACAAGTGGGGCCCACCAATTCTAGAATTTTCCACCAAAATGATAAACTCCAAAATTTCAACAATTTATGAACCAGTCATCTCGTAAAATTCATAATAAATCATACGTTCATTTTTAACGGTTCAAAATTTGTGGACATATACTCAACTTATATATGTATAACATATCCAAAAATTACCACGATCCAACGGTCGGATTAAAAATTATAACCCCCGCAAAATATCTCAAAAACCCTGATTTTTAATACCTCCATTCCGACAAAAATACGGATAAAAATCTCAACATTAACTCCTTCATTTTTAACCACAAAAATATATCCCTCGTTTATATCCACATAAAATAAATATTTTCTTATCATATGAATCAATAATTAATTATTCACAAATAATATTACAGAATCACATTTATGACAACCAGGCCGTTCCCAGGAAAGAGGGGGCTTTCCAATAAGAATTTTTCCTTACTGGCGCGCAATTAAATGACCAAACCTCTCCTTAGACAGAACTTTCTAGACATTGTCAATAATGTTATCTAATAATACTATTCAAATAATATGAATTATTGATCTGATAATGGGAAATACTGTGCAGCAACAATTATTGAAACAACAATAATATAAAATATCAATGCAGCAATTATTGAATCAATAATAAAATATTGAACAGTAATTACTGTAATAATTATTGAGTAGTGCCTTCTTACGTAAGAATCAATAATTTCAAAAATACTGTGCAATACCGTGTGCTACTGTGCAATAACGCGTATTACTGTATTTTAACCACCGGGTATTCCAACAGTGTTAACGGTAACAACTACGTCGTTATTTGTAAAAACTCAAATTTGTCGTTTTCTTCATCCGACAGTTATTCGTTATGGGGCCCACAAATAGCTGCGCCGTCGTACGAATATTCCCCGACAGAAAGAATATTCCACGACCAAACGAATATTCCCCGACAACAATGAATATTTTATAACCACTTGTGTATTTTGAAAAAAATTTATATATCACCCTTAACTTTAACATTTATCAATTTAACCATTTACTGAATAGAAAAATTGAATACTTTTATTTCATAAAATTCGGGGTCTTACAATCTCCCCTCCTTATGAAATTTCGTCCCCGAAATTTACGTACCTGGTATTTCAAAGAGTTGAGAATACATTGCTTTCATTTCAGATTCCATCTTCCTTATCATCATGATTTCTCCATTGCTCATCTCTGTATTTCAGATATCTTTCTAGAATACAGCTTCAAAACAAGGGTTAATTTAACAAATTAACATATCACATAATATCTTGATAATATGACTGACCAACAAATAAGCTTAGGTAGGACACACTAGCGAAGGATTTACTCATCTCTCCCCTCCTAGTTATATTCCCCGATCTCCGCCAAAGATCATATCCCTAAGCTCTGATACCACCTGTGACAATTGTCCCATCAGTGGACAGCACCTCACAGTGGTACCTATCAGTTTGCCACCGCAGAACGGCGTCCCCTACGGAGAGTCTGGCTTCGGTGCATCCCCCATCAACAGGAAGTCACCAGCGAGAGGCTCGGGGCTCTTTACTTATAGCTCTGATACCACCTGTAACGACCCCATAATAGGTCCATTCCACCCAACCCATTCTGAGTCGCCAAATACATGGTACAGAAAATAACTACAACTTTATTACAACAATTGTCGTGCAAAATACAACAACACATATGCTGTGAGTTTGGATACAAATATATACCAAATGTGACTCATGTTCCAATCGTGGACATCACCTCACAATGACACCTTACATAAAGGTATAGTCAAAAACTGTTTTGGAAATTAGAATCTTTGGGAAGTGCTCAAGGAAACCTTCGTACATGGGAGGCCATGCTTCTAGGTTGTGATAGATATCATATGGCCACAGAATTATCCTTGGTTTACCCAATAGACCCCAAAAAAAACGAGAAGATTACTATCATATTCTTCCCAATGGTGAGTCTTCTCTTGACTTATCATTATCTCCACTGTCTCTAATTGAGAATTATACTTCAAACAAACACCAAGATTATATAGGTAGTGCTCGTATATATACTCAGCAAGTGGATGAGCACAACCCTGTCTTATGATGACACGAGGTTGTATGTCATTAGACATCTTGTATGATAGTGGCAAAACACCCTTCCAACGTTGGGTTCGCCTCACCCTATTTTCTTCACCAAATATAACTACTAAATGATGACCACCGTTCTATTCCCTTGTTACCCCCGCTCGACCCAGCTACACTCTTATTACCTGAAAGGAATTGTGAAGCAAAAGGGTGAGCACAACTAGCTCAGTAAAGAATATCATGACTAAAGATAATTAAATTATCAATAGCCTTCATCAATAATAAATCAGAGATTTAGAACATATGGTAAATGATAAAAATTTCAACCATAGTTGCAGCGGAACGAGCAATCCATTAGAAGAGTCAAATAGACTATAAAATCTATTATCTTCTCCATGTTAAAAATCCATCAACAATGTTTTATCCCTGTAACATCAATCAACAGTTCCTTTCCACAATCATATGAATAACTCATAATCATAATTGTGATTCTAAATTTTTCTTCACACCCAGGACGAAGAATATTTTCATCACCTGTCTTTACCTGAAACATCAAAGATCATGGTTATACCAAATCACAGTTCCTGTTCATAATCATACTAATAAATCCATCTTTGCACTACGACCAAAGATATTCAACAACAGTTTATCTTTGCACTACGGGCCAAAGATATTCATCAACAGACCATCTTTGCACTACAGGCCAAAGATATTCATCAACAATTCATCTTTGCACTACAGGCCAAAGATATTCATCAACAATTCATCTTTGCACTACATGCCAAAGATATTCATCAACAATTCATATTTGCACTACAGGCCAAATATATTCATATCTCAAAGAAATATATAATCATTTCAGAATTTATATAAACAATAATTATAACCATGTTAATCAATTCATCTTTGCACTTAAGCTAAAGATATTCAATTATAAATTCAATGGTCATGATCATACCAGTCACAATTCAACTTTGCACTACAGGCCAAAGAGAACCCTAGTCATGATCATACCAATAATCTACCCATCTTTACACTCCAGTGAAAGAGAAATTCAACATCAGGGTTATAAAAATGTTATATATGATAATAAAATCAATATAATCAACATATAGATTTAATCTCAAGAGTAATATTCATAAATCAACTATAATTTGGTTAGTAAAAGAAACCAATTTTGTCGTGAATAGTAACTCGTGAATAGTAACTCATGAATAGTAACTCGTGAATAGTAACTCGTGAATAGTAACACCGACTCAAAAAGGTAGAAATTCCACAATAAAATTCATACCAATATTTCGGTATAATGATATTGAAAGAATAACATTTCTTAAGCTTATAAACAATTTATTTAAATTGTTTACACTTTACTAATTAATGCATTTAATCATCATAAAATGCCAACTCTTAAGATTTCATCATCAATAACCAAAACCCTCATCAAAAATCTGCATATACCTCATATAGGATTCTCAAGCCATAAAATCCTATTTTTCAATTTTCTTTCTTCACAAAACATATTTAATTCATTTACTCATAACTAGACCATTTTCATGAAAAATACCAAATCAGTTCCAAAAATATTTCTTTTCTGGGATTTAGCATAATATAGTCCCATAGTGAACATATATTTTTCTCAGAATTTTTAAAAGTCATTTACTATTTTTCATATGGCCAAAATAGCCGAATATTTAGACATTTATCAAAAATTGTACTTTTGTCCAAAAATTCTGAAATTAACAGAGTATACTTCTATCATATACATGTACTCCCAATAAAAATTTCATCAATTTTGGAGTTAACCACAAGAAATTATAAGCGGTTACTTTTAAAATAGTCTTTTCTCATAAAATTCATAACTCTCAATCTATACATCTAAAAATCACCATTTTTGGACACAATCAAGAAAACTCATCAAAATATCATTTTAAATTTTTCCAGAATTTTTGAAGTTCAGAAAAATTACGAAACTGAAAATCATAACAACCCTTAAAATCCCTTACTATCCCTTACTATCCCTTACTATCCCTTACAATCTCTTACTATCCCTTACCTCAAAAGAGCAGTACTTCTGACTGGATATCGGATGTGATGCTGAAGGAAACTTGCACTGATAAATAGCAACTCACCAAGTATCTAAAAACTCACAAAATATGCTTCATAATATAGAGAGAGAAAGAGAGAAAGCTTATGTTTCTGGTGTGATTTTCAATTCTAACTTAGCCCTCTATTTATAGGAAAATTTTGGTAGGTTTGACCTGCAACCTGATGGCTTTACCTGCTACTATTCCCACCCACCACATTTGAAATATAATTCAGCACATTTCTTCACCAACCACAAGTGGGGCCCACCAATTCTAGAATTTTCCACCAAAATGATAAACTCCAAAATTTCAACAATTTCTGAACCAGTCATCTCGTAAAATTCATAATAAATCATACGTTCATTTTTAACGGTTCAAAATTTGTGGACATATACTCAACTTATATATGTATAACATATCCAAAAATTACCACGATCCAACGGTCGGATTAAAAATTATAACCCCCGCAAAATATCTCAAAAACCCTGATTTTTAATACCTCCATTCCGACAAAAATACGGATAAAAATCTCAACATTAACTCCTTCATTTTTAACCACAAAAATATATCCCTCATTTATATCCACATAAAATAAATATTTTCTTATCATATGAATCAATAATTAATTATTCACAAATAATATTACAGAATCACATTTATGACAACCAGGCCGTTCCCAGGAAAGAGGGGGCTTTCCAATAAGA
The DNA here is from genome assembly GCA_016801055.1 of Panax notoginseng. Lineage (NCBI taxonomy): Eukaryota > Viridiplantae > Streptophyta > Magnoliopsida > Apiales > Araliaceae > Panax > Panax notoginseng. The sequence goes on from CM029022.1 coordinate 75,516,292, forward strand.
ATTTTTCCTTACTGGCGCGCAATTAGATGACCAAACCTCTCCTTAGACAGAACTTTCTAGACATTGTCAATAATGTTATCTAATAATACTATTCAAATAATATGAATTATTGATCTGATAATGGGAAATACTGTGCAGCAACAATTATTGAAACAACAATAATATAAAATATCAACGCAGCAATTATTGAATCAATAATAAAATATTGAACAGTAATTACTGTAACAATTATTGAGTAGTGCCTTCTTACGTAAGAATCAATAATTTCAAAAATACTGTGCAATACCGTGTGCTACTGTGCAATAACGCGTATTACTGTATTTTAACCACCGGGTATTCCAACAGTGTTAACGGTAACAACTACGTCGTTATTTGTAAAAACTCAAATTTGTCGTTTTCTTCATCCGACAGTTATTCGTTATGGGGCCCACAAATAGCTGCGCCGTCGTACGAATATTCCCCGACAGAAAGAATATTCCACGACCAAACGAATATTCCCCGACAACAATGAATATTTTATAACCACTTGTGTATTTTGAAAAAAATTTATATATCACCCTTAACTTTAACATTTATCAATTTAACCATTTACTGAATAGAAAAATTGAATACTTTTATTTCATAAAATTCGGGGTCTTACAATCTCCCCTCCTTATGAAATTTCGTCCCCGAAATTTACGTACCTGGTATTTCAAAGAGTTGAGAATACCTTGCTTTCATTTCAGATTCCATCTTCCTTATCATCATGATTTCTCCATTGCTCATCTTCTGTATTTCAGATATCTTTCTAGAATACAGCTTCAAAACAAGGGTTAATTTAACAAATTAACATATCACATAATATCTTGATAATATGACTGACCAACAAATAAGCTTAGGTAGGACACACTAGCGAAGGATTTACTCATCTCTCCCCTCCTAGTTATATTCCCCGATCTCCGCCAAAGATCATATCCCTAAGCTCTGATACCACCTGTGACAATTGTCCCATCAGTGGACAGCACCTCACAGTGGTACCTATCAGTTTGCCACCGCAGAACGGCGTCCCCTACGGAGAGTCTGGCTTCGGTGCATCCCCCATCAACAGGAAGTCACCAGCGAGAGGCTCGGGGCTCTTTACTTATAGCTCTGATACCACCTGTAACGACCCCATAATAGGTCCATTCCACCCAACCCATTCTGAGTCGCCAAATACATGGTACAGAAAATAACTACAACTTTATTACAACAATTGTCGTGCAAAATACAACAACACATATGCTGTGAGTTTGGATACAAATATATACCAAATGTGACTCATGTTCCAATCGTGGACATCACCTCACAATGACACCTTACATAAAGGTATAGTCAAAAACTGTTTTGGAAATTAGAATCTTTGGGAAGTGCTTAAGGAAACCTTCGTACATGGGAGGCCATGCTTCTAGGTTGTGATAGATATCATATGGCCACAGAATTATCCTTGGTTTACCCAATAGACCCCAAAAAAAAACGAGAAGATTACTATCATATTCTTTCCAATGGTGAGTCTTCTCTTGACTTATCATTATCTCCACTGTCTCTAATTGAGAATTATACTTCAAACAAACACCAAGATTATATAGGTAGTGCTCGTATATATACTCAGCAAGTGGATGAGCACAACCCTGTCTTATGATGACACGAGGTTGTATGTTATTAGACATCTTGTATGATAGTGGCAAAACACCCTTCCAACGTTGGGTTCGCCTCACCCTATTTTCTTCACCAAATATAACTACTAAATGATGACCACCGTTCTATTCCCTTGTTACCCCCGCTCGACCCAGCTACACTCTTATTACCTGAAAGGAAATGTGAAGCAAAAGGGTGAGCACAACTAGCTCAGTAAAGAATATCATGACTAAAGATAATTAAATTATCAATAGCCTTCATCAATAATAAATCAGAGATTTAGAACATATGGTAAATGATAAAAATTTCAACCATAGTTGCAGCGGAACTAGCAATCCATTAGAAGAGTCAAATAGACTATAAAGTCTATTATCTTCTCCATGTTAAAAATCCATCAACAATGTTTTATCCCTGTAACATCAATCAACAGTTCCTTTCCACAATCATATGAATAACTCATAATCATAATTGTGATTCTAAATTTTTCTTCACACCCAGGACAAAGAATATTTTCATCACCTGTCTTTACCTGAAACATCAAAGATCATGGTTATACCAAATCACAGTTCCTGTTCATAATCATACTAATAAATCCATCTTTGCACTACGACCAAAGATATTCAACAACAGTTTATCTTTGCACTACGGGCCAAAGATATTCATCAACAGACCATCTTTGCACTACAGGCCAAAGATATTCATCTACAATTCATCTTTGCACTACAGGCCAAAGATATTCCTCTACAATTCATCTTTGCACTACATGCCAAAGATATTCCTCAACAATTCATATTTGCACTACAGGCCAAATATATTCATATCTCAAAGAAATATATAATCATTTCAGAATTTATATAAACAATAATTATAACCATGTTAATCAATTCATCTTTACACTTAAGCTAAAGATATTCAATTGTAAATTCAATGGTCATGATCATACCAGTCACAATTCAACTTTGCACTACAGGCCAAAGAGAACCCTAGTCATGATCATACCAATAATCTACCCATCTTTACACTCCAGTGAAAGAGAAATTCAACATCAGGGTTATAAAAATGTTATATATGATAATAAAATCAATATAATCAACATATAGATTTAATCTCAAGAGTAATATTCATAAATCAACTATAATTTGGTTAGTAAAAGAAACCAATTTTGTCGTGAATAGTAACTCGTGAATAGTAACTCATGAATAGTAACTCGTGAATAGTAACTCGTGAATAGTAACACCGACTCAAAAAGGTAGAAATTCCACAATAAAATTCATACCAATACTTCGGTATAATGATATTGAAAGAATAACATTTCTTAAGCTTATAAACAATTTATTTAAATTGTTTACACTTTACTAATTAATGCATTTAATCATCATAAAATGCCAACTCTTAAGATTTCATCATCAATAACCAAAACCCTCATAAAAAATCTGCATATACCTCATATAGGATTCTCAAGCCATAAAATCCTATTTTTCAATTTTCTTTCTTCACAAAACATATTTAATTCATTTACTCATAACTAGACCATTTTCATGAAAAATACCAAATCAGTTCAAAAAAATATTTCTTTTCTGGGATTTAACATAATATAGTCCCATAGTGAACATATATTTTTCTCAGAATTTTTAAAAGTCATTTACTATTTTTCATATGGCCAAAATAGCCGAATATTTAGACATTTATCAAAAATTGTACTTTTGTCCAAAAATTCTGAAATTAACAGAGTATACTTCCATCATATACATGTACTCCCAATAAAAATTTCATCAATTTTGGAGTTAACCACAAGAAATTATAAGCGGTTACTTTTAAAATAGTCTTTTCTCATAAAATTCACAACTCTCAATCTATACATCCAAAAATCACCATTTTTGGACACAATCAAGAAAACTCATCAAATTATCATTTCAAATTTTTCCAGAATTTTTGAAGTTCAGAAAAATTACGAAACTGAAAATCATAACAACCCTTAAAATCCCTTACTATCCCTTACTATCCCTTACTATCCCTTACAATCTCTTACTATCCCTTACCTCAAAAGAGCAGTACTTCTGACTGGATATCGGATATGATGCTGAAGAAAACTTGCACTGATGAATTGCAACTCACCAAGTATCTAAAAACTCACAAAATATGCTTCATAATATAGAGAGAGAAAGAGAGAAAGCTTATGTTTCTGGTGTGATTTTCAATTCTAACTTAGCCCTCTATTTATAGAAAAATTTTGGTAGGTTTGACCTGCAACCTGATGGCTTTACCTGCTACTATTCCCACCCACCACATTTGAAATATAATTCAGCACATTTCTTCACCAACCACAAGTGGGGCCCACCAATTCTAGAATTTTCCACCAAAATGATAAACTCCAAAAATTCAACAATTTATGAACCAGTCATCTCGTAAAATTCATAATAAATCATACGTTCATTTTTAACGGTTCAAAATTTGTGGACATATACTCAACTTATATATGTATAACATATCCAAAAATTACCACGATCCAACGGTCGGATTAAAAATTATAACCCCCGCAAAATATCTCAAAAACCCTGATTTTTAATACCTCCATTCCGACAAAAATACGGATAAAAATCTCAACATTAACTCCTTCATTTTTAACCACAAAAATATATCCCTCGTTTATATCCACATAAAATAAATATTTTCTTATCATATGAATCAATAATTAATTATTCACAAATAATATTACAGAATCACATTTATGACAACCAGGCCGTTCCCAGGAAAGAGGGGGCTTTCCAATAAGAATTTTTCCTTACTGGCGCGCAATTAAATGACCAAACCTCTCCTTAGACAGAACTTTCTAGACATTGTCAATAATGTTATCTAATAATACTATTCAAATAATATGAATTATTGATCTGATAATGGGAAATACTGTGCAGCAACAATTATTGAAACAACAATAATATAAAATATCAATGCAGCAATTATTGAATCAATAATAAAATATTGAACAGTAATTACTGTAATAATTATTGAGTAGTGCCTTCTTACGTAAGAATCAATAATTTCAAAAATACTGTGCAATACCGTGTGCTACTGTGCAATAACGCGTATTACTGTATTTTAACCACCGGGTATTCCAACAGTGTTAACGGTAACAACTACGTCGTTATTTGTAAAAACTCAAATTTGTCGTTTTCTTCATCCGACAGTTATTCGTTATGGGGCCCACAAATAGTTGCGCCGTCGTACGAATATTCCCCGACAGAAAGAATATTCCACGACCAAACGAATATTCCCCGACAACAATGAATATTTTATAACCACTTGTGCATTTTGAAAAAAATTTATATATCACCCTTAACTTTAACATTTATCAATTTAACCATTTACTGAATAGAAAAATTGAATACTTTTATTTCATAAAATTCGGGGTCTTACAGTATAAGACCTTTTTTGGCATGCTGTTGTCGAGAGCTACACAATGACATGGAATTAAAGGTTGTACGAAGTCAGGAAGATGGGACCATTCCCTATCTATTCAAGCTTCAAATTATATCCGGCGTACTGTCTTGTGTAGTAGTCACTCGGGATTGTCGCTCCTTGGTTCTTGTAGGACATTGCTGTGTAGAGTGTTTTTATGTTGTTGTTGAGACGACGCAATGTGGCATTGGGATGGAAAAATAACGGTCCTGCCCTTCACCAAGGTTATCTCCGGTTTGAGCTGTGTTAGCGGTCATTTCTCAGGGTTATCTCTGAGATTGGACTGCTGCAAGTGTTGACCGTCCTCAGGGTTATTTCTAAGATGTGCCTGACTTCCCAGGGTTATCTCCGGGCTTGTGGAATGAGTGCCTCAGGGCTTTTGCCGAGTGCTCTGAAGTTGTTTGCATGGATTTGAAACAAGCATTTCTAGGGTTATCTCCGGAACTGCAACTGTATGCCTCGGGGTTATCTCTGAGGTTGAAACTAAAACTCCCGGTGTTATTTCCGGGACTGAGACTGAATGTCTTGGGGTTATCTCTGAGATGACACGACCTTCTCTGGTGTGATTTTCGGTATTTGAAATGCATTCCTCGGGGTTATCTCCGAGGTTGAGACTGAAACTCTCAGTGTTGTTTCTGGGTTTGAGGTTGAAACTTCTGGTGGTATTTTCGGGTCTGAGCTGGATGTCTCGGGGTTATCTCCGAGATGCTAATACTGAATATCCCATGGTTATCTCCGGGATTGAACTGAGTTGTCTTCTAGTGTTATCTCTAAAAAATGATTCTGCCCTCCTGCAATGTTAGTAACAAGTATGCAAAAAATTTCGAGTGTCTACAGATGCCCCTCTTTATCATATTCATGCAATATAATGGCATGGATAGGATAAAAAATACTAGACACTTGAAATGTAACAAGATAATCATGATGCAATGTATAGCAGCATGATGCAAATGTGTGTTATTTGTTGGATTGGTCTCCAACAAGGTGGGATGATTGTCGGTTCCCCTTGACTTCTACCGGGATCAGATGTATCTCTCATGTACAAGAGATTCTGTGGGGATGCATTTGAGGATGTGTATAACATATTCCATCATCGGTCCTCCCCGATGAGGATGCTCTGTTGGAGTTACTGCCAACAGTCTGTGCTTGTCAGGGTTGCCTGACCTTCACTGAAATGTACATCAACGGATGAAATCCCTACTGAGGATAAATTCCAAGGCTACTTGACCTTTGTTGACATGCATTAATTGATGAAATCATCGGATGACTTCCAATACTTCGATGGGTTTAACTGCCATCGGTTGAAATAACGTCAAGGTTGCTTGACCTCCGTTGATATGGGCATCAACGGATGCAAATCATCGGATGGCTTCTGACGCTTCGTTGGATTTACTTGCCAACGGCTGAAGTGATGTCAAGGTTGCTTGACCTTTGTTGATATGTGCATCACCGGATGCAAATACGTGATACCCCCGTCGGGGATTCTGTATTTGGATAAATGAAGATGCGTGATATCCCTACTGGGGAACTGCATGTTCTTCATTGATGTGTGTATCAACTGCTAAAATTATCGGATGGCTTCCAACGCTTCGTTGGATTTACTTGCCAATGGCTGAAGTGATGTCAAGGTTGCATGACCTTTGTTGATATGTGCATCAACGGATGCAAATGCGTGATACTCCCGCCGGGGATGTGTACTTCACCATATGTAACCGCGTGATACCCCTATGTGCATGTGGATAGTCCTATTTATAGAGGAAACTATGACAAATTTTTTTCAAAATGTAGGCATTGGGTAGTCATACATTTTTAACTCTACTGTAGACGTATGTTAAAATAATGCATGCTTGCATGTAGTCATAAAATACATTTTGAAAAGCTCCAGGTTAGAAAATATCACACCCTCTCTGAGGTGATTTGGAGACTTGTTGTCCAGATATTATGGATCCGGATCAGCCACGCAGCTCTCGCAGGACCACTTCTGGTGTACGAAGGAGGGCTTCCGAAGTGCCTCGACCCTGTTCTGTTAGACAACCTCGTCGTCTGGCGGAGGCAGTGATACGTCCTATCTGGGTTGATGTGCCAGCCGTTGAGGACGAGGAAGAGGATGTACCGATAACGGCTCCAGCTCCTACTACTCATGTTCCCCGTAGGGATTTCCCAGGCATTCAGGTGGCTATCCCAGATCTTCTAGGTGATTTGAGTCGCCACCCCTCAGTTTACTTGCATGCAAATGAGGTAACGACTGGATTTGATCTTCCTTTTTCCTATTGAGGAGGAACAAGGATTTTTACATTAATTTGCATATTAATTTGCATGTGATGTAGTTTCTCGGCTTTACACAGCCTCGAGGGAACTGGTTCATCTTACACTCCCTGTATCAGGCTCTGTATCCAGACTACCGAGGTATAGTGCATGATTGGGGCTTTGGGGAGTTCTTTTCTATTCTACCCCGCCGTTGTCCCTAGGGTTACCTCTGTAACAATCCAGAATTTTAATTATAATTTTAAATATTTAATGAATTATATAAATATTTAATAGATGTATTTATCGTTGAATAAGTATTTGTTTAATTTGATGTGATTTGCTTTGGTTAATTATTTGTTAAATAAATAATTAAGGAAGTTAGTATTATGAGATAATATTCTAATTTAATTTAATAATTAAGTTAGAGAGTTTATAAAGATTAAATGAATTATTATAATGATATGTTATTTTGAATTATGATTAAAATGATGTGTTAGTTGATTAAATAAAATTAAAGTAATTTTAATTTAGTTTGCCAAACAAGGCTTAAATATATTAAGTCTTTAATTTTAAATAGTTTTGCCAAACGGAGCCTTATGGCTTTTGGATTTCTTTTGAATTTTGAATTATAATAATATTAATTAAATAAATAAAATATAAGTTTTATTGATTATTGATTAAACTATTTACAAGTGCAGAAACAAAATTTAACTTACAAGATAACTAAAAGAAGAAGAACATAAGAGGAAGAGGGGCTAAGTAGGCTTAACAGCGGTGGATGCTAAAGATTAGTCAGAGAAGGAGCTCTGAGTCTTTCTAAGTCTGCCTCATACAACTGAATTCGATTTCCTTTTATAGAATAAGGAAACGAATTATTACAACTGAACTATTACAATGACTGGGGTAAAGTAAAAGTAAAAACATATTACATTTACTAAAGTAAAGTAAAAGGAAAAGAATCTGTTTTCGGTGGAAAAGCAGACGTCTTCTTTTGACTAAAGGGGCCGTGGGGCCAGATGTCTGACTGAGTGCTGCTTTTGGTGGAAAAGCAGAAGATGCTGCTGGCGAGGCTGTCGGAGCAAAAGATTCTGCTGACGAGGTTGCCGGAGCTGGTGCTGGTTGACTGAGTTTGACTAGGCTGCCGGAGCAGGTGCTGACTGAGACGATCAGGTAAAAAGATCCTGAGCATCTTGAAGATTGATCGTGCCATAGGGGTCACAATCATCATCATCATCATCATCATCATCATCATTATCTAGATTTTGACTATCATTCTCTCCTCTGGAATGAGAAGAAACTGCATCTAATTTTTCATTTAACTGGTCTAATTGTGCCTGGATGGCATCAGTGAGAACTTTTAATTGAGAACTAGAATAACTGGAAACATCAGTGACCTTTTGTGGACTCGACGGAGCAACTGATTTTAATTTTTCAGATGCTTTAACTGAAGATTTACTGGAAGACTCAATGGCTGGAGTCTTGGTAACTGGAGGGGTCAAGGAGGGAGAAGGTGGAAATTCCTTCTGAACTTGACCAACTATCCTATCGACACCGAATTTATCCCACCATTTAATATAAAAACGGCGAGAAACTTGGGAAATTGGGGAGATAACTGTGTGAGCTGACCTAATTCCTATGGAAGAAGGAGGCTGGAATACAGTGACTTCTTGGGTGGCCGTAACAACATATTGCCATTTAAGGATCCAAGGGATTTTATATTTACTAGAAAATATAAGGAATGCAGGAATTTCCTCATACTTCGGGAGGTAGTTACTATGATGACAAAAATGTTCTAACTGAACCATAAGTGGTTCTGGGAAAATTGCATGATCAAGACCATGCCTAGTCCACCAGAGAATGAACCACTTGAGAAACTGACTCTTGAACTTTTGATCAAATTGGAAAAACCAAGAATGACTATGATCATCATTCTGGTGAAGCATGATTTTGAACCAAGCCTCAATATAATCATAATAGCAGTAGGGGCTAGAATGATTAGAGAGTGACTTGAGATCGGAAGGATGACTACCCCAATCAGAAAGATTGAGAACCTGTTTAATGTACAACGAATGATAAAGGAGCTTGGAATTATCATCATTGGCATAAATAGGCTTGATAAATACTGACTCAGTTTCAATAAGAATATCCTTATAAAAGACCAAAGATTTATAAGGAGCGAGAGGAAGAAAATGCCATCCAGTAGGAAAATACTGGGCAGCTAATTTAACTGGGTCATTTTTGGGCTTCATGGGTAACTCGATGTGAAATAAGTGCTGATCATATTTAGCACGATATTCCGAAGCGGGGTTACTAAGGTTTGATAAAGATGCTTTAGTTTGATTAGCAAAAATATCAAACGGTTTGGGTTGACTAGCAAGAACTGAAGCATAGGGCTTGGGGACTGTACCAAGCACCTGGAATTTATTATGTGTTCGAGTAACTGGATGAGGAACAACAGTTCCTTTTGACTGATTAACTAGGCCTGAGGAACGGCCATGACCTCGAGAAGATGATGTCGAACACTTATGGTGCTGCAATAGTACCTGTGTTAATGAATTCACGTGTGAGAAAATCAGGAACTGAGTTGTTACTACCTTTAATATATTCAATATCAAAATCAAAAATACTTAATATAGCTTGCCATCTAGCGAAAGAATGCTTAGAGGCGACATTTTCAACATCTTTCTCAAGTATGAATTTAGCTGACTTGCAGTCTATCCTAACTAGGAATTTTTGATTTAGTAAATCTCTCTGAAATTTCTTAATACATAGTACAAGTGATAAAATGTCCTTTTTTATAGTACTGTATTTTAACTGTGTAGGGTTCCATGCGCCCGAATGGAAACGAACAATTTGCTCGTCAGAAGTGGGGGTTAACTGTTGTTTGAGTATGCCACCAAATCCAATGTCGGAGGCATCTGTTTCAACTATTTTGAATGCTGAATCATTAGAGATGCCAAGGCAAGGCAAAACCTTGACATATTTTTTAACTTGCTGGACGACAGAAGTATGAATGTCAGTCCATGGAGGGGGATTACTTTGTAAGCGCTGAAAAAGAGGCTTACAAATCTTCCTGAGATTCTTGTAGAACTTGCCTATATAATTAAGCGAGCCAAGAAATCTCTGTAGCTGAGTTTTGTCGGTAATCTTATCTAGAAATCTGTCGGCAAATTGAATAGCTCTGTCAATAGGCCGAGTAAGTCCGTGATAGAGGATTAGACCGAGAAACCTGACTTTTGTCAGAAACAGACTACACTTGGAAGGTGAAAGAACAAGACCATTGGTTTTAACTATTTTGAAGAATGAATTCAAATGTTTAATATGCTCTTCAATAGTCTTGGAGAATACAAGAATATCATCGATGTATACAATAATAAAATGACTGAAAGGATTCAAAATATTATTGAGAATATTCTGAAATTCACTAGGTGCATTTTTTAGTCCAAATGACTGAACATTCCATTCGTAATGTCCGAACGGAGTGGTAAATGCGATTTTATACCTATCGTCGGGATGAATAGCAACTTGCCAGAATCCTGATTTAAGGTCAAATTTACTAAAAATGGTAGAAACAGTTAACCTGCTAAGGAGGTCTTCCTTATTGGGTAAAGGGTACCTAATCCACTTAAGAACTTTGTTTAATGGCTTGTAATTAATAACTAGACGGGGACACCTCTCTCTTTCTCAGCTTCATTATTAACATAGAAGGCTGGGCAAGACCATGGTGACTTACTATGCCTAATTAATCCTTTACCTTGAGATCATTAATTTCATTTTTACATAATTCCATTTGTTCATGACTCATTTGAATTGGTCTGGCTTTAGTGGGAATTAAGTGTTCTCTAAATTCTTTTGCATATGGTAATCTAACTGTGTGCTTCTTCCTATGCCAAAAAGCATTGGGAGAGTCAGAACATAGATTTTTTTGTTAAATATTCTTTTAATTCACTAATTTTTTCTTGAACTCTGTTGCTTTTAAGTTGTTCTTCAACTTGTTGATACCTAACTTCTTCTTTGAGGAAAATTAAGTGGGTAACTTTGCAGTTTAACAGGTTCACTGATTTAGAAATTGATTCTTCTTGAATAATTTTTAAATCTCTCTCTTTAGGTTTGATTAGGAATTTAAATGTAATTTTCTTTCCTAAATGCTCACAGCTTAATCCTTTATTACTGGTAGTGAATGGATACAATAAATATATAAATGGTAATCCTAAAAAAATTTTATCTGTAAGATTGTGGATTAAAACAAAAGAGGTTTTAAAACACATATCATCCAGACAGATATGGAATTTAGGTAACTTATATTTTATTTCCATATTACTACCATTAGCTGAATTAAGCTTTTCACTAGTCTTTCAGTAATATCTAGTGGGAATAAGTCCTTCTTGAATACAGTTCAGATCTGCACCAGTATCGACTAAGGCAGGGAGCTGAATAGAGAAGGATTTATCAATAACTAACTTAATAGAAATGTACCATTTTTGAATGGTAATGTCTTTAATTCTTTTAAGTGAAAGACCTTGAATAAAAAGATCAGGTTCATCTTTAACACCAGATGATTCTGGTTCTTCATGACTTTCATCACTGGAAGAAAAATCGTGTATTTGAAGATTTGACTTTTTATCATCAATTTCTTTTCTTAGATTAGAAATATCTAATTTTAGGTTAACAATTTCTTTCTTTAATTTATTAACTTCATGATTTAATTCAGGGAGAGTAATTTCTCTAGCTGGTGATTTAAATCTCTCAAGAGTTTTATTAAGACTAAATACTGGCTTTTCTTTGGCTTTACGAATATTCCCCGATAACAATTAATATTTTATAACCACTTGCTTATTTGAAATATTTGCGTATTTTACCCATAACTAACCACATTAATCAATTCAACCCTTACTATTTCAAAATAATAAATAGAGAAAATTCTAAAAAAATTCGGGGTCTTACAACCTCCCCTCCTTATGAAATTTCGTCCTCGAAATTGACGTACGTACCTGGTGTTTCGAAAAGATGAGGATACCTCGCTTTCATTTCCGTTTTCAACTCCCAGGTCATTTCTTCAATAGCATGGTTTCTCCACAAATCCTTAACGTGTGGTATGACCTTCGTGCGTAGGACATGCTCCTTCCTATCCAAGATCTTGACAGGTACCTCCTCGTACGTTAAGTCTTCGGCTATCTCGTTCGGTTCTAACTCAATAACGTGGTTCGGGTCTTTCACATATTTACGAAGCATAGATATGTGAAAAACGTTATGAACACGAGACATGCTTGGAGGTAACGCGAGTCTATAGGTCACATTTCCTACTCGGTCAAGAATCTGAAATGGACCAATAAATCGTAGATTGAGCTTTCCTCTCTTCCCAATTCTTGTAACTCCTTTCCATGGAGCTACACGTAATAATACATGATCCCCAATATCAAATTGGGTCCTTTCGATAAAGATCCACAAAACTCTTTTGTCGATCCTGTGCCGTTTGTATACGTTGTCGAATCGTTTGGATCTTCTCTGTAGTAATACGTACCAACTCTGGTCCGAATAATGTTGCTTCACCCACCTCGTCCCAGCATACTGGAGAACGACATTTTCTTCCATACAACGCCTCGAATGGAGCCACGCCTATGCTCGCCTGATAACTGTTGTTGTAGGAGAATTCCACCAATGGTAGGTACTTATCCTAACTCCCTTTGAGATCTAGGACACAAAGTCTTAATAGATCTTCAAGAGTTTGAATAGTCCTCTCTGATTGTCCGTCCGTTTGAGGATGGTAAGCTGAACTAAATCGTAAATCCGTGCCTATAGCTTTTTGCAAGCTAACCCAAAATCTTGAAGTGAATCTTGGGTCACGATCCGAAACTATGGATACTGGCATGCCATGCAGTCTCACCATCTTGTTCACGTACATACTAGCAAGACGTTAAAGGGAATAAGTCTCACGTATCGGCAAGAAATGATCGGACTTGGTTAATCTATCAACAATGACCCTTTGGCACTTGATGCTCCGCCTTTACACGTTGACAAGTTAAATACCTCGAGATAAACTTTGCAATCTCTCTCTTCATATTGTTCCACCAAAATGTATGTCGAAGATCACGATACATTTTAGTACTTCCATGATGGATTGCAAATGGTGTATTGTGTGCCTCCATCATGTACATCAAATTAGAATCGTTAGAAACACAAAGTCTGGAGTGGACTCGAAGTATTCCTTCTTCATCGATTCTTGCTTCCGGAATAGCACCTTCTTGTACTTTCTTCTTCATACGCATCAGCTCCCGGTCTGTGGCTTAAGCAACTTTAACTTTATCGATTAAAGTTGATTCTACGCGTATACTTGACATTATCGCACTAGTTCCTGCATATGATCTTCTACTCAATGCGTCAGCTACCGCGTTCGCTTTTTCAGGATAGTATTGGATGGTATGATCGAAATCCTTCAACAGCTCCAGCCAACGTCGGTGTCGCATGTTGAGTTCTTTTTGAGTGAAGAAATATTTGAGGCTTTTATGGCCTGAATATATCTCCACTTTCTCCCCATATATATAGTGCCTCCAGATCTTTAGCGCGAAAACGACTGCTGCCAACTCTAGATCATAAGTAGGATAATTCCTCTCATATTCTTTAAGTTGTCGCGAGGCATAGGCTATGACTTTCCCACGTTACATGAGAACACATCCTTACCCTTTGCCTGAAGCATCGCTGTAGATAACAAATCCATCTGAACCAGATGGTATTATCAGAACAGGTGCCGAAATGAGTCTCCTCTTAAGCTCTTGGAAACTCTTCTCGCATTCTTCGCTCCATACGAATTTGATATCCTTCTTGAGTCAGATGAGTTAATGGAGTAGCGATTCGAGAAAATCCTTTTACGAATCTCCGATAATAACCAGAAAGCTACGTATTTCGATTACTGACTTAGGTTTGCTCTCAACTGTGACTCATATCCCAATCTTGGATAGCACGTCACAATGACACCTATCAGTTTACTACCGCACGAATATGGCGTCCCCTACAGAGAGTCTGGATTAAGTGCATTCCACAAAAGAAGTCACCAGATAGAGGCTCGGGTACAAACTTCTACAGTTAGGTTTTTAACTCCTGAAGTTCAATAGGAGCCATTCGATATGAGATTTTAGAAGTGAGTTTTGTACCAGATTCAAAGATGATACAAAATTCAATATCACGCGTAGGCCAAGAAATTCTTCAGGAAATACGTCAGGGATTTACTAACAATAGAAATATAATTCAAATCTGACGTATTTTTGTTCAAGTCCATAACATAGCTAAGAAAGGTTGACATCCGTTTTTCAATAAACGAATGACTTTACGGCTTGATATGAAAGAGTTTGACTTCAATGGTTTGGTTGCTTGAATTTGAATAACAGGTTGCTTAGGAATATGAAAACTAACAACCTTACGAAAGCAATCAATTTTAGCATGATGAGTAGTTAACCAATCAATTCCTAAAATCACATCAAAAGCAAGTATCTTTAAAGAGATAAGATCAACAGGTAATGTGATGGTGCCAACTTGGATCAAACAAGATTTATAAATAATGGATGAAATGAAAGTTTCTCCTAATGGAGTCTCCACAGATAGGTCAAAGTCTAATTTCTCCGGAGTCAAGTTTAAACGTTGAGCACAAGCAGGAGAAATAAATGAATGGGTAGAACCGGTATCTAATAAAGTATAGACTTCGCAAAAATTTATAATTAACTAACCCGTGCTAACTTTGTTCGGGTTCCTCGCATTCTGACCAGTCACGAAAAACGCTCTTCCAGGAACCGTTGACTTTGACTTTTCTGGGACAACTTTTTGAGTCACCACCCCCGTTGGACTTGGTTTCACTACAGTGCAATCTCGAGCGATATGTCCTTCCTTTCCACAGTTATAACATACCTTAAACTGTTGTGGGCAGTTTGGGCTGATATGTCCTTCTTTTCCGCACTTATAGCATATGACCGGTGGTCGTTCTTCTCCCTTGAAACCAGTTGCTGCTGGTGCTGATGTCTTCGTATTATCATTGTTGAATCTCCTCTTTTTAAAATCTCCTCCTGACTCGCTTCTTCTATATTCATGGCCACGATTACCACCAGAGTGGTTGCCGTTCTTGTCCGTATTCTTCTTTCTCCACTGGTTATCGTTGTTCTGATGACTGCTGTCACCGGTATAATCCTGGTTGTGGTCCCTCGATTGACCATACTCGCTATCTCGCTCTAATAATTGAGCCCTGTTGACAACATCTGAATAGAGAGAAAATTTATGAGAAATGAGATATTGACGTATGCCGGGTTTCAAACCTCTCAGAAACATCCGCGTCATACGTTCCTCATTCTCTACCAAATGAGGTGCAAACCTGGACAACTCTGCAAATTTCGCCTCGTACTGGGACACCGTCATGTTATTCTGCTCCAGTCTAATAAACTCTACCTCCTTCATAAGACGAATACTTTCAGGAAAGTACTTGTCATTGAATAGTCTCATTTACTCCACTGTTAACATTCTCAGTCGACATTCTCAAATACTGCCATAAACAAGGGTTAATTTAACAAATTAACAAATCACATAATATCCCTATATTATGACCGACCAACAGATAAGCTTAGGTAGGATATACTAGCGAAAGATTTACTCGTCTCTCCCCTCCTAGTTCTATTCACCGATCTCCTCCAGAGATCATATCCCTAAGCTCTGATACCAACTGTGACTCTCATGGTGCTTCAACCACAGCACCTCACAATGGTACCTATCAGTTTGCCACCGCAGAACGGCGTCCCCTACGGAGAGTCTGGCTTCGGTGCATCCCTCATCAACAGGAAGTCACCAGCGAGAGGCTCGGGGCTCTTTACTTATAGCTCTGATACCAACTGTGACGCCCCCAAAACAGGCCCATTCCACCCAACCCATTCTGAGTCGCCAAATACATGGTACAGAAACAACTACAACTTTATTAATACATTTGTCGTGCAAAATACGACAACACATATACTGTGAGTTTAAATACAAATATTGTCATCTAGACAGTATTCATACTCAATTAAGTACTCATTATACTTATTGATACACTATTTTACAAAATAGTGAGAACTACTAAAATAACTGTCTTGAACTATCATTCCATACCCCGACTAGTACTCGCTATATTCTCGCCTCCTGAGAAGAAAATGGAATAACAAGGAAAAGGGTGAGCTCAACTAGCCCAGTAAAGAATATTATGACTAAGATAATATACAACAAATTATCGTTAGTCTTCAACAGGGAAAAATTTAATAGAATACAATAGACAACAAGTTTTAAATCAATAACTGCAGCGGAAACAGCAAACCATTAGAAGAGTCAAGTAGAGAATGAGTTCTACTATCTTCTAAGATTTAAAAGTCCATCATCAATATTTTATCCCTGTAACAACAATCAATAACCATCTTTAATCAAATATTCATCTTTGCACTACAGGCCAAATATATTCATTTGTATCACCAGTCGATCATGTTCATCTCAATACATGTTCATCTTTGCACTACGGGCCAAAGATATTCATCAGAAATCATCAATCTTTGCACTACAGGCCAAAGATATTCAATTATATCATCATTTAGGACTGAGGATGATGAAAAATATTTTAAAGGAAACGAATCCAGTGAAGCAAAAGAACAAATATTAGGGATTCGTATTACAGTTTATTTATGTCCAAAAATACCTCATAAACAATCATAGTGGAGTAAAATTCAAGAATGATCAAAATATGGATACAATCAAAGCTAGTATCCAGAATAAATATTTTGGACGAAAAGAAGAAAAATCATTTTTCGGTGAATAGTAACTCGTGAATAGTAACTCGTGAATAGTAACTCATGAATAGTAACCCCGACATGAAAAGTTTCAAATTTGATAAAAAGTTCAGATCAATACTTCGGCATAATGATATTGAAGAAAATAATATCATTTAAGAAGAAATAACATTCCTTACCTCAGCAAAAACAGTACTTCTAGTTGAAACACCGGATATAGGTTATGACTTGAACTTGCACCGTATAGCAATACTCAAAGTATTAGAATACTCACAAGAATACGCTCATTAATATAGAGAGAGAAATAGAGAGAAACTTCAGTTTCTGGTGTGATTTTCAATTCTAACCTAAGCACATATTTATAGGAAATTGCTTAGAACACCAAAGTGGAAAATTGAATATAATAATATATTTATAACCAAATTTTCCTTAGCCCACCACATCAAAAACACATTTTCCACACAAATGCACCAAAAATAAAAAACATGTTTTAAACAATTTTTGTTACAAAATCAATTCAGACTCAAATATCCGGAACTTCAATAATTCATAATAAATAGCCCTTTTATCAGAAAATTCGAATCTCGCGAGTTTTTATAGAAAATTCAATTCTCTACAACTTTGCAGAAGAAAGTATTTCCAAATTCCAAACAGAAATTGACCGAAATCCACAAACGGGCGATTTTACAGTCAATAATAAATTTTCGGTCAAGAATTGTGTCCACCAACACACAAAACATGTGTTAATCATTTAATGCCAAAAAAATACTCTTCCTCCTCATATACTCATCTATCCCACATTCATTGTAAAAATATCACCATCAATATATTATTAAAATAATATATTTAAATGAATTATTTTATCAGAAAAAGATAAAATATTAATTTTCAACAATTGTCACATTAAAAATTTTCTCCATCTATATCCACATAAAATCAATATTTCCTCATCATATAAATCAATAATTAATTATACACAAATAATATTACAGAATCACAGTACTGGCAACCAGGCCGTTCCCAGGAAAGAGGGGGCTTTCCACTAAGGATATCTCCTTACTGGCGCGCAATTAGATGACCAAACCTCTCCTTAGACAGAACTTTCTAGACATTGCCAATAATGTTATCTAATAATATTATTCAGATAATATAAATTATTGTTCTGATAATAGAAAATACTGTGTAGTGACAATTATTAAAACAACAGTAATATAAAATATCAACGCAACAATTATTGAATTAATAAAATACAATATTGAACAGTAATTACTGTAACAATTATTGAGTAGTGCCTTCTTACGTAAGAATCAATAATTGGTGCAATACCGTGTGCTACTGTGCAACAACGCGTATTACTGTGTTTTAACCACCGGGTATTCCAACAGTATTAACGGTAACAACTACGTCGTTCATTATAAAAACTTAATTTTTATCGTTATCCTCATCCGACCGTTTTCCGTTATGGGGCCCATAAATAGCTGCGCCGTCGTACGAATATTCCCCGACAGAAAGAATATTCCACGACCAAACGAATATTTCCCGATAACAATTAATATTTTATAACCACTTGCTTATTTGAAATATTTGCGTATTTTACCCATAACTAACCACATTAATCAATTCAACCCTTACTATTTCAAAATAATAAATAGAGAAAATTCTAAAAAAATTCGGGGTCTTACAGTCGTTATTTGCACATAAAGTTAGAGAAGAATTAAGTAAGAATTTAGGATATATTGATTACGATAATTTAACTTATGGAGACATTATAAGTTATATTCAGAAAATTGGATTAAAAATGTGTATTGACTTTAAATTAGCTAAACAAGCTAATAAAGATAAAAAGAAAGCTAAATACGAGTTGGGCACCTTCTGTGAACAATATGATTTACCGCCTGTTGCTCCCTCTAGAAGAAAGCACCGGCATCCCCATAAACATATTGAGCCACAAAGAAGTCACAAACATCGTAAAAAACGATATAGTCAAGATAAAAAAATTATTAACAAAGATTCTTACTATAAGAAACCTCAGTCAACACACAAAAAATCAACCAAAAAATCAAAAAAATTTGATAAAAGTAAAATTGTCTGTCACAATTGTGGGCAAAAAGGACATTTTAAAAGTGAGTGTAGAGTTAAGCAAAAATTAAATCAGTTAAACATCTCAGCCGAAGACACTGAGCAGATACTTGAGTTAATGAGAATTGAAAATAACGATAGTAGTAATGAAGCTTCAGATGTCCCTGAATCTTCTAGCAGTAGCAGTACTTGTAACGATGAATCAAATACTGACAACGAAGTTACTGTCTGTACTGAAAACTGTAGTAACAATTGTTGTAAAAGAATTAATGTAATTACTAAAGAAGACGAAGAGTGTTCGTTATTAGTTGATTTAATTAGCAAAATCACAGACCCAGGATTAAAAACTCAGTATCTAAATCAATTCTCCTAATAACGAACACTCTCCGTCTTCTTTAGTAATTACATTAATTCTCTTACAACAATTGTTACTACAGTTTTCCGTACAGACGGTAACTTCGTTGTCAGTATTTGATTCATCGTTACAAGTACTGCTACTGCTAGAAGATTCAGGGACATCTGAAGCTTCATTACTACTATCGTTATTTTCAATTCTCATTAACTCAAGTATCTGCTCAGTGTCTTCGGCTGAGATGTTTAATTGATTTAATTTTTTCTTAACTCTACACTCACTTTTAAAATGTCCTTTCTGCCCACAATTGTGACAGACAATTTTACTTTTATCAAAATTTTTGATTTTTTGGTTGATTTTTTGTGTGTTGACTGAGGTTTCCTATAGTAAGAATCTTTGTTAATAATTTTCTTATCTTGACTATATCGTTTTTTACGATGTTTGTGACTTCTTTGTGACTCAATATGTTTATGGGGATGTCGGTGCTTTCTTCTAGAGGGAGCAACAGGCGGTAAACCTTATTGTTCACAGAAGGTGCCCAACTCGTATTTAGCTTTCTTTTTATCTTTATTAGCTTGTTTAGCTAATTTAAAGTCAATACACATTTTTAATCCAATTTTCTGAATATAACTTATAATGTCTCCATAAGTTAAATTATCGTAATCAATATGTCCTAAACTCTTACTTAATTCTTCTCTAACTTTATGTGCAAATAACGACGGTAAACCATTAACAAATTTTTCCTTCCAGAAAGGCTTATTACTGTCATTTCGCATCATAACTCTAGAGGTGAATACATCCTTGTACCATCTAAAATCACTTAGAGTAGGACAAGTAAGATTACTCAATTGGTCATGAATTCTTTCTGTGATATTACTAGGAGTTCCAATAAAATGTTTAATTATGGTGAAAATTAAAGTATTAACTCCATCTGGCAGACCCATACCAACTTCTTCATTGAAGATGGGATTACCGTCATCATCTCTTTGGATAGCATGAATAATTGATATCCTAATATCTTCTGTGAGATGTTTCTCCCACCAAGATCTAAGAATACCAGTGAATCCACTAGCTATTAATTCAACTATATCTGGTTGAGATAAATTGTTGAATTTGGTGATTGCTATTTGCTACCATTGACATATGATTTAATTTGTTAAGAATTTCTTGTTCACTAAATCCATCAATATTCCATTCATATACTTTATTAGATGAAACAGAGAATTGCTTATCTAGATTTCTCTCTTCGAATTGTAGATCGGAGGAGTAGGTCTAGAGTACCAATTTCTGGTGATACTAGTGTTATTAACAGTTAATTTATTTAGTTGTTCATTAAGATTAGAAGTAGATGAGTGAGTAGAAGAACTGTCATTGTCATCATCCGATTCCACTTGATCGATGACTGCAATAGTTCCACTCGTACCGACTTCAGATTTAATTTTTTTAAATAACTTATCAATGGACTGAACTAATTCTTCATCCTTATTAGGTAAACCTAATTTGTTTCTATTTTCTGGTAATTTTATTAAAGGCTGTTCAATCTTTGAATCAGGGTTTTTAATAATGTTTTCTTCGAACTTTTCTTCGATCCTATCTAACTGTTTTCCAACAGTTGCTAGATACTGATTACTAAAGTTTAATTGTTCAATTATCTTTTTATCATCTTTAACTCCGTCGGGAATTTTAAAGGGACTGGCAATAACTGAGGTGTTCTTGACTGGGATTAAAACTGTCTCTAATGGTGGATGACTAGACGAAATTTTTGTTTTGTCTTCTTTAATCCATTGTGTTTTACTAATAACATTACACTTACTTTGGTATTGTTCATACCAGTCGTAAAAAGTAACGTTAATCTGTTCATTTATGATGAATCGCTTCCATCTATTGACCATCTTATCTCTTTCTTTTTCGGTAGGGTGATTAGATCTAAATAGATGTCTTTTAGCTTTATTAGATTTTGAATTAAAATCTTTTACTAAGTTATCCCATTCTAAAATAAATTCTTTTTTAATAACTCTTAGTTGATTATGAATAGGGGCATTAAAATCAGACTGTGTAGGATACACAGAAGACGCTGGGGAAGAAGATCCTTCATCTTCATCAGGGTCATTCTGGGTATAACAGGGATGACTAACTTGTCCTTGATTAAGGATACCTTTTAGTTTGACGTCTTTAATCGAAGGGTTACTGATTATTTCTGAATCTCTTCTAGTATGAATAACTGAAGGGGTTGAAGAACTGGAAATATCTTCAATAATAACTGGAGTTCTAGTGCGTTCAAAACTAATTTTAACAGTTCCATCAGAAAACTGTTTGATGTTTTCAATGTTTAATGAAGTATTAACTATGGGTTGCTGAGGTAATTCATTTGGCAAAGTCCATTGACTGGGTAATGTAATATACTTCCAGAGGATGGTTCTCGGGATCTGGATATTAGCATCACTAGTCGAACTTTGAATTAAAACTGTCTGATCCTTAGGACTCTTATTAAGAGCATGAACGTTCAGATTTGACTTCATGGTCTTATAATAGATCCGGTAGATCAAAGCAATAGGCTGAGATCCCTCAATCATTTGAGTAATCTCTCCTTCAGTTTTAATATTTAATGTTAATGCTTTAAATAAGTTTTGATCACTAAGACTTAGGGTGAAATCTGAAAAACAATTAAAGTGAATTGGTCCATTATGCAAACTGGCTTCCATGGCACCAATTATACTAGGATAATAATTTAAAAATCTGGCGTCTCTAAGACAAAGGTAGATTGATGAATTAATTCCTTTCCTATTAAGTGGTTTAACTGCAACTTGAATTAATCCTATATGAATAAAACTATAACCCTTTTTTCTGTGTTTTTGAATAACTTCTGGAGATAAAAGGCTACAATTTTCATATTCTTTATTAATTGCAAAAACTCTTTCAACTGTTTTAACATTATAATCCGTTTTAAATTTATCTGAAAATGTTGACTGATATATTTCTTTAGGGGAAACCCTAGGTATGTTCCAATTATTCAAAACTTGATTAAGGTTGACTATGTCTGGGACAGGAGGCAAAGTCGACCTGTTACTAACTGAGGAGTTGGATCTAAATAATCTACTCATCTTGACTGTTTTCAAAATAAAATCTGACTCAAGGTTCATTCATGCATACCCCGTTTACCCCAAGTAAACTCATACCTGTGTTCTATAACCCGACACTGCTCACACCCTGGAGACTTACAAAGGTTAGACACGAACTAGGTAGTCTACAGGTAAGTAATAAGGTGACTTCAGAACACTTGAAGAAGAAAATAATTTTTAAAAAGAAAGATAAGTTTGATTAAACCGATCTAACTAGGCAGTGAGAAACAACATACAACTTGGCTCTGATACCATTAGTCAGTCAGTTACCAAATATATATAAATATATATATATATATATATATATATATATATATATATATATATATATATATATATATATATATATATATTTGGTAACCGATAACTTATTGGTATATTTAATACAGTCGTCAGTTTCTAAACGTTTGAAAAATAAGTGTGCGTTGGTTTTATTTTAGTATACGTATACTGTTAATTGGCTTGGATATCAGTTTTACGCTTTAAGTTATTTGCTAAACTGAGAGAAGAAAAGAAAAGAATTTGAGAGAGTTTGAGAGAGAAAAGGTTGGGATTTCAAAAGCAAGTTCTGAATTCTTCAAGTTATTCTCAGTGACTAACAAAGATTTCTAAAAGCAATAAAAGGTATGTTACACAACCTTACAGTATAAGTATTACGTCATATTCCTGTGAACTTGATTGTCTCTGTGTTTCTGAAATTGTCTATAATATAAAAGTTCTTTACAAACTTCTGTAATTCAAATGTTTTGCAAATTGGTGATGGAAGCATGTGCATATATATATATATATATATATATATATATATACAGGTGATTGTATAATGTGCATATATACATGTATGTGATTGTATGAGTTACGTCAAAAAGAAGGAAATTGGTTTTTACAGTAAAAACATATGAGTATTAACATGTCTGGTAGGATAACAAAATTAGTATGTGTTAATTGTGAACTAATATGCGAATTGATCCTTGTATATGTGATTGGGTAAGGTTTAGTGAGAACGTATTTCAAAGGAATGAATTTGATGGATAATTGTGGAATTATAGTTCACTGTGTCAAGAAATATCAAATATGAAGTTTTTGGTTTTAAAATAGTGTTTTCAAAGATTAAGTTTTCTGATATTGTTGTATAGTTGTGTAAAATTTGTATATGTATGCTTCGTAACGTTTATGTGCAAATTTTTACATGTTAATTGGTGTTAGAAATTAAAATACAGAAGCTTGCTATGATCTTCGTTTGTATTCTGTAAGCTTGGAGCCTCAACGCCATTTTCAGCGCCTCAGCCCCAAGTCCCACGCTGCATCGCCAAGGATAGCGCCGCAGCGCCTATCTCGCGCCACAACGCCACTTCCTGGCCTAGCCTTCGCACCGCAGCACCATCAGCGCATCGCAGTGCGGCCCATAGTACAAACTGTGGCTGTAATAACCGTGAATTTTAAGTCACTATATATGTATGTACATTATTGATGTTTAAAACTTTGTGTTATACAGTGATTCAATATGTGACAATATATGTGAAGTGGTGCATGGATCAATTAACATATATATATATATATATATATATATATATATATACATGTGTAGATTTCGTTAAGAATGGAAGCTTTGTAACCTAATTATACATTAGGTGAAACAATTAAATAACCTAAAGGTTATGGTAATAAGGAGAGGTTAGTATTTAAATTATATACTAACTTAAGTGGATAATCTTATTATTTCAAGTCACTAATAATTTTAAACCTAATTCTTGTGAACCTAATTAGGTTATGAGCTAAAGTCACATGTATAGGTAATGAAATTTCATAAGATTGGGAATGGAAACCCTAAATAATCAAATTGGGTAACATATATTAAAATTACTAGACTATGTTTATTACATAGCCCAAACAATTAAGGAGGAAGCCCAATGAAATAACATGCAAACCAATACTTAGCCCACTTGATTAAGGGTATTTTAGACTTTTGATTAATCAAATTTGTGCATTAAAATAAAAGCTAAATGGAGGATATAATGGGCTAGAAGGGACCGACCATATTAGGCCATATAAGGAAACAAATTAAGTTAATCAATGTCCATTAGTAATAACTCTTACACACAAGGACATGTTTGTCAAGCTCTCATTGGTTGCCACTCTATTAAGCACCTTTAATCATGATTAGACTAATTGAAGTGATAAAGGCAAAGCTTTTATCCATGGGTTAAGGAAAGTATGGGGGATAATAAGGAATCAACCATTTCATTAATACTCCACTTTCTCTCATTCTTCTTCTTCTAACTTTTTCTCCCAAGCTAGCAACTTCAAGAGAGAGAAAAGAGAGAGAGGTTCGGCTATAGAGAGAGAGAGGAGTGCTAGTTTGTTCATACATCCTAAGTTCATCACTTACTTTGGTAAATCAAGGAAGGTTGCCATTAAATCAAGGTATAACCTAACCTTCATCTTCTTCTTCTACTTTGTTTTATAGCTTGAGTTTTGTTGGGGTTATGAACAAATACTCAAGATACCCTAGTTCTACATATCATCATGTATGGAACTAAGTATCTTGAGTGTTAGATCAAAGGCTTAGAGGAAGAATATGAGCATATGTTCTCCAAGGGTGAAAACTCTTATTTTTCTTCTACTAAATCTTGTGTAACTCAAGTTTTCCAACTTAGATTTATGATCCGTCGGGTGCTAGATACATGAGTTATCTAGTAAACCAAAGTGGTAGAACACAAATCTAGCAAGTTTTGAAACCTTTGGGGCTGTTTTCCCCAAAATAGTCCACTTTGAATGTTAAGGGTTCAAAATCCTAAAATAGTTACTATTTTCATTTTTCTTGGGACTGTTTCGGATAGTTGCATGTCTTTTAAAATTATGAAAAAAATCACTGAGGTACCTTGAGAAGTTATCTACATGTAGGAAAAAGAACGGACACGTTTCGAGTTATAGATTGTGCGTAATGACTATTTTCGTAAAGGACTCCTAAATTTACCTTTGAATATCTCACTGTGTATACACTGGAAAATTCTGAAATTTTTACAGTAGGTTCATATATGTTAGGAGAGCATACCCTGAAAATTTCAGATTTTTCTGAGTAAAACTCAATTTATGAAAAATGAAGCAAGATCCGAGTGTTTCAGGAACTTTAAAAATAGTAGATCATTTTCTAAAATTCCAAAAAAAAATTTGGGGATCCTTGTAGGTTCATATTCTGTCAAAATCCAGAAGATGAGAATTTTTGGAATCAGTTTCCTATTTTTACTAAAAATGATTAAGTTATGAATAGAAGAAAATAAATAGTTAAATGATGTCTTTAATAAGAAAAATGTGTTTTTTATGCTTGAATACTCATATTATATCATATCCTGACTATCTTAGAGCACTTTGGTAATTTATGATAAGAAATATTATTTATGACCTTTTCTGGATATTAAATAAGAGGTTTAATAAAGGGTGAACAATTAGAATAAATTGTTTATTAATCCAATAAATTATTAAAATATTATTATGATATTAATAATATTAGAAAATGATATTGATAAGTAAATAAAAATATTAAGATTAAAATTTCTTTAAAATATTATTAAATGGTTAATAATATTTAATTTAAGCATTGATAAATGATTAAAGTATTATTAAATGATTAATAATATTAGTAATGGAATAAGATATTATTAAATAATTAATAATATTAGTAAATGAATAAAATATTAGTAAATGAATAAAACATTATTAAATGATTAATAATATTAGTAAATGAATAAAATATTAGTAAATGATTAAAAGTATTATTAAATGATTAATGATATTAAAGCATAAGTAAGATATTATTAAGGTAATAATATTAATGCATAATTAAAATATTATTAAGAGGATTAATAATATTAGTAAGGTATTAAAATATTATTGAGATGTTAATAATATTAGTATGCGAATGAAATTATTATTAGGGAACTAATAATACTAAGAGGTGAATTAAATATTATCAAGATTAATAATATTAAGTTGTTATTTAATAGTAACATTATCAAGACATGATAATATTTATAAGAACTAAATGTAATGTATAATATTTATGTGATTACATAATCTAATGTTATACTATGACTTATTGAAAGATTAACTATAGGTCTCTCAAAGGAAAATAATTTAACTGCATAGTGGATATAAATTAATTGCGTAGCCGTAATCTACAGACGAGGCAGGTTTCCTAACTCAAACTCGAGTTATTATTTTCAAAGTATATTAGTGAATAATTATTGATGATTATTTACATCTATAATGATTATTGAAATTCGCACTTGGTGCAATTGAATTCTTGTTCTACTATTATTGAACTGTAAATTAAATTAAAGTTCTTCATTTATGAACTATTTATGAGATAGATCTATGCTAATTGTATCAGCTAGATCAAGCATGTTTAAATTTGTTAAATCAAATGTGGTTTAAAAAGCAGTTCTTATTAAATTGATATGATAAGAACTCTTGACTGAGAAAAGGACGAATTTGATTAAGGCATGATATCAATGCCAGATTATTAAGTGTTAATGCATAAATCACGAGATATGAAAGGCAACCTTTGAATACAAAAACTTATTAAGAGGTCCAGTTTAAATCACTGAGCACCTTAGCAAATGTTCATGGTTATTTCAAAACCACTCAGTTCATGTTATTCAATTATCCGAATATTCAATTGTTGATTATTAATTCATGTTCCTTCCCGAACTTATACTATTGTTGAACATTGAACGCAAAATTTGTTTCTAAGTCATGATATATCTCCCTTGTATATAAACTTGCTAAGCAAATTAGTTGCTTACCCTTGCTATATCATGACATCTATTTCAGTTAAGCCCGAAGGATCCAACACGAAAGACAAGGGCAAGGGCAAGATCCAGGAGTAGCTTAGAATGAATGTTAATTTAATTATTATCTGATGGAATTTCTTATAAACCTTTTGTAATATGAATGGTGTGTTTAACGTTAAGGTTATGAAAACCTTGGGACCATATTATGAGACTTTATTATAATGAACAATGTATGTTTATTATTCCGTTATAGTTATAGAATGCTTGTGATGATGATAGATCGTGAGCACCGAATATGAGGTTAGAGAACCTGGATTTGGGGGTGTCACAGTGGCGCCGCGGCGCCACTTAGCAAAAAAGTTCAGGAAAGACTTTTATCTTGCACAAAAGTATGTAATTAGTAGTGTAATGCTATATGATGAGTGTTAAACATATATTTTGTTATTGTAATGCTAGGAACGAGCATGTTATTAACACTTAACGAGTGTTATTATTATTTATTGATGTAATTTGTTTAAGTGATTTATAACCATACGTGATGTGGATATGTAGAGTATGGGTAATGACAGATTATGTCATGATGACATGTATATAGGATAATTGTGATTCGGATTATAACGGTTTAGCCTACAAGCAAGGCAAGTCTTCTAACCCTAAAGCTTCGTTGTGCAAGTTTTCTATCTCCACACTTTCGTTGAGCTAGTTTATTTACGATTTTGCAAGTTATCTAAATCTATTGTTACATTATGCTAGCTTACACTTTCGTTGAGCTATTTTGTTTATTATTGAGCAAGTTCTTATCTTTTGGTATTGAACAAGTTTCTCTAATATGTAACTTGTTATTTAGCATGCAAGTTTACACATTTTGATATTCTAATGTTGAACAACTTTATTGTTCAAATTACTATTCGCTATGCATGCTTAGTATTCGATTCTCAATAACCTTGACTTAGTATTGTTCAAGCAAGTATGTTATGATTATTCAATGTTTATGCTATTAGATTATTCCTAAAGCATGATCTTAATTTACAATGTCGATTCAGTTATGATTATTCCATAACATAGTGTTATTACCTTTTTATTCAACTAGTCCTTAGTTGATGTTCGTTGAATTTTAAATTATCTTGAAACGTATCCAAACCAAACTTACTTTGGGGTGAACTTGTATTCTACATACTGAGATGAACAACCCTATTATTAGGGGTTTACGCTTAGCATTGAAATGTTTGTGCACAATACATTGAACGAAGGGCTGATCCCCCTAAGTACGTAGAGTCCTTATAGTCTTATGACTGTTAAAGTTTAAGTTGAAAGATTACTTATAATTGTGGACATGGTTCGTGGTCATTAGACCCTCAGTGATATATTTCAGAATGTTAATAGAGCATATTGTTCAGTTCTATTTAGCCTATTATTTGGCAGTTGATGTAAAAGTTTGAATTATTGTTATTCCAAGTGAGCCTTGTTTGCTCACTCTTGCTTATATAATCATTACAGCTAAAGTTGAGAAGGTCGATGTGCCTAGTACCACTAAAGGGAAAGGAAAGATGAACAAGTATTGACGACTTATAATATGTTGATAGTTTATTATCAGACTTTAGTTTGAATGATTGTAATGAAGTTTAATTAATTTTCCGCATTAGAATGATTGTATGTAAAGGTTAGATAACCTGGGAGATTTTTATTAATGTGATCCTGTATGGGCAGGTTTATTATTCAATTTTATTATGATTGGGTAGTTAGATATGAATGCTTGTATAAAGTGAACATCGAATCCTGTGGGAATGAAGTACCTGGATTTGGGGGTGTCACAACCTCAGGGCATTGTTTGAGCCCTGGTTTCACCAGACTCAGTCTCTCCATTTGTTTGACTGTGAGATGATGATGACGCCGATGGATTGGTATCACCGGTATGGAGTTTGGAGGGGCGCCAATGCCATGTACAACGGATATTACCCCAATTGCCGTTAGATCCTTGTCGGTAGTCTCGGCTGAGGCGCTCAAGGGTAGGACCGTCCGTACGGGTCCTTTGAGCGTAGATGCTATGAGTGGGCTATTGAGTGAGCCCATACATGCTGATGTGAGAGTCAGGGATCGCATTCTTCGACAATGGTTCCTGGTTATCGTTAGGGGTTGTTTCATAGCAGATAACTCTTCTACGGTGTCATTTGCTTTGATCAGCGCCACTCGGGAGGTGGACCGTATCGGAGATTATGATTGGGGTTCCTACACCTTTACCTATTTCCTCATGGGAATGCGCTTGCGTTCGCAAGGCTTGACTGAGGCTTGGCTAGGAATCTACCCATTTCTGCTGGTGAGTAGTTCTCTTTTGATTTCCCATGTACTGGTTGAGAATGTTCACTGACAACAGTTGTTTTGCCTTTGTGTTGGTAGTTTTTGTCCTATAAGAGGCTTCTATGTTTGTGTCCTGTGAGTGTATTAGGTTTAGATACCTACCCACGAGGACGGCGATGGCATCACTCCATTTTGGCGAAGGTTCCTGTAGCGGAGGGTTTCACCCATTGTCGCTTTCAGTTGGAGCTATTAACAGCTGATGTCATCACTTGGGTTCCCTATTCTGGGGAACCTTTGACCATTGGATTTGAGGATGGATTCCCAACTGGTGTCGAGCACGTGATATCCACCCGTAGGATTCCTCTCTTCACAGATGGAGGATGTGAGCTCTATTTAGGAGAGCGTGCTATTAGGAGCACCACAGGAGAGATTCGTGTGTCGATCTTGCCTCCTGCCAGGCGTTATTGGCCTGTGTCGTAGTCACCCGCCGATGACATCCCATTGATGGGTATGGACGGATACGCTTTGTCAGAGGGTTCACATACTCAGGATACGTTCCATCACTGGTGGTCCCCTCATACTATTGGAGCCCAAACCCGCACCACTCAATTCATGGGGGATATGGTTCTTGGATCCGTGATGATGATGGATTGGCTATCCTATGTCCGAGATCCGACTCATTTGACATAGATTGATCGTTTGACCCGGCAGTTGGACCAGGAACATTTCTTCATCCGGCACTTAGGCAGAGATCCTTCAGAGGTAGATTCGTTTGATCTTTCCATCTCAGGCGCTGGCCCCTCAGGTGACCCATATGGTTTTACCGGTACAGATCCTCCTTGTATAGGTCTGACATCCCTGTTGATAGAGATCTACTGACTCAGGAGGAGTTACATCAGGTGGACATGATTGATGATGTAGATATTGACACCATTGTCTTCTTCTGATGCGTATTCTCGTTATCTCTTTTGATAGGCCTCTGTTAGATATTGGGTGGTTGTGCCCCATTCTCGCTATATCTTTTGATAAGCAGATTAGTAGTAGGGCATCTGTGCCCTATTTCCCTATATTTTTAGCTGTACAGAGATGTTGTATGTAGATGATAATGTACTTAGGAATGTATGTATTGTTTTCCATTCCCTACAACATATTGCCATCTCTTGCTTGTTATGCATGTATCATGTTATGCATATGTATGTATGTCCAGAGATATTCATCATTGTCCCCTGGATGGTCTTATGATACGGCCCACACAGATGTCTTTTTCGACTGTCAGCCGCATAGATCACACCCCAGCAGTATTGGTGGCATCCCGTCTGAGATCCTGGTATGATAGTATGTCACCCCCAAATAGGGTGACCGTAGATCAGCTATTACAACATTCTATGACCCTCCTATTGTTTCAGGTTCCTGCAAGCTTTGTAGAGGATATGCTGGAGCATTGGATACCGGAGAGACAGGTTTTTTAGTTTAGTTCCCAGGAGTTGACTCCTACATTAGAGGAGTACAAGCAGTTGACGGCTTTGCCCTTAGACAGACCTTGCGCTCATGTAGCTGTTGGAGATATGTGCCGACAGTTCATAACCCTCACCAGGTTACGGCGTAGAGTAGTAGAGGATGAGATTACATCCAGTCATGTATTATCCTAGCGTTTCCTGATAGATAGGTTTGGCTCATCGAACAGTTATACATGACATTTTGGGGATTTCACCACACCAGAAGGTCAGTGGCATTTGGCTAGAGTAGATGTATTTATGATATGCATTGCATATGAATACATGCCACGATATATGGATGAACTGGACATCGGCATTATCATGGCAGTGAGCTCTTAGGGAGGGTCATACCATCATTCCGATGATTGTGACGGAGATCCTGAGGTCGGCCACGTTTTGCAGTACCTACCCTGCAGGGGTATTTACAGGCAGTTCGGTCACGTTATACGTGTGGTTTATGTCACACTTGAGACCGATTGGTACTTTCTGCCAACACGGGTACTGCTTTACCCATGATACAGCTATGTCTTACTCCTTTCAACCATCGGAGTGTACAAATGCTATGTCTTGGTCGGTATTTTTGGCAGGGATCAGAGATCTATTGGCATCCTACCGTGTTCAGGGCTAAACTCACCCTATAGCTTCATTACTCACGCTCTGAGTATGGATTATCTCCCTTTGGTTGGTTTGAGGGGCATGACTACCTACCACCCACTGGTCGTGATTTCACAGTTTGACCAGTTCCAGGACTTTCATCCTTTTGATGGGGCGTTAGGTCAGCGTTTAGCTTCTCGCTACTTGTCAGCAGAGGACCGATCCCGGGTGTATGCTTGTTGGGATTAGCATGAGATAGCTGCTTTTTTTTGTCAGTTATCCGGGCTGTTCGCCAGAGTATTCTGCGTGGCTGGAGACAGAGACTTCATAGCTGTGGCAGTATCCACAGTGCCGGGTATTAATTCAGATGATGGAGAGCCCATAGAGGACATTGATTCTCCCACCGAGGAGGAGCCATTTACTGGGTTGCCAGTAGCTCTTTTAGATTCTCCCAGTACTAGCACTGTCGTGATCCAGCATTCAACACAGTACTTTGAGCAGAGTCTTCATCCGATGACCTTTAAGAGAGATCAGGCTAGAGCCCTGATGTTGACCGCTCTTGATGGGAGTGATGCCGCTCTATTAGAGAGAGACAATGCCTTAGCACATAGAGATACCGCTTTTGTTGAGCGGGATAAGGCCAGATCAGCCAAAGATGCAGTGATAGTCGAGAGGGATGTCGCAATTTCTGCCCGGGAGGTAGCCGTCACAGATAGTACCACAGTGAGGTCCCTTACGAGTGGCATGATTGCAGAGATGAGCACGTATATTGATGAGCACCGCGTCACCATGCAAATGGTTGTAGATCTGTTGGCTTGTGTGGATACCCTTGTACAAGAGACCACATCGTTACCTCCTTCTTCTGAGAGAGATGTCATGTTGGGCTTGATAACTCGCATATACACTAACTTGTAGATGGGCTTGTATTTTCTTGCACAGACTAGCTTAGCCATTTTGTCATGTACAGTTCATATGGTATATATTAATTAGCATTATATATAGCAGGGAAATATATTTTTGATCACTTCCCTTTTTAGTTATGCCTTGCTGCTTGCTTGATATTTGCCTGTTTTTTCAGGGCTTATGATCTTGATGTATTCTGAATTCCTCCTCGATGGATGGACATTGAGTTGCCTCGGGATATTTTAGAATGGATCTTTGATCTGTGTGTATTCCCTACCATCTTTGGTGTCTTGGGACTTGTTTCTGTATGGAAATGTGAAGAGGAAGGTGACTTTCCTCTCCGAGGTTGATCGCACCACAGATGGTCGCCAGTACTCCTATTTAAGAGGAGCCCAGTTAGTTCCATCTCTTATGAATTTGTGTTTCTCTTTAAAGAACAACCGCAGCTTAGATGGTCGCCGATCCTCCCATTTAGGGGGAGGTCAGGTACTTCCATCTCTTTGGTCTGAAGCCGATGAAATGTAGCGTATTGAAAGATGATCCCAGTACCGTTGACAAGTGTTTGTGTAACAACCTGATATTTTCTATATAAATAAATGAGAAATTTTGCGTATAATTTTTTTTTATATATTTTAAGGATGAGGATTTGTACAAGATAATATGTATATGTATTTATGTGGTAAATAAAAATATATTTATTACATGATTATTTACAAGTAAATTTATTTTAGAATAATTGATTATTAAAAATTATATTTTTATAATAATTAATTTTATAGTGGAAATATTTTTATTAACTATTTTCCATGAAAATATATTCATATATTATTTAAATAATATATGGAGTGATTTTTAGAATAATTATAATAATTATTTTATTATATGAATTTTAGTAAAGATTATTAAGTTAATTATTTTATCTTAGTTATTAAGGTTAAATATGAAGAATAAATCAGATATGGAATCCAAACCCTAATTTTGGATTATTGTCAAGGTATGAGAATAATAATATAATATTAATTATATTTTGATTTTTCAGTGCTATAAATATGTGATGTATGCACGTGTTGATGATGATTGGTCAATTATGGTGTTTAATGTCAAAATCCTAGTTTTACTATGGAAAACCCTAATTTGAAAATCAACTGTGAGTTTAAGACTGTTATATGGCGGTGTTATATGTTTTATGTTATGTATTATATAATGATTTGATTAATTAGGTCAATCCTAATTAACATTTAGATTTGTTAATTTCTAGAAATCCTAATTTCCAATTTAAAACCCTAATTGCTCAAATGGTAATTCTAATTATTATTTTAGTAAATAATTATGTCAATTAGGAAACCCTAATTCATAATTTGGGAACCCTAATTATATCAAGAAACCCTAGGTATTTGTTTTAAAACCCTAATTCTTTATTAAAAACCCTAATTTTAATTAGTAAGTTATAATTAAAATTTTATTAAATTGTAATCTTAATGTTTCAAACCCTATAAATTATTTGAGAAACCTTAAGGTTTAAAATCTATGAATTTATTCCTAGATTCAAGTACAATGGACAAAAATACCCTTAAATACTTTATTAATTTACTAAAATAGCATTTTTGATTTATTTAATTGAGCTTGGTTGCAAATCTTTCCATATTTTGGGTTGTTCACCAACCCTAGATAATCCCATGTGCCAAAAATCTATACAAATCAGCCATGTAATGACAGCAACATCAGATACATGCGTCTAGCTCATTATAAATATAGATTAAGAGAGAAAATTTTCACTTTTTAATTCCATTTGATCACAACACTCATCCAAGACCCTCTCTCTCTCTCTCTAACCTACGAAATGTTGTGCTAGATCAGTCCCATAATCAAGCCCCACGCTTACCACTAACAAATCAGAAGCCTTGAATCAAGAACATGATCATAGAAGGTATAAACCCTACCTAAGAATCTGACCATCGATCTGTTGTTTGATGTTATTTTTTTATGTTAAACATGTTCTATGTAGTGTCTAATGATGATCTGGGTTGATAAATGTTGGATCCATAACATTTATAGACTCAGATTTGAAGATCTCAAGAATCTGGAAATCTGGAAATTTGGGTCTGACAGCCTAATGTCAGACCTCATAGATCTTTGTATGTTATGTATTTTTGTTGTTTAAGTGTTTGATCTTGTAGTATAATATGAGGTCTTTCATCTAGAACTCGAAGCAGGGTCAGATTAGTTATATATTGAAAGTTATTAATGGTCAAAGGTCGTTGACCGACCA
The DNA here is from genome assembly GCA_016801055.1 of Panax notoginseng. Lineage (NCBI taxonomy): Eukaryota > Viridiplantae > Streptophyta > Magnoliopsida > Apiales > Araliaceae > Panax > Panax notoginseng. The sequence continues at coordinate 75,551,330 of CM029022.1, forward strand.
TGACTTCTCCTTTTCTAGGTAACCCAGAATTTCCCAGATCGGTTTGATAGATTGTTTCATGGGCTTTGATCTTGCAGGTTATACGTGTTTTGTATATTGTGTTGCGTCAGTGTTATAGTTTGTTAGATGGACTACACTCTGAAGCCTTTAAATCACCTATACATCATACTGGATGAAAGTAGTAACCGGTCAAAGTAGCTAGGTAGTTCACGTTTACGGTTTTCTGGGTAACCCAGAAAACCTATGAACGTGGTTCCTGACATGCTTTGACCGGCATGGATTTGCTTACTGTGATGTTTTTAGACTTGTTTTATACTATGTAACTGATGTCTTGCATGTTGTCTACACACTAGAACACTTAAATCACCAAACCAGTACATGTATTGCAAGTAGTAGAAGCCTAAAAGTGGCCACTCGAACTGTTCATCATTTCTGGGTAACCCAGAAATGATGAACAGCTCTGACAGCCATTTTGGAAGCCTAGATCTCAATTGTGTTATGTTGTTTGATTGCTATTGTTGCAGATACTTGTAGTATTACATTTATGCTACAAGATCAAAGTCATATCATATCTAGAAACACAATATTCTCAGACCACAGTTTTTGGTCAAAGTAGGCCACTTGATAACTGCACTTGAATTTCTGGGTTTGGCCAAGAACACGAAGAACACCTATAGTGATGCTTCTGTCGCTCAAGGCATTCTTTAGCGACAAATAGTATTTTATTTTCTGGAAATTAATAAATAATTATAAAAAATAAATTTTAATTATCAAAAATACAAAATAAATTATTAAAAATTATTTTAAATTCCAAAAATTAGTTTTTAATTATTTTAAATATATTTCATAAATATTTAATATTTTTGGAATATTAAAGGTATTTAATTTATTTAATTATATTATTAAATAAATTAGTTAAAAATAATTTTAATATTTGAAAAATTATTTAAAATTATATTATGATATAAGAAAATATTTTAAGTTATTTGCAATGACTTTTAATATTATATGATAATTTTCATTAATAAATTAATATTAATGATAATTAAGTTATTTACTAAATGAATTAAATAAATTAATTAAAAATAATTTTATTATATTAAAAATCATTTTAATTAATAACAAGGTATTTAAAAATATTTTAAGTTATAAAATATAACTTTTAATATTTAAAGGTAAATTTTATTAATTAATTATTATTAATGATATTAAAATTATTTAATAATTATATTAAATAATTTAGTTTAAAAAATGATTCTAATATTATAAAAATCATTTTAAATAAAAATAAAGTGTTTAAAGATATTTTAAGTTATAAAATATAACTTTTAATATTTAAAGGATAATTTCATCAATAATTTAAAATTAATGATTATTAACTTATTATTAAAGATATTAAATTTATTTAAAAATTATACTAAATAAATAGTTTAAAAATGGTTTTATTAATTTAAAAATCATTTAAAAGGATATAAATGAATTAAAAATATTTTAAGTTATGAATAATGACTTTTAATATTTTGATAAATAGAACATTAATATTTTAATATTAATGATAATTATTTAAAAATGATTTTAAAAGTTTTAAAAATCATTTAAGGGAATTAATAGTTTAAAAATATTTTGAGTTATTATAAATAACTTTAATATTTTGGCAATGGTTTCATTAATAGTTTAATATTAATTAGATATTAATGATAATAGAATTGTTTAGTATTTAAATAATTTAATAATGATTCCGAGGTTTGAAAATTCATGATAAATTATAATAAATGTTTGAAAATTATTATAAGTCATTTAAAAATAATATAACCGATACTTACAGATATTGAGTTACAGATTGGAGTCTTAGACTCGATAATTTCCCGATAAAGTTGTCAGTACATCGACATGTTTCAAAAATTGATCTGGACTTGGATAATTTAATTAAATATGTGATTATTTGTGATTCAATAGTTGTTAAACATAGGTAATAATGTGATTAGGTTATGTGCTGACTGCGAAATGCAGTACTATGTGTTATAGTATATTGTTCTAATCGAACGAACGATCTTATTAATGATAGGTCGTGAGATAAAAGATAAAACTAAGTTACAAATTGTAAGCAGCGCATCAGGCAAGTATCTTACCTTTGCATTTTTTTTATGCAATGGACATGAGTAAGAATATTTATGAATTATATTATTACTGTACAGATTATTAACCCTATATTATATACGCTCATTGATTATCAACATGTTAGTATATGGTAATTCAGATATATATATATATATATATATATATATATATATATATTATGTTCGTTAATTTTTATAAATGGTTATACAAGTGTCCCAACTTGGATAATCATTGTATTTAATCACATGTTGATATACCTTTGTCAATTACCCGTATATATATATATATATGTTGAATTATAGATTATTGTTAAACAAGATAAAACCTTTGATTTGGAACCCAGACAAGTATGAACGTCCTTACACGGGAAAACTTTTATGCGCCCAAAGCGGACAGAGTGAACGATACCCTCGTTCTTGCATGTAGTATTGATCAATGCAGGGTACAACGGGCTGATCACCCCCGTGCCCCTAAGTTATGACGATTTACAGATGAAGTTCTGTTTAACCTATTCAAAAATTGAAAACAATGTTCATAGTATGTCACATTAACCCTATATATAGTCATTACGTAGTTTCAAAAATTTAAAAGAGGGTTGTTATGTTATTATTATTGGTTCAGATTACTTCACAACTATCAATTTGTTATAGAAGGGTAGTATAAAGAAAATATTTAAATCCTTTCAGCTTATATATATAATTGCTATTACTTGCTGGGCACTCAAATGCTAATCGTTGCTTAATTTAAATGTTTTCAGCTAAGTGTGAGCAACTAGAAGGCTTGGCTAAGAACAAAGGGAAAGGGGAGTTTGCAGAATAAGTTCGTGCTATTTTATGTAATAGTTATCATTAGTAAGATAATGATATTAATTATCTATCATGGGTTGTAATGAATGTTTAAAGGTTACGTACTTGGGATTCAGACTCTGATAATTATGTAAATTAAGTTGGTATCTATAGTATTGTTATTATTATTAGTATTATTCCGCTCATAGAAATGGTATCGTAGAACAGAGGGAAACGTTGAAAATATAAATAACTCATATTGAGTTTAAAAGAGATGAATTGAATAAATTCATCCTCAAACAAAATAAAAGATAACTTATATAAAATTACTGTTTGCTGTGTGTATATACTATATGCTAATCAGGATAATTTATATGTGTAGATGTCTGGTGGAAAAGGCTTGTTATATGGATATAGCATGAAGAAGGATCAAACCCATACACCCGAGCTGATATCGAAGCCAATAGCTGAAATAGAGGCTCATGATGAAAACAACTCAGACGATGTGGTTATCGTAGAAAATGTAGTACAAGATCCGGAGATGGTGGAGCTGACAGATAGTGATTCGGACACTAAAGTTGAAGCTGACCAAGCATCAACGGAGGTGCAGGATCTGAGGAACAAGATTTCTTCTCTGGAGAGGCTATGGGAAATAGAAAAGCTGCTAAATAGTCAACTGCGTCAGGCATTAATAGAAACAATGGAAGAACAAGATAAGCTTAAAATCCAAATTGATCAGATGGGAGCCACAAGCAAAACATCGTGTGCAGCTCCGAGCAAGAAGGGAAAAAGAAAGATAGAGGAGCATGACTTAGGAAAACCTGATAAGAAGAAAGGGAAAAGAATATGTTACCTTTGCTGTTATGAAGGACATACTACTTTGTATTGTCCTGACTATAAACCAGGAGCATGTTTTATTTGTGGGTTAGAAGGTCATCAAGCGAAATGTTGTCCAAGAAAAAGGTGTAATAAACAGGTAGTATAGGTCCTGTTGTGTAGGTGTATTTAATGTAATATATGTGTTTAGTATGTCTGTGTAATGTAATATTCTAAGAACTTTTGTGCAAGTAGTAAAAGCGAATCCCGACTTTTGTAGTCACAAAAGGATAGCTGATGTTTAAAGCATTATGTGCTATGCTATGTAAAATATTCGTTAAATGAATATAAAGCTATGTTTGATATATGAAACAAGTTTAAAATATTAAACTTATATGATAAGGTTTAGAATGTAAGTTAAATTTATGATTTTATCTAATCAGATAATGCCGCCAAGACGTCGAACTCGAAATCAAAGGGCAGAAGAATCTGTCAACAACGTTGAAGGGCAACAAGCAGCAGACCCGATGCAGAACTTTGCGAACATGATAGCTCAGGCTATGCAACAAGGAATTCCAGCCGCAGAGTACCAGCCAGACAACCGCTTGGCGAATTTCAAAGATTTCAAAGCTGTAGGACCGCCGGAATTCAAAGGTACATTTGACCCTGTAGAAGCCCAAACTTGGGTTAAGGAGATTGAGAAGGCGTTCGTAATAGCTAGGATAACTGAGGGGCAAAAGACCGCTTTTGCCACCTACATGATGAAAGGTGAGGCAAATTTTTGGTGGGAAGCAAATCAGGCAAGGGCAGGAGAAGGTGTAGTTACATGGGATAGATTTAAGACACTGTTCTTCGAGAACTATTTCTCGTCCAGTATGCAGGCTAGGATGGAGGTTAAATTTTTAGAGTTGAAGCAGGAGAATATGACGGTGTCAGAATACGCCGCCAAATTCAATGAGTTAGCTAGGTTTGCCCCGCATCAAGTTGACACGGAGGCTAGAAAAGCGAGAAGATTTGAGCTGGGATTGAAACCCTGGCTCTATAACAAAGTGGCGGTGTTGCAGATTCCTATATTTGCAACACTCATGGAGAAAGCGATTATAGCTGAGGAGGGAAGTGAGGCCATGAGCCTTTACAACAAGGAGAGAAAGAATAAGGGCAAGACCGAAGGAGCTGGGAAGGTAGGAATTAATAGTGGGAATAGGGGTGATAGTAGCAAGAGGAAGGTGAGCAGTTTTGGAAGTGTGCAGGTGAACCAAGAAGGTATGAAGAAACAGACTGTGCCACGTAAGACTTGTGGAAAGAACCACTCTAGAGAATGTTTGAAGGGGAAGTTCGTGTGCTACAAGTGTGGGCAGGAGTGCCATATCTTTCCCAACTGCCCAATCCTAGGATGAATAGTGGATGTTTTCTGTGCAGATCGACAGAACACAGGGTGAAGGATTGTCCGAAGAGGAGGGCAGAGGCAGGAAGTGTGAACACGGGCACTGGCAACGGAAATTTAGCAATCACGGAACCTACGTCATCTAGCAAGCCAACAAAATCAACAGCAAGAGTCTACAACATGACAGTCCAAGAAACGGCAACAGCTGGCAATGGAATTCCAGGTATTATTCGTATAACTTGTATTTTCTTATACATGATTTTCCTATATATATTAAATTATTTTATAAAAGAAATTTTGAGGGATGAATTTGAGTTCTTTTAGAAATCAAGTTTCCGTTAAATCAGAAAGACAAGCTTTATGTGAATAGTTAAAGATCAGTTCGATCAAAGTTGGTCAAGATCTACCTGTAAAGAGTATATGGGCTATGTACCCGTGTATGTATAGGTTTTAAAAACGGTGATTCCGGGGACGGAATCTTTATAAGGGAGGGTGAATGTAACAACCCGATATTTTCTATATAAATAAATGAGAAATTTTGCGTATAATTTTTTTTTTATATTTTCAGGATGAGAATTTGTACAAGATAATATGTATATGTATTTATGTGGTAAATAAAAATATATTTATTACATGATTATTTACAAGTAAATTTATTTTAGAATAATTAATTATTAAAAAATATATTTTTATAATAATTAATTTTATAGTGGAAATGTTTTTATTAACTATTTTCCATGAAAATATATTCATACATTATTTAAATAATATATGGAGTGATTTTTAGAATAATTATAATAATTATTTTATTATATGAATTTTAGTAAAGATTATTAAGTTAATTATTTTATCTTAATTATTAAGGTTAAATATGAAGAATAAATCAGATATGGAATCTAAACCCTAATTTTGGATTATTTTCAAGGTATGAGAATAATAATATAATATTAATTATATTTTAATTTTTCAGTGCTATAAATATGTGTTGTATGTACTCGTGTTGATGATGATTGGTCAATTATGGTGTTTAATGTCAAAACCTTAGTTTTACTATGGGAAACCCTAATTTGAAAATCAACTGTGAGTTTAAAACTGTTATATGACGGTGTTATATGTTTTATGTTATGTATTATATAATGATTTGATTAATTAGGTCAATCCTAATTAACATTTAGATTTGTTAATTTCTAGAAACCCTAATTGCTCAAATAGTAATTCTAATTATTATTTTAGTAAATAATTATGTCAATTAGGAAACCCTAATTCATAATTTGGGAAACCATAATTATATCAAGAAACCCTAGGTATTTGTTTTAAAACCCTAATTCTTTGTTAAAAAACCCTAATTTTAATTAGTAAGTTATAATTAAAATTTTATTAAATTGTAATCATAATGTTTCAAGCCCTATAAATTATTTAGAAACTTTAAGGTTTAAAATCTATGGATTTATTCCTAGATTCAAGTACAATGGACAAAAATACCCTTAAATACTTTGTTAATTTAATAAACTAGCATTTTTGATTTATTTAATTGAGCTTGCTTGCAAATCTTTCTATATTTTGGGTTGTTCACCAACCCTAGATAATCCTATGTGCCAAAAATCTATACAAATCAGCCATGTAATGACAGCAACATCAGATACATGCATCTAGCTCATTATAAATATAGATTAAGAGAGAAAAAGTTCACTTTTTAATTCCATTTGATCACAACACTCATCCAAGACCTCTCTCTCTCTCTCTAACCTACGAAATATTGTGCTAGTTCAGTCCCATAATCAAGCCCCACGTTTACCACTAACAAATCAGAAGCCTTGAATTAATAACTTGATCATAGAAGGTATAAACCCTACCTAAGAATCTGACCATCGATCTGTTGTTTGATGTTGTTTTTTTTGTGTTAAACAAGTTCTATGTAGTGTCTAATGATGATCTGGGTTGATAGATGTTGGATCCATAACATTTATAGACTCAGATTTGAAGATCTCAAGAATCTGGAAATCTGGAAATTTGGGTCTGACAGCCTAATGTCAGACCTCATAGATCTTTGTATGTTATGTATTTTTGTTGTTTAAGTGTTTGATCTTGTAGTATACTATGAGGTCTTTCATCTAGAAATCGAACCAGGGTCAGATTAGTTATATATTGAAAGTTATTAATGGTCAAAGGTCGTTGACCGACCATGACTTCTCCTTTTCTGGGTAACCCAGAATTCCCAGATCGGTCTAACAGATTGTTCATGGGCTTTGATCTTGCAGGTTATACGTGTTTTGTATATTGTGTTGCGTCAGTGTTATAGTTTGTTAGATGGACTACACTCTGAAGCCTTTAAATCACCTATACATTATACTGGATGAAAGTAGTAATCGGTCAAAGTAGCTAGGTAGTTCATGTTTACGGTTTTCTGGGTAACCCAGAAAACCTATGAACGTGGTTCCTGACATGCTTTGACCGCATGGATTTGCTTACTGTGATGTTTTTAGACTTGTTTTATACTATGTAATTGATGTCTTGCATGTTGTCTACACACTAGAACACTTAAATTACCAAACCAGTACATGTATTGCAAGTAGTAGAAGCCTAAAAGTGGCCACTCGAACTGTTCATCATTTCTGGATAACCTAGAAATGATGAACAGCTCTGACAGCCATTTTGGAAGCCTAGATCTCAATTGTGTTATGTTGTTTGATTGCTATTGTTGCAGATACTTGTAGTATTACATTTATGCTACAAGATCAAAGTCATATCATACCCAGAAACACAATACTCAGATCACAGTTTTTGGTCAAAGTAGACCACTTGATAACTGCACTTGAATTTCTAGGTTTGGCCAAGAACACGAAGAACACCTATAGCGACGCTTCTGTCGCTATAGACATTCTTTAGCAACAAATAATATTTTATTTTTCGAAAATTAATAAATAATTATAAAAAATCAGTTTTTAATTATTAAAAATACAAAATAAATTATTAAAAATTATTTTAAATTCCAAAAATTAGTTTTCAATTATTTTAAATATATTTCATAAATATTTAATATTTTCAGAATATTAAAGGTATTTAATTTATTTAATTATATTATTAAATAAATTAGTTAAAAATTATTTTAATATTTGAAAAATTATTTAAAATTATATTATGATATAAGAAAATATTTTAAGTTATTTGCAATGACTTTTAATATTATGTGATAATTTCATTAATAAATTAATATTACTGATAATTAAGTTATTTACTAAATGAATTAAATAAATTAATTAAAAATGATTTTATTATACTAAAAATTATTTTAATTAATAACAAGGTATTTAAAAATATTTTAAGTTATAAAATATAACTTTTAATATTTAAAGGTAAATTTTATTAATTAATTATTATTAATGATATTAAAATTATTTAATAATTGTATTAAATAATTTAGTTTAAAAATGATTCTAATATTATAAAAATCATTTTAAATAAAAATAAAGTGTTTAAAGATATTTTAAGTTATAAAATATAACTTTTAATATTTAAAGGATAATTTCATTAATAATTTAAAATTAATGATTATTAACTTATTATTAAAGATATTAAATTTATTTAATAATTATTATATTAAATAAATAGTTTAAAAATAGTTTTATTAATTTAAAAAACATTTAAAAGGATATAAATAAATTAAAAATATTTTAAGTTATGAATAATGACTTTTAATATTTTGATAAATAGAACATTAATATTTTAATATTAATGGTAATTATTTAAAAATAATTTTAAATGTTTTAAAAATTATTTAAGGGTAATATTAATACTTTAAAATATTTTGAGTTATTATAAATAACTTTAATATTTTGGCAATGGTTTCATTAATAGTTTAATATTAATTAGATATTAATGATAATAGAATTGTTTAGTATTTAAATCATTTAATAATGATTCCGAGGTTTGAAAATTCATTATAAATTATAATAAATATTTTAAAATTATTATAAGTCATTTAAAAATAATATGACCGATGCTTACTGATATTGAGTTACAAATTGGAGTCTTAAACTAGATAATTACCCGATAAAGTTGTCGGTACATCGACATGTTTTAGAAATTGATCTGTACTTAGATAATTTAATCAGATATGTGATTATTTGTAATTTAGTGGTTGTTAAACATGGGTAATAATGTGATTAGGTTATGTGCTGACTGCGAAATGCAGTACTATGTGTTATAGTATATTGTTCTAATCGAACGAACGATCTTATTAATGATAGGTCGTGAGATAAAAGATAAAACTAAGTTGCAAATTGTAAGCAGCGCATCAGGCAAGTATCTTACCTTTGCATTTTATTTATGCAATGGACATGAGTAAGAATATTTATGAATTATATTATTACTGTACAAATTATTAACCCTATATTATATACGCTCATTGATTATCAACATGTTAGTATATGATAATTCAGATATATATATATATATATATATATATATATATATATATATATATATATATATATATATATATATATATTATGTTCGTTGATTTCTATAAATAGTTATACAAGTGTCCCCATTTGGATAATTATTGTATTTAATCACATGTTGATATACCTTTGTCAATTACCCGTATATATGTTGAATTATATATTATTGTTGAGCAAGATAAAATCTTTGATTTGGACCCAGACAAGTATGAACGTCCCTACACGGGAAAATTTTTTATGCGCCCAAGGCGGACAGAGTGAACGATATCCTCGTTCTTGCATGTAGTATTGATCAATACAGGGTACAACGGGATGATCACCCCGTGCCCGTAAGTTATGACGGCTTACAGATGAAGTTCTGTTTAACCTATTCAAAAATTGAAAACAATGTTCATAGTATGTCACATTAACCCTATATATAATCATTACGTAGTTTTAAAAATTTGAAAGAGGGTTATTATGTTATTATTATTGGTTCAGATTACTTCACAACTATCGATTTATTGTAGAAGGGTAGTATAAAGAAAACATTTAAATCCTTTCAGCTTATATATATAATTGCTATTACTTGCTGGGCACTTAAATGCTCATCCTTGCATAATTTAAATATTTTCAGCTAAGTGTGAGCAACCAGAAGGCTTGGCTAAGAACAAAGGGAAAGAAAAGGTTGCAGAATAAATTCGTGCTATTTTATGTAATAGTTATCCTTAGTAAGATAATGATATTAATTATCTATCATGGGTTGTAATGAATGTTTAAAGATTACGTACTTGGAATTCAGATTCTGATAATTATGTAAATTAAGTTGGTTAGTATTGTTATTATTATTAGTATTATTCCGCTCATAGAAATAGTATCGTAAAGCACCGAGTTCGGATTTCATGTACCCGGATTTGGGGGCCTTACAGTTTGTGTTTTGGTAGGGGGTTAAACCAAACCATGAATGGCTTCCTACGTACTCCTATTGAAGAGGAGATCAGGTCTGTGTAGTTCGAACCTGGTGGAAGAGGTTCAACGCTGTATATGGCAAAAAGGGTGTAAGAATACTTTTTGTTATTTTTTAATGAGAAGGGTGTAGAAATGTTTTTGTTGTTTTTTATAATGAGAACGGTGTAGAAATGTTTTTGTTTTGTTTTTTGTAATGAGAAGGATGTAGAAATATTTTTGTTATTTTTTGTTTTATTGCGATCGGGCCATATAAAATGGTTGACTACATACTACCATGTATCAAGAAGATCAGGTCGGCGTAGTTTGCCCCGTGTTTAGGACGATTTGCAGCCAATGAAAAGTTTGATCCCGTCTTCAGGACAAACTGTGGGTGAAAAAGTTTAATCCCGTGTATAGGATAAACTGTAGGTGTGAAAAGTCTTATCCCTAGTGGGGTAAAACTGCAGGTATGAAAGGTTCAATCCCTGGTGGGATAACCGAGATTGAGTAAGGGTTCAAAACCAAGTAAAGAGAAGGATCTAGCGATCCGAAAACTGGGCTATTGGTTAGAAAAGTGTGTTTATCCCTAATGGGGCAGATGAGTATGAAGAGAAGTTGTATGTAGTGAAGGGTTAAAAACTTGAAATGACTGGGGATCTGATGACCCAAAACCAGGATGTTTGCTTGATGGTGACCTCAGACATAGTATCGTTTCACGGTGTCCGAGTTGATAAGATGTGGAAATTCATCACCGTCTATTTCTTGCAATTTGAAAGCACCTCCTGTTAATACCTCCTTGACAATAAATGGGCCTTCCTAGTTAGGGGCGAATTTTCCTTTGGACTGATCTTGGTTGTCAATGATCTTCTTCAAAACCAAGTTATGTTGTTTAAACTGCCGTAACCGGACTTTTCTGTTGTAGGACCTGGTGATCCTTTGTTGATATAACTGACCGTGGAAGATAGTAGTGGCATGCCTTTCGTTTATTAGAGACAATTGGTGATACCTATCTTGTACCCATTGGTCTTCATCCAGCTGAGCATCTATCAACACTCTGAGGGATTCCATTTCCACTTCTATGGGGAGCACTACTTCCATCCCAGAGGTTAATGCGTAGGGGGTTGCCCCAATAGAAGTACACATTGATGTTCTGTAGGCTAACAGAGTAAGAGGTAATAATTCAGGCCATCCTCTGTGGTTGGCGGACATCTTTTTCATGATCTTTTTTGATATTTTTGTTAGCCGCTTCAACAACACCATTCATCTTTGGACGGTAGATGACGGAGTTGAGATGTTTGATGTGAAATTTACTGCACAACTCCTCCATCATTTTGTTGTTGAGGTTCTTAGCATTGTCTGACACAATTACCTGTGGTTGTATATATCGACAGATGACATTGTTTCTGATGAAAGAAATGATGACTTCTTTGGTAACCCTGGGAAAGGAGGTTGCCTCTACCCACTTGGTAAAGTAGTCGATCATGGTGAAGATAAACCAATGTCCCATTACTGGCTTTAGGCTCTATGGGCCCAATCACGTTCATTTCCCACATTGAGAAGGGCCAAGGCGAACTCATATTATGGAGATCCCTCGGAGGGGCGTGGATAGCATTCCCATGAATTTTGCACTGATAACATCTCTTAACGTGATCATCACAGTCAGCTTTAATAGAGAGCCAGTAATGCCCTGTTTTGAGGATCTTCTTTACAAGTAGAGGGTCGCTCATGTGTGGGCCACAGACTCCACCATAGATCTCATCCATGAGCCTATGAGCTTGGTCCTTGTCCAGACATCTGAGGAGACCTAATCATGCATCTCTTTTGTAGAGTGCATCTCCGCTCAGGTAGAATTTCATAGCTAGTCGATGGATCTGCCTTCTTTCAGTTAGGCTCGCCTCAGCGGGTGTAGATCCAACTTGTAAATACTCCTTGATATGCTGATACCAAGGGTGTTGGATGGGAGGTAGCTCATCCGATACATCTCCAATGTAATTCTCATAGGCTGGAGCCTTTGTTGGGCAAATGTGAAGGTTGACATGTCTTCATTGTCATGAATGTTGATCAAGGAGGCCAAGGTTGCTAGTGCATCCGCAAAATCATTCCTATTTTGAGGAATGTGGAGGAAGGATATTTCTTCAAAACTCTGAAGCCATCTGTAGAACCTGCC